>CM074687.1:11994263-12366763 GCA_037355405.1 Vitis amurensis | reverse complement strand
AAGTGATGAATGAGTAGAAATGAACTCTAATGAAGAAATCAAAGGCCAACAATTTTGTTCTTGCACAATAATACTGAAGGCCAAATGGGTTGGGTCACAATGATTAAGGACTAGGGGATCCATGCACGATGCTGGAGATGCTGCCAAAAAGATAGGGGATCCAAACACGATGCTGAAGAGCCGCCGAAAAGAAAAGGGATACAGATAAGATGCCGGAGAGCCACTGAATAGAAAGGGGATCCAAACACAATGTCGGAGAGCCATTGAAATGAAAAGAGATTCGGACAAGATGTCGGATAGTCGTTGAAAAGATAGGGGATCCAGACGCGATGTCGGAGAGCTACTAAAATGATAAGGGATCCGGACATGAAGCTGGAGAGCCACCAAAAAGAAAGAGGATCCAAACATGATGTCGGAGAGCCGTCGAAACGATTGAGGATTCAAACACAATGTCAGAGACTTGTCAAAAAGATAGAGGATCCGGACACAATGCTGGAGAGCCGTTGAGAAGAAAGGGGATCCGGACACGATGCTGAAAAGTCGCTTAAAATATAAGGGATCCGAAGACGATGTCGAAGAGCCACCAAAATGATAGGGGATCCGGACACGATGTCGAAGAGTCATCGAAAAGATAAGGGATCTAAACACCATGCCGAAGAGCTGTCGAAAAGAGAGGGGATTTGGACACGATGCTAGAGAGCCATTGAAAGGATAGGGGATCTGAAGATGATGCCGAAGAGCTGCCGAAAAGATAGAGATTGGGACACGGTGCTTGAGAGTTGCCAAAAAGATTGGGGATCCGAACATGATATCGGAAGCAGTCGAAATGATAAGGGATCTGGACACGATGCTGGAGAGTCGCCGAAAAGATAGATGATCCAAACATGATGCCAAAGAGCCCCTAAAACGATATGGGATCGGATATGATGCCGGAGAGCCAACGAAACTATAGGGGAATCCTGACACGATGCCGAAGAGCCCCCGAAATGATAGTGGATTCGAACATGATACCGAAAAGGCGTAAAAAGATAGGGGATCTAAACACGATGTCGGAGAGCTGCCAAAAAGATAGGGGATTTGGACACGATGCCGGAAAGTCCCCAAAATGATAGTGGATCCGAACATGATGCTAGAGAGGTGTTGAAAAGATAGGGGATCAAGACACGATATGGGAGAGGCGCCAAAAAGATAGGGGATCTGGACAGGATGCTGGAGAGCCGCATAAAAGATAGGGGATCCGTACACGATGCCGAAGAGTTGTTGAAAAGATATGGGATCTGGACACGATGCCGGAGAGTCGCCGAAACGACAAGGGATCCGAACACGATGCCGAAGAGCTGTCGAAAAGATAGGGAATCCGAACACGATGCCGGAGAAACGTTGAAAAGATAGAGGATTTGAACATAGTGCCAGAGAGCTGCCGAAAAGATAGAGGATCAGGCACGATATTGGAGAGCCGCTGAAAATATAAGGGATCCGATCACAATGTCGAAGAGCCGTTGAAAAGATAGAGGATCCATACATGATGCCGGAGAGTCGTCGAAAAGAAAATGGATCTGAACACGATGTTGGTGAGCCGCTGAAACAATAGGGGATCCAGACACTATGCTGGAGAGCCGTCGAAAAGATAGAGAATCCGGACACAATGTTGGAGAGCAGCCAAAAAGATAGGGGATCCGCATAGGATGCTGGAGAGTCACCGAAAAGATAGGGGATTCAGACACGATGCTAGAGAGTCGTTGAAAAGTTAAGGGATCCGAACACAATATCGGAGAGCCGCCAAAAAGATAAGGGATCCGAACATGATGCTAGAGAGCCATTGAAAAGATAGGGGATCCAGACACAATGCGGAAAAACTACCAAAAATATAAGGGATCCGGACATGATGCCAAAGAGTTGTAAAAAAGATAGAGGATCTGGACACGGTGCCGGAGAGCCGTCGAAAAGATAGGGGATCTAGACATGATACTGGAGAGTTGTAAAAAATATAGGGGATCCAGACACGATTCCGTAGAGCCACTGAAATGATAGGAGATTTGGACACTATGACGGAGAGCCGTTGAAATGATAGGGGATCCCGACACGATGCTGTAGAGTCATCGAAAAGATAAGGGATTTGGACATAATGCCGGAGAGCCACCGAAATGATAGAGGATCCGGACACGATGCCGGAGAGTCGTCGAAATGATAGTGGTTTCGAACATGATGCCAAAGAGGCACCAAAAAAATAGGGATCCAAACACGATGACGGAGAGCCGCCAAAAAAATAGGGGATCCAGACACGATGCTGTAGAGCCACCTTAAAGATAGAGGATCCGTACATGATGTCAGAGAGCCATTGAAAAGATAGAGCATCCGGACATGATGCCGGAGAGCCTTTGAAAAGATAGGGGATCGGGGCATGATACCAGAGAGTCGCCAAAAATATAGGGGATCCGATTACAATGCCGAAGAGCCATAAAAAAAAATAGGGGATCCGGACACGGTGTCGGAGAGCCGCCGAAAAGATAGGGGATCCAAGCACGCTATCGGAGAGCTACCCAAAGTATAGGGAATCTAGACACGATGCTAGAGAGCCGTCAAAACAATAGGATATCCAGACACAATGTTGAAGAGCCATTGAAATGATAGAGGATCTAAAAATGATGTCAAGGAGCCTCCGAAAAAATAGGGGATCCGGACATGATGTTGGGGAGCCGTTGAAACGATAGGGGATTTGGACACGATGTCGAAGAGCCATCAAAATGATGGGATATCCGGACATGATGCCAGAGAACCCCTGAAAGAATAGGAGATTCAGACACGATGTCGTAGAGTCATCGAAAGTATAAGGGATCCGAATACAATGTCAAAGAGTTCTCGAAAATGTAGAGGATCCGGACATGATGCCCGAGAGCCGTAAAAAAGATAAGGGATGCAAACACGATGTAGGAGAGCCATCGAAACAATAGGGGATCCAAATAGGATGCCAAAAAGCCACTAAAATGATAGGTGATCCGAACACGATGTTCAAGAGTTCGTAAAAAGATAGGGGATCGGGACACAATGTCGGAGAGCCGTAAAAAAGATAGGAGATCCGGACACGATGCTAGAGAGCCGTCGAAATGATAACGGATCCAAACATGATGTCGGAGAACCGACGAAAAAATAGGAGATCCAGACACGATGCTCAAGAGCCATTGAAAATATAGGGAATATGAACACGATGTCAGAGAGTCATTGAAAGGAAAGAGGTTTCATACACGATGCTGGTGAGCTATTAAAATAATAGGAAATCCAAAAAATATCCGAAGAGTTGTTGAAAAGATAGGAGATCCAAACACGATGCCGGAAAGCTGTTAAAAAGATAGGGGATCCAAACAAGATGCTCGAGAGTAGCAGAAAGATAGGAAATTTGGACACGATGTCGGAGAGCCGCTGAAACAATAGGGGATCCAGACACTATACCAGAAGGTCATCGAAAAGATAGGGGATCCAAAAACAATGCCAGAGAGTTGTCGAAAAGATAGAGGATTGATTACTACTCAAAAAGTGCTATTTGATAGCTTGTAATTAACTCTTTTAAACACTTTTGAGTAGTAGTTATCACCTTTTAACCCAATTAACATATTAAGGACCCTTGCAATCAATTCTAATCAAATTGTGTTAAGTTTTGGTGTTTTGATAGATTTTTTATCACAAAAGCAATCCGAGATTGAGGAGAGTTCTTTGGAATCCATGGCAAAGATGTCCGGACAAGGCGTCCGGACACACCATCGGAGGGCGGCGGACAATGATCCGGACAACATATCCAGATAGGATATGATAACGTATTTGGACAAACATATCCGGATAGGATATGCTAAACGTATCCGAACAACATATCCGGATAGGATATGCTATCGTCCGGGTGTGATGATCACGAGTGCCATGTGCTTCTCCTTGAGGGAGTCCGGATGGGAGTGCGCCGCGTGTCCTCTTGGGGAATCCAGATGGAGTGATCCGGATAGCGATGGCACCGTCATTAGGGGGAGGGGTCCCTACACCTTGCACATGGACGGTCCCCCTTGCGACGTTCCACCTTCTTCTGATGTTTCACATCCGGCGCCTGATGCCGGATGGGAGAGGAGGACGCCTGACGCCGGATGGGAGAGAAAGACGTTTCAACTTCTCCGGTTGGACATATCCGGATCCTCTGATAGCGCTTACCCGGAGAGTTTTGTAGCCATTTTGCACAGTGCCACGGTGTTCTCCTGAAGCTTCCCAATATATGCCACCAGACATTCTGAGATATTTTGAGACATTTTGCTTTAGATATTTGATGTCGAAATCCCCAAACTCTCCTTGTAACCCACCAATTATAGGATTCCTTAGTTATTAAGTTTGGAAAAATGGGTGAATAACCTCTTATATATAGTTTGTAATTTCCTTTAAAGGAAGATATCGATCAAATATAGAATCGATCATCTATCCTTTGTACAGTTTTGCAAGGAAGTAAAATACAGAGCACTTGCTCTGCTTTTTATATATATATATTTGTTTTCTTATTATTTTTCTTTCTAGCAAACCAAACTCTGAGGATTTTTCCTTAGAGGATGAGAGGCTAGGCTCTTCGTCTCTTGGAGTGAAGAAAGCCAGGTAAGTTTCCAAATGCATAAATTGGAAGTTTTGTTGTTTTAGTTTTTAATGAAGAGAAAGTGTGACCCATTAATGGTTTTTATCTTTTTAGTTAACTTAAAACGCCTTTAAATCATCTGGGCCAACACTTGGTAAGGCAAGTGATCTCCATCCATTGAGATGCACTAGTTTATCTTTTGCGAGCCTTTGGGAGGTGGTTTGAAGGTAGGATTTTCTAGAATAGCCAACACTTGGTAAGTTTTTGGACTCCAAGGAGACATCCATTAGTTATCTCTTATGAGCTTTTGATGGGTAATCCAAGGTTAAAGATCACCTTGAATGGCAAGTGCTAGGTGAGAGGTATGAGCCATTGCAAGATGCATCAGTGAGAGGGATTTAGTGTTTGAACCCATTAAAGGGAAGCATCTGTACCACATCGGTTCGGGAAATAACTATATGCTAAATCCCCAATGCAAGGAAAAGAAACAAGTGATCGAAACTCCATTTTTGTACAAGGAATTTGAACCTAGTGATCTGAAACTCCAAGAAACACTTTTCTTTGTAAGTAAAATTAGTTACTATTTTTGGTTAGTTTAAAACCAAACCTTTTCAACCAAAGATTATGTTTTCTTTTAAAGCTAACCTTGAAATGAAAAGGCACCAATTCATCTTTGAATTAATATCAATTGTGAAGTGAAAACCTACCTAGTGAACGATCCTAGAGCCACTATGTCATAGTAGCTTTGTCTTTGCTACCCTAGTTCATGGTGTAATAGGTTATAAATTTTGTTGATTACTCCCTGAGGACCAAAATCAAGGGACACCAGCTGGACACGTATCAAATGGCACCACGGTCAGGGACCATTGAGAGGACATGAATTAGCTGAGACACCAATTGGAAATGAATCAAATGGCGCCGTTGCCGGGGATGGTGCCACTTTACATTGATATGACCTTTTCAGAGTACTTGTGATCTTCATCACAAGTTTGGTGACTTTTTTTTTTTTTTTTACTAACTCTTTTTATTTGTTTCTTTTTCTTTGTTCATATTTTAGTATATCTTTTATTTAGTTTTTAGTTAATCTTAATAATTTTTTTTTCTTTTATTTTCTTTTGTTTTCTCTGTTTTTAATTCAAAAATTGCTAGTTGTGCATGCCATATTGAATATGAGATAGCAGAGGAAGTCATGAACTTCATGAGTTATGTGGTTGAAGTTTCAAGAGGATGGGATGAACCAAATGCTAGAGATATGGGAAGAATGATGTCTCAACCTAATGCTAAGGGTGAGATGTATATTTTGAATGACGGCATAGACATGAAGGCAAAGATTGCAGCTATGGCAAGGAGATTGGATGAGCTAGAAATGAAGACGATGCAAGAAGTGCAACCCATCTCTCAAACACCATTGCAAGCTATGCCTTGTGCCATTTGTCTATCTTATGAGCACTTGGTGGATGAGTGTCCTACCATTCCAATGGCGAGGGAAATGTTTGGTGATTGCAACACCTACAATTCCAATTGGAGGAAGCATCCAAATTTCTCTTGGAAACCACAACGGCCTCAATACAAGCAATATGTTCAACCACTTCCGCAAGCCTCGAACCTTGAACAAGCTATGGTGAATCTTAACAAGGTCATGGAAGACTTTGTTGGAGCTCAGAAATCCATCAATGCTCAGCTCAATCAAATAATTGGTAGTGTAGAGAGTAGGATGGATGGAATGCAAAATGATCTATCTCAGAAGATAGATAATCTCCAAGATTCAATCTCAAGGTTTGCCAACCTCAACACAGTGCAAGAGAAAGAAAACTCTCTTTCTCAACCTTATCAAAATTCCAAGGGTACCATGAAGTGGAGGCTCAAAAGGGAGAATCTTCAATGGTGAAGGAAGTTAAAACGGTTATCACTTTGAGTGGTAAAGAGGTTGATATGCCCACATGCAAGCTAGAGCATGAGGTAGAGAGTGAAGCAGAGAAAGAAAAGAGGGAGGAAATCAAAGGAAAGAGAAAGGAGAAAAGTATAGAAAAAGATGGCTATGATGTTAATGTACAAGGAGAACCACAGAGGATAGTCATCAAGGAAGAAATGAAGAAACACATGCATCCACTTTTCCTCCAAGCTTTGTATGACAAAATCATACAGATCAAGTCTCAAGTGAGGGATGCAAACTTCATATGGGATCCGGGCAAGCTAAATCAGGATCCAATTTTTTGATGGACTTAGTCTTTCTAAAGACTAGCTAGTCCATAGCTTTTTGTTTTATTTATTACTTGTTTTAATTTTGATTTCAATGCTTTAATTTTGATTCAATGCTTTAATTTTAATTTGTTTTGATGTAATATAGGTTTTTGGATGATCAAAATCATGAGGAATGTCAAGAGGTGAAAGAAGGAAGTTGGGAATCAAGAGGAGCTCAAAAAGCAAGAAGGGGAAGCAAAAAGAAATCTGCCATGAAGCATTCTTGATGACAGTCATTTCAGCCACTTTTGGAGCACTTCCCGAAGTCCATTTCATGCATACCATATGTCGTTTCAAAGCTTGGGAAGTCAAGAGTTCAGAGCTTCAAATGGTACTCAATTTGGAGTTGAAACGAAGAAGTTATGGCTATTTGAAGATGACTGCACAAACCATGAGCGGAAATGTCGCACCTCCATTTTTGCTACTATTGGACACATTTGAGAGCCCTCTCACTGAGATCACACACACAAATCCTCTCACTCCATTTCTTACCTCCTAAAACAATCAAAGCCCATATCTCCAACTGAGAGCTCCAATTGAGGAGACTATGCCACCTAAGGAGACTACCAGAACAGAGGTCAAAGTCCTGATCCAACCCACTCAAGAAGCCACCACAGATACATTAGCTCCACAGAACCCTACCATTACTTGATCATCTCTTTACTTTTTGTATTTACATATTAGTATAAATAATTCCATATTCTGATGTCTTATATTCTGGGATTGGATGTATTACTGATGATACATCATATATAGACATCATTTTTTGTTTAAACTTGACATTTTTCTATTTCCTCTACTCACTAACTCTTTTTTTTTTTTTGAAACATGTGGTTTCTCCTATACGACTCAGACTCCATGTCACTCAGGAGGTACCACTTCCTCCCTATTTTTCAATCGCTTTTTTCACATTGAGAACAATGTTCAGCTTGGTTGGGGGGAGAGTTGAGGAAGGAAGTTTTGTTATTAATGCTAAGCTATTTTGGTAATTTAGTTGCTTTTTGCTTAATTTTAAAATTTTTTAGAGTTTTTATTCTACTTTCCATGGTTATTAAGGAAAAATTTTCAAAATGAAAAGGGAGAAATTGAATTTTTGTCTTTTTACTTGACTTAGAGTTTGTATTATGCTTACTAAAGTTGATGAATTGTTGAAACTTCTAGTGAATTCAACCTCAGTTCTTCCACTTTAAGCTATTCACACACTGTGCACAATAGGTTTCGATTATAAGATGAAAAACTATTTCCCTCTTGACTTAGGAAAATTTTAGACTTGGTACCTTTGACCTCATTTAATAGTGTTAGGACACCTTATAAAAGGCCAATGAGTCTTTGAAAAAAAAAAAAAAAAAAAAAAGAAAAAAATGTTTGCTTGCCTTGAAACCCGAGCAAGGTCTGAGGGGTATATGGTGAAAATCTTTAAAACCTGGTGCCCTAAGCCTTCATTGGTTGGGAGTCACCGACCTTAATGCTTGTTACAAGGGTGAATAGGTGGAGTTTAACATACTGTAGATGCTTGGGTATTAAAATTCATTCTCAAAAGTCCAGGGTAAAATCCGAGGAGTTAGTGGTTGAAAGATCCTTAAAACTTGATGCCCTAAACCTTAATTGGTTGGGAGTCATCGATGGACCCCCGTTACATGGACAATTTAGAAAAGAATACCTTTAAGCCTTGTACTCCTACAAGAAAAAAAAATTGTGAGAAAAGAGGTGCGTTCTTAGCCTATTGGAGGTTGATTAGTTTGCTAAGCTTTGAAAAAGAACTAGGTTGGGGGGAGAGATTAGTTCAACATACTATATTCGGAAGCTAATAAATAACACTTAGATTTTTGTGGAAGAGTAAGGTTTGGTCCTTTGGAAGTGGAAATGATTTTAAAGCTTAAATTTGCATAATGCCTTCTCTTTAAGAATTGTGATTAGATAAGTTATTTGATAACTCTTGTTGAAGTTTGAGTTTTATTTCTTTAATGTTCCATGTGAGAGTTAGATCATCATGCCACTTGAAAATTGTTTTTTGATTAGCATGATGTTGTAAATTATAGTACTGTTTATTTTTAATTTTCTCTCTTTCATTGCTAAGGGACTAGCAATATGTTGGTTGGGAGGAGTGATTACTACTCAAAAAGTACTATTTGATAGCTTGTAATTAACTCTTTTAAACACTTTTGAGTAGTAGTTATCACCTTTTAACCCAATTAACATATTATGGACCCTTGCAATCAATTCTAATCAAATTGTGTTATGTTTTGGTGTTTTGATAGCTTTTTGATCACCAAAGCAATCTGAGATTGAGGAGAGTTCTTTGGAATCCATGGCAAAGATGTCCGGATAGGGCGTCTGGACACACCATCGGAGGGCGGTGGACAATGATCTCGGACAACATATCCGGATAGGATATTGTGGCTTTTTTCTATCTTTTTTTTTTTTTTTTTTAAATCTTTTTTTTTTTTTTTTTTAAACAAATAAAATTTTTTAAATCTTCTTTTATATTTCTTTTCATTCTCTTTTCTTTTTTACAAATCTTTTACTATTAAATTTTTTCTTTCTAACTTTTTTTTTTTTTAATTTTTTATTTCTTTTTTTTAATTTTTTTTAATTTTTTCTTTTTTTTTTAATATTTTTTTCACTTTTTTTTATATATTTTCTTGTTTTTTTTTTTTTTTTTTATTTATTATTTTTTTTTTATTTTTTTTTTTTTTATAATATATTTTTTTTTTTTTTTTTTTTTTTTTTTTTAATATTTTATTTTTTTTTTTCTTTTTTTTTTTATAATATTTTTTTATTTATATTAATTTATTTTTTTTTTTAATTATTTTTTTTTTTATAATTTTTTTATTTTTTTTTTTAATTAATTTTTTTTTATATTAATTTTTTTTTTTTTATTTTTTTATTTTTTTAATATTAATTTTTAAATTTTTTTTTTTATAAATATTTTTTTTTATTAATTTTTTTTTTTTAATAATATTAATTTTTTTTTTTATTTTTTTTTAATTTTTTTTTTTTATTTTTTTTTTTTTTTTATATTTTATTCTTAATAATAATTTTTTTAATTTTTTTTTAATTTTTTTTTTTTTTTTTTTATTATTATTATATATTTATTCCCCCCTTTCCTCCTCCCTTCCTCACTTTCTTTTTTCTTCTCTTTTTTTTTTTTTTTTTCTACTTTTTTCGCCTTTTTCTTCTTACCCCGCCTCCCCTTTCTTTCTATCTCTTGCCCCTCCCACAAGCCGGGGCTGGATATGCTAACGTATCCGGACAACATATCTGGATAGTATCTACTATCGTCCGGGTGTGGTGATCACGAGTGCCGTGTTCTTCTCCTTGAGGGAGTCCGGATGGGAGTGCGCCGCGTGTCCTCTTAGGGAATCCGGATGGAGTGATTCGGATAGCGATGGAGCCGTCATCAGGGGGAGGGGTCCCTACACCTTGCACACGGACGGTCCCCCTTGCGACGTTCCACCTTCTCCGGATGTTTCACATCCGGCGCCTGATGCCGGATGGGAGAGGAGGACGCCTAACGCCGGATGGGAGAGAAGGACATTTCAACTTCTCCGGTTGGACATATCCGGATCCTCTTGATAGCGCTTACCTAGAGAGTTTTGCAGCCATTTTGCACAATGCCACGGTGTTCTCCTGAAGCTTCTCGATATGTGCCACCGACATTCTGAGATATTTTGAGATATTTTGCTTTAGATATTTGATGTCGAAATCCCCAAACTCTCCTTGTAACCCACCACTTATAGGATTCCTTAGTTATTAAGTTTGGAAAAAGGGGTGAATAACCTCTTATATATCGTTTGTAATTTCCTTTACAGGAAGATATCGATCAAATATAGAATCGATCATCTATCCTTTGTACAGTTTTGCAAGGAAGTAAAATACAGAGCACTTGCTCTGCTTTTCATATATATTTTTGTTTTCTTATTATTTTTCTTTCTAGCCAACCAAACTCTGAGGATTTTTCCTTAGAGGATGAGAGGCTAGGCTCTTCGTCTCTTGGAGTGAAGAAAGCCGGGTAAGTTTCCAAATGCACAAATTGGAAGTTTTGTTGTTTTAGTTTTTAATGAAGAGAAAGTGTGACCCGTTAATGGTTTTTATCTTTTTAGTTAACTTAAAACACCTTTAAATCACCTGGGCCAACACTTGGTAAGGCAAGTGATCTCCATCCATTGAGATACACTAGTTTATCTCTTGCGAGCCTTTGGGAGGTGGTTTGAAGGTAGGATTTTCTAGAATAGCCAACACTTGGTAAGCTTTTGGACTCCAAGGAGACATCCATTAGTTATCTCTTGCGAGCTTTTGACGGGTAATCCAAGGTTAAAGATCACCATGAATGGCAAGTGCTAGGTGAGAGGTGTGAGCCATTGCAAGATGCATCAGTGAGAGGGATTTAGTGTTTGAACCCATCAAAGGGAAGCATCTATACCACATCGGTTCAGGAAATAACTATATGTTAAATCCCTAACGCGAGGAAAAGAAACAAGTGACCGAAACTCCATTTTTGTACAAGGAATCTGAACCTAGTGATTTGAAACTCCAAGAAACTCTTTTCTTTGTAAGTAAAATCAGTTACTATTTTTGGTTAGTTTAAAACCAAACCTTTTCAACCAAAGATTATGTTTTCTTTTAAAGCTAACCTTGAAATGAAAAGGCACCAATTCATCTTTGAATTAATATCAATTGTGAAGTGAAAACCTACCCAGTGAACGATCCTAGAGCCACTATGCTATAGTAGCTTTGTCTTTGCTACCCTAGTTCATGGTGTAATAGGTTATAAATTTTGTTGATTACTCCCTAAGGACCAAAATCAAGGGACACCAGCTGGACACATATCAAATGGCACCATCAGGGACCATTGAAAGGACATGAATCAGCTGAGACACCAATTGGGAACGAATCAATGATCCAGACATGATGCCAGAGAGCCACCAAAAAGATAGGGGATTTGGACATGATGTCGAAGAGCCGTCGAAAAGATAGGGGATCTGATTCGTTCCCAATTGGTGTCTCAAGCTGATTCATGTCCAGCTGGTCCTCCTTGATTGTGGTCCTCAGAAGGGAGTAATCAACAAAATTTATAACCTATTACACCATGTACTAGGGTAGGAAAGACAAAGCTACTATAGCATAGTGGCTTTAGGGTCGAACTCTGGGATGGGTTTTCACTCTACCAGTGATATTAATTCAAAGCTAAATTGGTGCCTTCTCATTTCAAGGTTAGCTTTAAAAGAAAACATAAAGATGTTTGAATGAAAAAGGTTTGGTTTTAAACTAACCACAAATAATAACTGATTTTAATTACAAAGAAAAATGTTTATTGGAGTTTCAGATCACTAGGCTCAGATTCCTCATACAAAAAGGGAGTTCCGGTCACTTTATTTTTTTCGCATTAGAGAATTAACATATAGTTAATTCTCCCGAACCGGTGTGGTACAGATGCTTCCCATTAATGGGTTCAAACACTAAATCCCTATCACTGATGCACCTTGCAATGGCTCATACCTCTCACCTAGCACTCGCCATCCAAGGTGATCTTTAACCTTGGATTACCCGTCAAAAGCTTTCAAGAGATAACTAATGGATGTCTCCTTAGAGTCCAAAAGCTTACCAAGTGTTGGCTATTCTAGAAAATCCTATCTTCAAACCACCTCCCAAAGGCTCGCAGGAGATAAACTAGTGCATCTCAATGGATGGAGATCACTTGCCTTATCAAGTGTTGGCCCAGGTGATTTAAAGGCGTTTTAAGTTAACTAAAAATATAAAAACCATTAACGGGTCACACTTTCTCTTCATTAAAAACTAAAACAACAAAACTTCCAATTTATGCATGTGGAAACTTACCCAGCTTTCCTCACTCCAAGAGACAAAGAGTCTAGCCTCTCATCCTCTGAGGAAAATTCCTCAGAGTTTGATTGGCTAGAAAGAAAAAGAATGAGAAAGCAAAAATATATATGAAAAGCAGAGCAAGTGCTCTGTATTTTACTTAATTCCCAAAACTGTACGAAGGATTGATCTTTGAGAACAAGCTCCCAGGATATACTCTGAGAACAAACTCCCGAGATATCTTTTTCTGATGATAATTACAAACTATATATAAGGGGTTATTCACCCTTTTTCCAAACTTAATAACTAAGGAATCCTATAATTGGTGGGTTACAAGGAGATTTTGGGGATTTAGACAACAAATATCTAAATAAAAATATCTCAAAATGTCGATCGCAAATATCTGGAAGCTTCAGGAGAACACCGCGGCACTATGCAGAAAAATATCTCAAAATGTCGGTAGGACATATCGGGAAGCTTCAGGAGAACACTGCGGCACTGTGCAAAATGGCTGCGAAACTCTCCAGGTGAGCACTATCAGAGGATCCAGATATGTTTGACCGGGGGAAGTTGAAACGCCCTCCTCTCCCATCCAGCGTCAGGCACTGGATGCGAAATATCCGGATAAAGTGTCGGATGTGAGACATCAGGGTGGAATATCGACGGAGCAGACTTCCGGATGTGAGACATCTGGGTGGAATGGCGGCGGAGCTGAATTCCGGATGTGATGCATCCGGGTGGAATGGTGGCGCGCTCCCCTATCCGGATTCCCTTAGGGAGAAGCACACGACACTCGTGATCATCACACCCGGACGATAGCATATTCTATCCGGATATGTTGTCCGGATGAAAAAGACAGCCTGCCACAGCTCACACGGCACTCCGATGGTGTGTTTGGACACCCTGTCCTTGCCATGGATTCCAAAGAACTCTCCTCAATCTTGGATTGCTTTGGTGATCAAAAAGCTATCAAAACACCAAAACTTAATACAATTTGATTAGAATTGATTGCAAGGGTTCTTAATATGTTAATTGGGTTAAAAGGTGATAACTACTACTCAAAAGTGTTTAAAAGAGTTAATTACAAGCTATGAAATAGCACTTTTTGAGTAGTAATCAGGATCCAGACATGATGCCGAAGTCGGATCATCGCTGAAACTAAAGGAGATTCGGACATGATACCCGAGAGCCGCCGAAAAGATAGGTGATTTGGACACGATGTCGAAGAGGCGTCGAAAAGATAGGGGATTTAAACACGGAGCTGGAGAACCGCCAAAAAGATAAGGGATCCGTGCACGATACTGTAGAGCCACCAAAAATATAAGGGATCTAGACATGATGCTAGAGAGTCGTCGAAACGATAGGAGATGTAGTAACAATGTCGAAGAGCTATAAAAAAGATAGGGGATCTGAGCACAATACTAAATAGCCGTAAAAAAATATAGGGGATCCAGACACGATGCTAAAGAGCCATTGAAACGATAGGGGGTCCGGACACAATGCCAAAGAGCGGCCTAAAGGATAGGGGATCTAGGCACAATATGGGAGAGCGATCGAAAAGATGGGGGATCCAAACATAATGCTGGAGAGTCTCTGAAACGATAGGGGACCCAGACACAATGTTGGAGAGTTGCTGAAAAAGATAGGGGATTTGGACACGATGCCAGAAGGCCATCAAAATGATAGAGGACCTAGGCACGATGCCAGAGAGCTATTGAAAAGATAGGGTACCTTGACACGATGCTAGAGAGGCGTCGAAATGATAAGGGATCCAAACACGATGTCGGAGAGTCGAAAAAAAGATAGGGGATTAGAACACGATGTCGGAGAGTCGCTGAAATGATAGGGGATCCGGAAACGATGCTGGAGAGTCATAAAAAAGATAGGGGATCCAAGCACAATGCTCGGAGAGCTGCCAAAAAGATAGGGGATTTGGACATGATATGGGAGAGTCGTCGAAATGGTAGAGGATCTAGACAGGATTTCGGAGAGCCATCGAAATGATAGGAGTTCCGAACAAGATGTCGAAGAGCCGTCGAATGGATAAGGGATCCATACACGATGTCGAAGAGCCGCCGAAAAGATAGGGGTTCTGAACATGATGCCGGAGAGTCGTCGAAAAGATAGGGGATCCGAACACGATGATGGAGGATCGTCGAAAAGATAAGGGATCCGAACACAATGTCAAAGAGTTGTCATTGGACTTTGGGAGCAAACAACTCAAAGGAAGAGTGAGTGTTCCCTAGTATGGCATCTAGGAAATGCCAATAAATGAATCGAATAAGCAAGAAATCAAACACCTAAATGAAGATGAAAGAAAAGGGTATGCCCTTGCAGGATGATACACAAACATCAAGGATCGATGAGAGGCGAAAAGAAATTGGGTATGCCCAAGTCTAGGATGATACACAAACAATAAATGAATCGAATAAGCAAGAAATCAAACACCTAAATGAAGATGAAAGAAAGGGGTATGCCCTTGCAAGATGATATGCAAACATCAAGGATCGATGAGAGGCGAAAAGAAATTGGGTATGCCCAAGTCTAGGATATCAATACCATGTCAGAAAGGGGGTATGCCCTTGTCTAGGATATCAGTACTATGTTAGAAAGAGGATAAGCCCTAGTTTAGGATATCAGTACCATGTTAGAATCCCATAACTGCACATGTGGTTAAAGTCAAAGAGCTGAAAACATCACACATAATCATCCATAACAAATCATGCACTATTTTTCATAATATCTAGTATCCATAGAGTTGTTAAGAGGAATGCCCCTGGATGTACATCTAACATATGTATTCCTTGGAAAACCAACTATGAAAAAGCATCCCTGAAAACCATCATCCGTTTGAACACGCGAACATGAAAATGCATGGGATATGCCCCAATGTACACTCTTACTAGGTCAATGAATATGGATGAATATGATCTCGAGCAAGCCCCAGAAGCACTCTATTGTATGAAGAATCCAAGCTAAATATGGAGTATGTCCAAACATCGATGCTAAACATCTCTGAGTGAAATGGACTGCATGTGTACATGTAAGAACTGATGTCCTTATACAAGAGTAGGGGGTATGCCCCAATATGAACATGTCAAAGTAGCAAGCAAAGATGTCCTTGATAGTCCCAACTCTCTACATCATTTGACTCTGATCATGGACCATAGGCGAGGAGATTGAATGGAGAAAGCACTATGTGATTCCTCGATATCCTCAAGAAACGGAGGTCGGCCGACATTCCATACTTCAACCAATGGACAAAGCCTGTCCAAATGAAATATGTTAAAGCAAACATGAGATCTCATGGCCTCAGGGTGGTCTTATGACTCAGACCGTAATGAAGGCTAGGGGTAAAAGGTGAATGAAACGATGGTAAACAAGACCTAGATACCTAAAAAATAATACCAAGCCTCTGAGTGCGCAATGTCAAATATTGAAGAATCATATGAGCCTAGTGACTCAACCTACATACAAATGAACAATGCCAAATGATAGGTTATAAATGCTAGAGGACATGTTGTTCAAGAAGCAAAACGACGATCGATAAGGGTAGAAGAAAACAAAAAATGGACAAAACAAATGATGAAGGAGTGCAGAAGAAAATAGTGAAAACAACCGGGATAGAAAATGTGGTTGTAGACCCTCAATTTTGCCTCTCAAGACTTGCATTTATCCTTCGGGTGTCACATTCACCCATCATTCTCATATAGCACCACTAGGGCCCCTTTTGGGCTTAATTGGTGTCCGAGCCTCATGTGGGCTTGTCTGT
Source organism: Vitis amurensis (assembly GCA_037355405.1). NCBI lineage: Eukaryota > Viridiplantae > Streptophyta > Magnoliopsida > Vitales > Vitaceae > Vitis > Vitis amurensis. The sequence goes on along the minus strand of CM074687.1, from coordinate 12,350,336 downwards.
GGTCTGTTGTGGTGCATATGTGGTTCATTTTGGAGGGTCATCATGGCCATTTTCCTAGTTGTTTACATCAAGCTATAGGAAGGAAGTGGGGTCATCTTGATGTTTTAGCTTAGCTGGAGTTTATAGGGGCATGTTGAAATTCGAAGCAATCAGGGTTGTTTTAATCATATCTTCCTCATCCAAATTCGGAATCGCACACCGTTTTTTTTCATGGACTCCTTATTCTTCAAGGAACATTCTTTCAAAATTTCTTAAATTTTCTCAATCGGCTAGACTGGTCCCCAAAATTTTCAGTTTAGGTAGAATTCATTGAAGCATGTCTAAATTCGGAGCAATCGGGGTTGTTTTAATCATATCTTCCTCATCCGAACTTAGAATCATGCACCATTTTTTTCATGGACTCCTTGTTATTCAAGGAACATTCTGTCAAAATTTGAAAAAAATTCTCAATCGGCTCGACCGGTTGGCATCTGGTTCAGCCTAGTTCATCGTGTCAGCATGTATGGAACATTGATTTTGGTAAATTTGGAGCACAAATCCTATATGGCTCAGGCCCATAAGCTCCACATTAGTTTTGGGCTGTATTTTGGGTCCATTTTAGGCCTTAGTTCGGATTCCTTTCAGCCCACCATGAATCCATATGGATTCTTGGTGGGGAAGTAAGTGAAAGCTGAAGATAATCATCTTGCATGGAAAATGGGAAGGGAGTTAATGGGGAAGCTGATTCCAAGACTGATTGGAGCTCTTTCTAGAGCTTGAAGGAAAGAAAACGAAGAGTCTTAGAGGATTGGGACTATAAAAGAGAAAAAAACAAGGATAGAAAAGGACTTTCTTCTTTTTTTCTGAGGAGGAAAATTCTGTAAGATTTTTTGGGGGGATTTGAGAAGAGGCTTTTGGGAGGGTTTATGTTCGTGAGTGATCTGAGGTTGTCGGGGAAGTTGAAGATACCCCCGCCATACCTTGCATATAACTAGGGAGGAGAGCAATATTGAAGCCAAGCAGATTTCCGCTTGAGGGAAACACAATCTAGTAAGCGTAAATTGTGGTTTCTTGCATGTTATTCCCTTTCCCATTGCCCTGTTCTCTCTTTAATGTGATTGCCAAAAATTCCATGGTTATTTTGAATGCCTGAGGATGAGGTATGAATTTCCTTTGCTTACTCTTAGTTTATATTTTAGTCTCATGTTTTGGTTGATATGCCTCACCTTTCATCAATTTAGAGTGGCGTGACTCTGTTAGCTATGAGGGACACTTGACTTTGCTTTGTTTGGTTCTCACTCATTTGGGCTCAGAATTGAGCACCGTTACTTTTTTTTGATTCCTTATTCATTCAGAAATTTTTTGACAAAAATTTAGGAATTTTTCTCAATCGGCTGAACCAATTAGAAACCGGTTCAGTACCACAGTTCGCTGACTCTGTCAGCTATGAGGGACACTTGACCTTGCTTTGTTTGGTTCTCACTCGTCCAGGCTCGGAATTGAGCACCGTTGCTTTTGTTTGATTCCTTATTTATTTATGAATTTTTTGACAAAATTTGGGAATTTTATCAACCGGCTGAACCTGTTGGGAATTGGTTCAACCGGTTCAGCACCATAGCTCGCTGACCCTGCCAACTATGAGGAACACTTGACCTTGCTTTGTTTGGTTCTCACTCGTCCAGGATCGGAATTGAGGACCATTGCTTCTGTATGATTCCTTATTCATTTAGGATTTTTTTGACAAAATTTGGGAATTTTTATTAACAGGTTCTATTGGTTGGGAACCGGTTCAACCTGTTCTGTAAGAGAACTATGGGCAACCCTCAATTTTGGCATTTTTCGAGCCTGTATCCATTAGGGCTCAAACCCATTTGCTATGGGGCACTTGTGGGCCATCTTGAAGGTTTAAGTCAGTGTTTGGTTTTAGTTAGTGTGGGCCCATTTTGAAGCTATGGGCGGTGTGGTCTAGGTAAGTCTAGTTTGATTTGTATGACATTTGGGAAGTCTCTTACCTCATTTCAACTAACTTTCCTCCTCTTTGGCACAAACTTTAATGCTTGATTCCGAATACATGTTGCGTGGCTGACTCACCCTCTGCTGTAGTGCATGGCTAGGGACCACAGGTACGCATCATCGGTTTTGGTTGTTGAATTCATATGCATGCATGGTGCTTAATCTTGAATGCTTGTTATGTGTTTATCTGTGTTTGACTGACCTCTTATGCAGTGCTTGGCTAGGGACCACAAGTACTCACCCATTGTTTTGTTTGGTTGAGTGTTTATGCATGTCAGATACTGAGTAGGTTGGTGTGATTCAAGTCATTTGTGTAGCTTAGGAAACCATTTGATCTTTGACCCATATACTTCCACATACCTAATTCATTAGTAGAGATCGAGTTCCGGTCCTAGAGGGGTGCTACCTTGCATGAGGTACCTTCCCAATGGGTAACCTGATCCCCGAACCCAGAATCTAGTTTTCGCAGACCGTTTTTTCCATATTGGGGTCATTAGGGGTTTTTGTTCTTACTTGATTTTCCCTTTTAAAAAATAAATAAAAGTAAGTGGTGACTCTAAACAACACCGTTCCTCATCGGGGATGGATTTTTCAAAATTCGAAAACACAAACTTTTCTTTTAAAGGTGAGTTGCGCCGGTCGATGGATCGGGTGAGGGTCCACAGTGGCAACGTGTGATAACGTCAAACAACTCACCCCAATAATGATAGGTTGAAGCAGGCAACTATAGAACGGGAATGGTGATGTAGATAATGGTCTAAGGGACCCAGCGCTAAGGAAACCCAATCCTCACTATCGACGTGTCTCCCAAATCCATGTAGAAATGGATCATACAATGCTCTCACCCACTCTTATAAGAAAAATAAAATCCCTTATACACAAAATGACATTTGATGACTGAGTCGTGACATTCAATGCTCTCCTATCCTTAGTCGTGGCTAACTCAGGGTAAGCACTATATGCCAGAAATTGATGAATATCATGATACCATGGTAGCTCAACCTGATCCTCAATATTTCCAATCAAACAACAATAAGCTGGTGTGAATATGGTCTCAATCAACAATGGTCACATAGTCATCCCTACAAGAATCTCAATCATAGAAGCCAAGGTGGCTAACACATTAGTGAATGGATTCTTTGCCCTAGGCAAATGTATATACCTCAACTCATCAAATCTATCAATCAACAAGTCGAAGTAAGCATGGTAGGGTTTCAGCTTCTCATCTCGAGTCCTCAAAATACCTTGAGTCTGCTGCATAACCAAGTTGGAATCCCCATGGATCTCCAAATATTTGACCCCAAGATCAAGTGTAGTCTCTAGACCTGTGATGCATGTCTTATACTCCACAATATTATTCTTCAATTGGTGATGGACAGAAAATGCTAATCGAACAAACCTAGGGATATGATCACCCTGGGGTGATATCAACAAGATGCAAATGCCAAATCCCAACTGATTGGGGACACCATCAAAGTACAAGCATCATCTTATAATACCGACAACTAAAACAAATTGCTCATAAGGGAAATCATCATCAATTAGTCTGTCATCGGATACCAGTAATGAAGTTAAGTGATCTGTGACAATGCTACCCTTTACTGATTTATGCATGATGTACTGAATATCAAACTCTATCATCAGTATCAACCATCTCATGAGCCTACAAGTCATAACAAGCCTATCGAATAGATATCTCAGCGGATCTAAATTTGAGACCTAGTGTATGAAGTATTCTATCACGTAATGCCTTAGTCTCCTAGTGGCCCAAACCAGTTATAAATAAAGACGCTCAATCATAATGTATTTGTACTCATACTCGATAATTCTCTTACTCAAGTAGTAAATGGCTCGCTCTTTCCCTAAATCATCGAGCTGAGCTAGCATGCACCCTAAAGCCATGTCTAAAACTGAAAAATATAAAATCAGAGGGTGTCCCGGTGTGGGAGGCACTAAAACTGGAGGAGAAAGGAGACACTCCTTAATCTTCTTAAAAGCATGCTGGCAATCATCATTCCAAACTGTAGGCTAGTTCTTCCTCAGAAGACGGAAGATAGGCTCGCATATGTCTGTCAATCTCGTAATGAAATGTCTAATATACTATAACCTACCTAAAAAACTCTTATCTATCTCTTAGTCCTCGGAGAAGGCATGTCAAGTATAGCTCTAATCTTCTTTGGATCAATCTCTATACCATGCTAGCTGACGATATGCCTTAGCAACTTCCCAAAAGTTACCCCAAAGGTGCACTTCTTGGGATTTAATCGCAATTTGAACTGTTTGATCCTCTCAAAGAGTCTCTGTAAGGCTGCTAGGTGAACTCCCTTGTCTCAGGATTTCACTATCATGTCATCCACGTATACCTCAACATCTTTGTGCATCATGTCATGGAATAGAGTAGTATCGACTCTCTGATAAGTGGCTCCTGCATTCTTCAACCTAAATGGCATGACCTTGTAGCTAATAAGTACCTCACTCAATGATGAAAGATGTCTTCTCCATATCCTTTGGAGCCATCAAAATCTGATTATACCCAAAAAACTCATCCATAAATGATAACATAGAATGCCCTACTATGCTATCCACTAATATATTGATGTGTGGAAGGGGAAAATCATCCTTAGAATTGGCCTTGTTAAGATCCCTGAAATCGACACAAACCCTAACCTTGTTGTCCTTCTTAGGAATAAAACAACATTAGCCAGCCACTCAGGATACTCGACCACATATAAGAAACCAAAACTGAGTTGTTTTTGAATCTCATCCTTAACCTATAAACTCCATCGAGGGTACAGTAATTTATGCCTAATTGGTCTAACATGTGGCAGAATGGGCAGGTGATGATGAACTATAGAGGGGTCAAGGCCTGGCATATCCTCATATGCCCATGAAAATACATCCAGGTATGACATAAGTAGGTTAATCAGTCTGCTCTTCTCATCAAGAGATAAGAAAAAGCTAATCATAAGCTCCTTGGGCTAATTAGAGGTCCTGAAATCCACTGACTTAATGTTATAAAAAACGGGTGTAACTTTTCTTTTCTTCTAAGTATGAATCACAATCTGACTGACCACTCAATGGGCCATCTGGGTCTTCCACATTATCAATATTGTGTATCTATGTTGTGGGTACCTGAGGTGTGATCAAAGGGAAATGTTGTGACATAGGTAGGTACTAAACAATGCTCATATCATTATTATTTCCATCAAACATAACATCATAGCAGGTGACAAACCCGGACATGGAGTTGAAAGAAAGAGGTGGGTCCACAGATTGGATGCTCCCTCAATAGAAGTAAAATTAGGGGTAACAACACTAGTATGAGAGTCATCTCCATCCATCTCAAGCATAGAAACTCCAAATAGATCAAAAAAGCAGAATGAAGCTTGTGTGGAGCTACGTCAAGAATACGACCTATGCCTATCATGTCCATCTCGTCAGTGTAGGCATCATCAAGGGTCACTCCATCAGTTTCACCTCTAGAATCCACGAGCAATCCATAATCAAAGACCTCATCTACGAAACACATAGAGAACATGTTGGCCCAGCTCGATGGCGAGGGTGTAACTATCAGAACATCGGATCCCTTGGTGATCCTAGAACTCAAATGCATTTGGCCCAATGCCTACTAGATATCCTGAATCTCCATTGTATCCAAAATATGGTCAATCCTCTCCATGCGGGGTACATGCTCCGAACCTTTGATAAAGTAGTCAACTAAGCGGAAGGTATATGGGCGAAGGAGATAATCAAATGGAATGCCAGAAAAATGAACCCTCACCCTATCCATGCGTAGTTGCGTTATGTGACGTACATCTTCCTCTGTAGGAATGTAACCCAAATCGTAGGGCATGTCATGATTAATTGTGAATGCAAACTCATATGGCCCCTGTTGGTGATGATCTAATCCCAAGCCAGGTAAGTAGGACATGCCTCTCATCATGCTAAGTACTAAGGTTATGTTGTATTGATCAAATGACATAGGCACCATGTCTCTACTGTCATCCTCTAAGCTGACTACCCGAACCTCATCAAATGTGAACCCAGTCAAATGCAAGTCATCATCACTATGGCTAATCTACAACATAGGCTTGGAGAAAGTGATGACATCTCTGTCAGACTGTATTGAGATGACTTGTCCCTCATGTATGAATTTTACCTTCTGGTGAAAGGAAGATGGTATAGCGCCAGCCTCATGAATCCAAAGGTAGCCGAGAAGCAGGTTGAAGGATGACTAGATCCTCAAAAACTATAATAACATGGAGTATCTTATTGACCCAATCATAACGTGTGTAGTAAGTGTACCCATAACAGTCCCCTGAGTCCCATCATAAGCTCTAATAGTTTGTGTAGAAGGTCCAAAATCAGATGGAGAAAAGCTAAGTGTCAAAATGTGTATGAGCCCCTCTAGGGTAGTAGAGGTGTCAATCTTGATTTGGCTGAGGGCTCTGACTAATGTTTCTCTATGCATACTAAATGAGGCCAAAAGGCTCCAAATGGATATGCAAGCCTACATAGTGCATAACTGGCACTAAATCTCATCATCTTCTCTCTGAAGCTCCTCTCTGATGCTTGTACTAGCAAATGGCCAATCAACGGGTAGAGGTTGGGCTACTCTCCCACTCCATGTAACTATCTGAACATCTTGGTGAGTGGGCCCGTACCCCTTAGGGAATAGAATTAATGGTGTCATGGGTGGAACATGCTGCAAATACACTGGTGATGCTGAAGACTGTCTGGCAATCCCATCTGGGGTCAATCTGAATGGCCTGGGGATCTATTGGTCAGAGGTATATCCAATGAAGTCCAAATCCACATACAAACTGATCGACTAACGGTTGAGGAGCCTCTCCATCCCATCCCATCATAAATATCTCATCCCCTATGGACTCAATCAAATGTACCCTTTCTAGGGATGGAGGTATGACTCTAGTATTGTGAGTGGGAAGCGGGTTTGTGGTCACACTAGGTCATCCCAAGTCAACTAGACCCTGATCAATCGGATCTTGAATAGTATGTCTCAAAGCTACACAACTGTCTATGTCATGACCTGCCCTTTAGTGGTAGCCATAATGAAGATCTGCTCGGTATCCCAATGGGACCGACTATGATGGTGGTATGGCCGGTAATGGGGCAATCAATCCCCCTTCAGCTAACCTCTGAAAAGTTCGGATTAGGGGCATCCCGAGCTGTGAGAATTATCTAACGGACCTCAGTGGAGTTACCTTAGTAGTGTATACTAGCTACGGTGACGGGTGTAAATAAGTAGGTCCTATTGGCCTAGTGGGGACACTGTTTTGTACTAATCAGGTTGTACTATCATATAAGGAGTATCTAAAAACTATCTATGAGTCTAAGGGCGTTGTGAAAACCTATAGCCCATCATGCTAATAGTACCAACATCTGATGGTCTAGGGTCTGACCGGGTTTCTTCCTTTTTGAGTTTAAAGGGGAAAAGTTTACCCATAATCCTCTAGCTATACCATCCTTGATGCCATAGAGGGCTTGTACCAATGAGCCAAAATTAGTATGAGGAAAACCTATGAGATGTCTGGCAAACTGGGGCTGAAGACTATGCATTATCATACTGATTCGATCTTGCTCTGAAGGTCTGTTAATAATTTGCGATATCTTCTCTCTCTAGTGGGATATGAATGAGGTAACTGACTCATTTGGCCTCTGTCTAAGGGCCTCCAACTCTCATCGTGATACATCCACTATTGTATTAAAGGAGTACTATTTGAGGAACTCCTGTGCTAAATCACTCCAAGTCTTACACCGTGAGGGGTCTAATGAAGCAAACCAATGCTGCGCGACACCACTCGGTGATAAGGGAAATAACATAATCATCTGTGCCTTATCTAGTCTGTGCCCATGCATAATAGCGTTATACAACTGCAAGTAGATACGGGGGCACCCAATCCTCGTGTATCTCTCAATATCCGACATGCGAAACTCAACAAGCAATGCTGCAACTAGCAAATCATCATACCCATCCCAACTCATAACTCCATTTGAAACATGCAACAACCTCATCCTCTACTTAATCCTATCAATGTGGGCCTGAGTATCATCTATAACTTGTGCAGGTGCCATAATAGAATGCAACCTAGTCTTAGTCTGTTCATGTAGAACAAAAGCCCCAGCCTATGGAGTTGACTGAACTGGTGGTGGTGGAGGTGGAGGAATCGTGTGGTCTTGCTATATGGTATGGTCGGATGGTGGTGGTGGTGGTACAATAGAGTCATATGAGGTGTTCCCTTGAATCGACACTGGTTGGGCCTAGTGCCCATCAATTCTTTGTTCCAATCCTAAGATAGCGTCTTTGAGCGACGCCATAGTGTCTATGATCTCGGCTAGCTAGTCAACAGTAGCATACTAGGGGTCTATATCTATCACACCCCATTTTTTTTTCTTCAACTAAACAATTGATACTTAAATACAGTATAAGTGCTCTCAAAAATTTAAATGTTGAGTTCCTACTTGAATTTGTTCAAAAAGAGGATATGGAAAACCTGTTATAAAGAGTACATCCTGTATTAAACATTGTGACTATTAAGTTAACAAAATATGTTTTGTTTCACAAAAGAAACTTGTACAACATTAATTTACATATACCAAACCCCATTGTTTACTATGTGTAGTCCATACTACAAGTGTATCTGACAAATATATACATTACATCATTCCAACAAAAGGTTTAGTCTTGATACAAAAGGCATGGCCTCAAAAGACTTTCAATATGAGCAAACAACATCCAATCACAGTAAAGCATTGCTCAAGCATTATTTCCTGCATAGGTCTTCTGACCTGCATCTAGAGGTGGAAGGGATAGGGTGAGTTCACAACTCAGTAGGAAAGTTTATAACCATCCTAAGTATACCCTTAAAAACCTTGAAATAAACGTTTAATAACATGCATGATAAACATTTCATAACCATTAACAAATGTGTAATCATGTCAAACATGTATGCATGTGTTTGTTGGTTTCATCATTGCTTTTCCCCATCCATCTCTTTCACAACTGATAAATTGCTAACTCCCAACAATCTACACAGCAGATATCAATGCTCCACAAGACACTCGATCAATATAATAATGACTATTCTAGGACATCACCCAAGGGCAAGTCATACCTTGTGTCTTTTGGGACTCATACCCAAGGGCAGGACCAACCCCGTGTCTTTAGGGACTAAAACCCAGGGGCAAGACCAACCCCATACACCCACATCGGAGTGTCTTCCTCGAGGGCTTTAGGGACTTTCACCTAAGGACCTACGGTCCCACATAAACAATATATCAAATGATGAGGCTTGTAGCATCACATAAGCACTTCGCCACCAATAAATTCACTGAATATGATTTGTAATAATTCCATATCCTTCTTGCAATGCAATCACACCATAAACCATTTGAACAACACAAAACCACGAATCTTCATACCAATATACGTTCCAACATCATGGTAACATTTCAATGCAATAAACCAAGATGCAATGACACTTTAAAAGATTTTATGAAATTATAGAAATAACATAAAATTCCAACAAATAATTCAAGGAAAGAAATCAGATACACCATAGAATAGCATAAAATTCCCTACCTTACATCGACTTCCTTTTTGTGTTTCTTCTAAGTAGGTGATCTTTGCCTATTACGAGGAACTGAAATGAAACAACATAATTTAGGTTTCCTAACCATGAAAATTTATATAATTTATTGTTGCAATTTTTTTTTTAATTCTTACATTCTCTAATCTATATCCTACATGTTTTCAAATCAAATTTGAATTGAATTAAGCAATATTTACAATGCATATTAATTTCCCTAATTAATTACCAAACACTAATTCTTTTGATTTTCTTAAAGCCTAACCTATTAACAAATCCCAAGTGTCCAAATAACCCAATTCATCACATGTTTACTAATCTATTTTTCAATCAAACCAAATTAAACAAAGATTTAAGCTGATCTTACCATTAATAAAATACTTAACTTAAAATACTTTAATCTTTAATTAATTGTGATTTTTAACTAAAACGGGTTTATAGCTAATTATACTCAACTTTTACACCGTTAATTCTTTTCAACATACCATTAGGAACCAAAATAAACGAAAATTACAAAATTAAACAACTTACTTACCTCAAATCTACACTTTCTCTCTCTAGATTCTCTCTCTAACCCAAGTTGCTGCAGGTGAAATGGATGCAAAACGAGCTGCAGCCCCCTTATAAAGGGGTCTCCATGTACCCAAGCACGAGGTGGCAGCCCACATGGCTGCCACCAATCCACCCAAGTAGGAGGTGGCATTCCACTAACTCCAATTTCCCAATTTTGCACTTTAGTCCTTCAAGTTATCAAAAATAAAACCCATAATTGCCCATTAGTCCTTTAGGTTTTCATAACCCTAATCAGTCCCTAAGAACCTAATAAGCATGCTTAGGTCATTAACTAATCCCACTTAACCTTAATCAAAGTTTAATTCATAATTAAACATGATTAGCACTAAACTAGTTTTAACATCTAATTAAGCAAGCTTAAAGTTAAATACTAAAATAATCATTATTGCCTATTTAATTCATTAGTACTAGGTGTTACAATATCTCTACAAACTGATGGTTGTCCTATATGGCCGTACTGATATGATCCTCTCACAAGTCTACCTCCGATCGTGATCTAAGCTCCAGAATCTAGGTCGTATTCTCAATTAACAATCATGGAAATGAAAGGAAGGGTATCATTCCCCGTGACTATCAAACTTAAAATCAAACCACTAATGTAATCCCACAACTAAATCCTTCGAGGGAATGAACTATCATGTGATGCCAACAGGTAAACTAATACATGGCCCCATGTGCGAGGACGGAACTCTGACATGGCAATATCCTAAGGGTAAAGTAGTTTTATAACTAATGACAGGCAAAAACATGACCTAAAGACTAGATGACCGCACCCACAGGGGATATGCAACCTAGGATCATAACCAACAAACAAAGTGACACCATAGCCATGCATGCATCTATGAAATCCATCTCAGGGCTATACAAGTCTTCATTGCTCGAATATCCATCATCTCCATAGTACTCTCAAACATCGATATAGCCCCTATGCTAGACCCTACTCCAAGCCCTTATCTTGGTCGATGGCAAACAATTGGGAATGAGTCCCATACAACTCAAGAAACCAATGAGAAACACTCGACCAAGACTAAGAGCTCGGATGTAAGAGGATACACATACGTCCCATAAAGACAAGCAGCAAGCAGTCATGCAACAGATTGTGAGTCATGCAGCAAACGGTCATGTGTAAAGAATTGGCCTACCATAAAATCTACACACAAACTAATCATCTATTCCTATCATGAACCATAAAACCAAGCACTACCAACAATGAGTGAACATGCTACAACCATTCATCTGAACACACAGGTAATAACAAATCACAAGTGTAAGCTAAATGCCAACCAAGTGAGTGATCATTAGGCATCTAAATGGGCCAAAAGTCCACTGCTCAATGAACCATGTGCTCCAATATACCCAACTCAAGTTCAAGTTTGATCCTCTTATGAAACCAGAGATTCTGAGTTCGACCCCTAGTGGAGTCGCCAATTTATGGACCCTCACCCGATCCACCGACCGGCGCGACTCACGATTAAAAATAATAATTTGTGGAGAAAAAATGGTTTTCGAGTTTTGAAAAATCTGTCCCTCATGAGGGACGGTTTTGTTTGGAGTAGCCACTTACTTTTTATTTTTATTTTTGAAATGGGGAAAATTAAGAAAGAACAAAAACCCCTCAATGACTCTAGTTAAGAAAAAACGGTATGTGAAACTCGATTTATGGGTCTGGGGATCAGGTTACCTATTAGGAAGGTACCTTATGCAAGGTAGAACCCTTCTAGGCCTGGGATCTAGTCTCTACTAGTGAATTGGGTACATTGGAACATATAAGTCAAAGATCAGTCAATCCCCCCCCCCCCAAGCTACATGGATGATAAGACTCATACAATTCTAATTGGTATTCGACATGCATAGGAAATCGAAAATCAGAACAATGATGTGTACCTGAGGTCCCTAGCCCTATGCTATGGAAAATGGTGAGTTAATAAGCACAAGAACACAACATATGCAACCACCAAATCTACTAAAATTTAGTCATATTTCTACTTGAATTAAGAGAATTTTTAGCTATGAACCAACCCTATATATGTAACTTTTAATCTCCACCAAATAGCCACCACAATATAGCCATGAAACTTCATTATGTGGCAAAAAATTAGCTATCCCAATTCCATTGATTTTCAGCTAAGAATTAACATCTTTTCCACTTGAATTTCATCCACTAGCAGCTATAAATTTCATAATTCTCCATACAAAAAATTCAGTTGCCAAAGATCAATTATATGGTGGCCCTAAGAGGGGTCATGGGTGAGATGTGGTGAGATGCAGGATACATGAGGTGGCTTTGGATGACCCATGAAGGCCATGGGTGAGCTGTGAGGTGTGCGGGCTACATGTGGGTGAGCGTGTGAGGGTGAAGTGTGCATGGGTGAACAGTGGGCTGCATGGGTGAACCGTGGGCTGCATGGGTGAGCTGTGTCATCTTTGTGAGTGCATGAAAGGGAGGTGCGGGCTGCATGTGGTGGCCATAGGGTGCATGTGAACTACCTATGGGCTGTGTGTGTGTTGCGAGGGAGGTGCAGGCTGCATGTGGTGGCCATGGGGTGCATGCGGACTAGCTATGGGTTGTGTGTGTGTTGTGAGGGAGGTGCGAGCTGCATGTAATGACCATGGGGTGCGTGTGGACTACCTATGGGTTGTGTGTGTGCTATGAGGGAAGTTCAAGTTGCATGTGGTGGCCATGGTGGCCATGGGGTGCATGTGGACTACCTATGAGTTGTGTATGTACTTTGAGAGAGGTGCAAGCTGCATGTGGTGGCCATGGTGGCCATGGGGTGCGTGTGGACTACCAATGGGTTGTGTGTGTGCTATGAGGGAAGTGCAGGTTGCATGTGGTAGCCATGGGATGCATGTGGACTACCTATGGGCTATGTGTGTGTTGTGAGGGAGGTACAGGCTGCATATGGTGGCCATGGTGGGCATGGGGTGCGTGTAAACTACCTATGGGCTGTGTATGGGCTGTGTAGGAGGTGCGGGCTGCATGTGGTGGCCATGAGGTGCATGTAGACTACCTATGGGCTGTGTATGGGCTGCATATATCAGCATGTGGTTGTGGTGTTCATGATTATTGATCCTTGCAAATTCATGGCTAGTTATTACAGCAAGATACTGCATAAGGTTCGTCTTTCCATTGGACCAATTCCACTTGCAGCATCATGCTTCCTTCCACAAGAAAAACGAAACCTAAATCCCAAAACTAAAAGTTTCCCTTTTGTTTCACTTCCAGCTAACCACAATTCCGCTTTTACTATCTAATACCTTTTTGAGTTTTGTTTCCATTTCTACAATGCATGCAAGCAATTTCTATCCATAGATATAACCCTAACAGTTCAAATATAAAGTAATATACAATCCTACAATTGGATACCTATTCTCAAACAAAGCACACCATTGAAAAAAAAAAAAATAGATTTAGATTACTTCTAAACTAAAACCAGAGGAACAAAGATGGATTAACAACCATAATCCAAGAATGGCTTAAGAATCTAATGAACACAAACATATGGCTTGATATCATACCTCAGTTGTGTAACCCATAGAAAATGGCAAATAGAAAGGAAAGATCACATGATAATCAAGACGAAAACAAAAAAAAAAACCACAAGAGATATACTTGAGAGTGCTTCTTTCCGACAAGGTCGATTAGGCTTGTAGTAGGCTCTTCCTTCCCTTTATATGCCTGAGAACCAGTTGACTCTCCTATTTTTTTTTCTCAAACCAATTTTCTGCCCACTTTCTACTCTATTTCCCTCTTTCCTCTCTGTTTTCTCCTCTTCCTTGTTGAAAACCTCTTCTTATTTCTTCAAAATGCCTTTTTCTTCTTTTTTTTTTCTCTTGCTCCCTCTTCTTTTTGGATGCAGAGCCCTCAGAGAGGCCAAGAATCCCTCCCACACTTTCAATCGTCCTTCAGCAGAGTATCCCCACCCAGAATTTCAAAAACCTTCTCCGTACTCTCTCTGAAATGTCTTTTATACCAAGAGCCCTCCTCAACATCTGCACCACCTCATTCTTCTTCCCATTCAGTCTTGGAATCTCCCAGCATCAGCCTCAGAACTCTAGCTTATTCAACTCCTCCTTCCAGTCACGAGGTGTGCAACTGCCCCTCATAAATCCTCATTGCTTATCTATTAAGAATCCACATGGATTTGGGGTGGGCTGCAATAAACCAGAAAACCGGTCAAGCTGGTTGAGAAAAATTCTCAAAATTTGATAGAATGATCCTTGAAGAGTAAGGAATCCAAAAAAAAAAAAATGGTGTGCAATTCTCGGATGAAGGAGTAATGACTAAAACAAGCCAAAGTGCTAATTTGGATGGGCTTCAATGAGCTGCCCCGATGAACCGGCTGAGCCGATTGCCAACTAGTTGAGCTGGTTGATAAAAATTCTCAAATTTTTAAAAAATGTTCCTTGAAGAGTAAGGAATCCAACAAAAAAAATGGTACACAATTATGAGCTCAGATGAGGGAGAAATGACTAAAACATGCTAGAGTACTCCAATTTGGATGGGCTTTAGCGAGCTGGCCCAATAAACTGGCTGAGTCGGATGCAAATTGGTCAATCCAGTTGACAAAAATTCTCAAAATTTGAGAAAATGTTCCTTGAAGAGTAAGGAATCCAAAAATAAAAATAAAATTGTACATGATTATGAGCTCGGATGAGAGAGAAATGACTAAAGACAATCCAGAGTGCTCCAATCGGGTTGGGCTTCAGCGAGCTCTAGCTAAACTGAAGACCCTAACCTCAACCCTGTAGCATGACATGAACCAAGGAATTGGCCATGATGGAATTTCATAATAGACCAAACGCTCGCATTAAATTGAACCATAGTGAACCCACGTGAGGTCCAAAAACTGATTTAGCCCAACAAAGGCTCTATGGTCGTGACATGCAAAAATTGGGTATGGGCGACACCCCCAAGATGCGTGCATGTGTCAAGGGACAAAAATTGAGGGTCTACACATAGGTCTCAAGGAAAAACTTGAGGGTCTACACATGGTGTCTTTATTGAGAATACCTATTGTTACTAGCTTCCATCAACAATGATCCATCGTTCTTTTAAGATGCTTGAGTATATGCTTGATAGCAGTCTAATGTTCTGAACCTGGATTAAACTGATATCTACTCACCATACCCACTATAAAGCAAATATCTAGCCTAATACATAGCATCACATACATAAGGCTACCCACTGTAGAGGCATAGGGTACTGATTGCATGCATTTTTTCTCCTTAGGTGTTTTAGGACATTGATCCTGAAAAAGGAATTCCATGCTAAAAAGTTAACAAACATTTCTTGGAATCTTGCATCACATACTTCAAAAAAATCTTATCTATGTAGGTAGTTTGAGATAGTGCTAGTTTCCTATTCTTGCGGTCCCTAAGGACCTTAATCCCAAGAGTATATTATGCTTCTCCCAAATCTTTCATCTGGAATTGAGTAGAAAACTAGATCTTGACTAATGATAATAACCCTACATCATTACCAATGAGTAGATTGTAGATACCTACAAGATCCTAGAGCACCACCATGCTTCCTTGCAATTTCTTGTACTCACAAGGCCCTTTGATATGAAAATATCTGGTTACATCATATAAATGCTAATATCAAGATAATCATTTAAGAACACTATGTTGACATCCTATTGCAATATCTCATAAATGAGATACACCACAATGGGTAATACTTTGATGGATCTAAATATGGCTACTAGTGAAAAGGTTTCTTATATTCGAAATAATATTTCAAACTATAACCTTTAGGTACAACCTAGCCACATAGATATTAACTTTTCCATCTACTCCTTTGTTCCTCTTGTAAACCAACTTACACCTATGGGTTTTATCCATTCAAGTGCTTTTATAAGAACCCAGACTACATTATAATCACAAGGATTCTAACTCTGCCTTCATAGCTTTTTGCTAAAGATGAGCATCCACATTGCTCATTGCTTGATCGTAATATATGGGATTGATATCATGTTCCTTTAGAATGACCTCGAAAGACTTTCCTAAATACATGAATAAGCCTGGTTGTTTAACAACCCTCCTACTACGACAAGGCATTTGTGTACTAGAAACGGGAATAATTGGTACTGCATCCATAGTATCTTATGTATAGTGGGACTATCTTATAGTATTCTCCAATCTATGTCATTGCTTGCCTTATTACATATCATATAGTCTTCATCAGAAATCTACTATTTGTAACAACAAACATCTTTTGATAATTCTAATTATAAAGTAATAATCTCGAAATTCTCTTAGATATCCTATAAACTAATTCACCTCTTTAAAAAAAGAAGAGGTATTACACAGTCTTTAAGATATATCCCCAAAGAATATAGGAAGTTCAATATCTTATTTCCATTACTCTATTTTGCAATAGAGTCCTTGGTGCACACACTAGGATATCATCTCATGCTCCATATGGAGAGGATCGAGCCTACTACACATACTACCTCAATCTAATCAAAGTGTTTTGAAATGTTTACTTAAAAGGTTATTTGATTCCACCTTAAATTCAATGAATTTATCAAAGGCATCAAATTTCCTATCTACATATCCAAACCTAGAGTATTTATTAGTAAAATGATCAAATACCCATACTTTCTATATATAAACATAAAAAGGTTCATATACATGAGTATGCACTAACTCCAAACATTCCTTGGTTCCAAGTCCTTTAAAAATAAAGTGGAATGTTGATCATTTTACTATCTATATAAGATTCATAGACTGAAAGATCTTTTAGATTAAGAAGGTCCATACTTAATTAGTCTTCGGATCCTATATAGATTAATATGACCTAGGCATTAGAATCCAAATATTTGATTAGTGCTAAGTTCTTTCTTTTAGTGAGATCTAACTATTCTCATTCCTTGGCAAGTGATAATAGATTTTCATACAAAAAGGTAATACCTCTCACTAACTTGCACAACTAATCTTGCAACTAAAGCTAAGGTAAGTACAATCCCATCATGTAACTTTCTCACTTGTTGAAAACCTTATAAAGAATTACAAATAGTGAGCTTTTATCTATTAACCACAATTGGTGAAATCCACCATTATTTATATAACAATGAGAATATGATGTATTCTTTCCAATCCTTAAGCACTCTGATCATTCCTTTTCTAGTGTCCTAAAAGGTCACAAAGGAATCAATTCCCATGAGTTTGTTCTCTCTCATTCATTTTCTTGAACTTTCTTTATTTGGTCTTGTTCTTCTTTTTCTTGGTAGAAGAGTATGAAGAACCTTGACTTCCATATAAACACCTTTCCACTCTTTAAGAATCTTCTTACCCATCCCAAAGGAATCTGGTAAGATCTCTAGGATAACATGAATCTTGGTGTTCATAATAGTCTTAAGGAAAACTTGCCCTTATCACCAAATAGTCCTTGCAACTCTAAAGAGAATATCATAGCAATAGACATGTGTTGCTTTTGCAACACATTATCTAAAGACCCAAGTATAAGAGACTTGGTCTTTTGATATGTCTTATGCCACCCTTGATATGCTTCTCTTACTTTATGATAGGTTTGTTAAAAGGAAATAACAAACTCTACCAAAATCATCTTCTATGCAATTAATAATATATTTAGATTATTTTTAGTATATAATTAGGTCTAATTTAAACAAAAGATAATAGGTGATAGGTTAAAGACATGATATTTGTAATAAATATAATAATTTCATGCATTAATAAAAATAACCTGACCATTCAAGGCAAGTTAGTAATTAATTTAGCAAAAATGTAGTGCTCTCGAACTACATATATCCATGCAAGGTATCCTAGTATCATAAGAATCAAGGCTACTTTAGGCAGGTCATGACTCTTATTACTAGGTAGAGACGCTCTAATTAATCAACCTGCCTTAAACCTCCAAAGGTTATCTTAAGGCATTGATCAACATACCTTTATGTTTAGCCCTTAGCCCATGCCAGTGGGACCATGTTAGGTGATTCTACCACTTCATATCTAAGCTAAGTGTGTAACCAAGATCCTTAACATCAATGTTACCAAGTGAAGAGTTTCATCTTTAGGATTGGCCACTCCCACTTCAAACATATATAGTCTTGTCCATAAGGATAGTCCATATCCCTTGATTCCTTAGGCCACCCCATCTTTAGGATGGTGATGGGCCCAAAATCAAGATGGGCTCAATCTTGGAGGCTATGGGCTTGCCTATGACCTGCTCCCACTTAATATTTTGGAAGAGAGACTTTAAGATCATTTTGGTAACTATCTTAAAATAAATTATCTATCATGAGAATTTCCAAAACTTTTTATTTATTACTTGAATTGGGACTCTTATTCCAAATAGAGATATCTCTCCTATTCCTTATCCTTGAACTTTCCTTTTCAAACTAAATGATTTCCTCATTCTCTCAAGAGGGAGGGGGGAAGAGAGACCCTGGAGAACCATCTAACCCAAATAAAGGAAAGTCTTAAAAGGAATTTGAAGTTCCAAATTACAACAACTAATTTCTTAAATAAATAATAGTAGAAATAAAACTCATGAAAATTTATTCTTTTAGGAAAATCCAAGATTACCATTTTAATTTATTTTATTTGAAACAATATCTTGGTAAGCTATCTTAATCATAATTATCTATCATATATTTTTTCAAAAATAATTTATTTCTTTAAATTAGAATCTTGTGGTAAATAGGAAAGATTTTATTTCATAAAGACTTGGAAAAATAAAACTTCTTCCTTAAAGTAAAAAGATTCTTAGAGATCTAAAATCTAAAAATATATATATATTTTAAATCTTTACGAGTTTAATTTTGAAAAGGAAGTAAGTTCCTTATTTCTTTCCAACTTGTCTTTTCCTAAAATAAAATTTCCTAAATCCTAGCTCATTCCAATATAATAAATTGTCTAAAATAAGGGAAAAAAATATGAAAAATCATTAACTTAAGAATACCAAAATATATTCTATGTCAAAAAAAAAAAACATAAAAGACATAAAAGAAAATTAAATAAATAATTCCCATGGCCTTAGGGATCTTGTTGCAAATTTAGTAACTAAAATTTGGATAAAATCCAAATTACCAAAATAGCCTTGCAACCAAATATAGGGTTAGTGATAAAAGAAAAACCCAATGGGCTAAATTGCCATAAAAAAAAAAGCCCAAAAAGAGGTCCAAAAAAATGATCCCAAACAACTAAAAACAATTTGACCCGTACTTAATCCCGTAATTTTGCATGACCTTGCTTCAATCAACCATATCTCCTTCATTTCAACTCTGAATTGCAATATGTTTAAAGCACTGGATTCCTGACTTCCTAAGCTTCAAAAATATATATGGTTTGCCCTAAAAAGCTCATGGGAATTCATCCTAATTTTAAGTTAAATATGATGAAATTGGGCTACCAAGGATCTTAAATCAAGAATTTCCAAGAATCTTTCTTTTACCTTAAATCACCATGGGAACTTATGAAAGAAACTTCAAGAAGCCTTCTTTTCTCTTTTTCAGCAAGGTGCACAAACACTTTGTGATGCTTCAGATTTCTTCTATACTCTCCATAGGTTACAAAGAATGATAAAAAAAAAAAAAAAAAGATTTTTACAACAAAATCCTATACTCCAAAGATTTGGAGTTTACATATCATTCTAAGATAAAAAAAAAGGATTTTTACAAAAGAAAAAAAATTCTATGCCTCTTATGAGGCTTACAACCCATCTAGGAAAACTAAACAACAATCCAAGTAATTATTACATCCCTAATAAAAATCAATCACAATTATAACCATCATATTATAACAAGAACATAATAAAGAACGCACATTAATTATCCCTAGGGCCATGGGATAAACAAAAACCCTACAAAACAAGTTACCACACCCTAGAATGGTTCTACCATGATTAATAACCTATGGCTCAGATACCAGTTGAAAAAAAAAAAAACTCGGATCTCTTCGTTTCCCAAGTCTAGATCAGGTTAGGAACATGGATAACTATCCTATGCTTTTTCTAAATCCTATGCATAAAAAAATATAAAAATATTTAAAAGGATTCAAAAAGTGTTAAAACGAAAACCATACATCAGATTCGGATGTTCTCTAATCAAATCCATATGGTGAAGATGAAGATCAAAATTGTAGAAGTCCCATAAACTTGAAGTCTTCCATCTAATGACTCAAACTTTGATCTTGGCACACTTCCAATGGAGAGGAAAAGAGAGTGGAGGCTATGACTCTTTATCTCTCTAGATGGTGGAATACAAAATCTATGGAAACCCTAACCCCTAAGGGGTATTTATAGGGTTCCTAAGTGGGCTAAAGTGACTTAAGCTCATATGGGCTTGGGTCACTTAATCTTGCTAAAAATGGTTCTAATTGATTAATTAACCCAATAGGGCCTACTACTTAATCAAATAGCCTAATCCAAAGTCCTTGTTCACCGATCCCCATGCAGTCTTACATAATTACCAAAAAGCCCTTATGCAAAAAAGTAAACCTAGAGTTAATCTTACCCTTATAACCCATGTCAACAAGGTATGATTAACTTATGATCTCACTCGTAGGTCAAAACCACTACAAACTTTAGCACAATCTCAATATTCTCTCAAGGTTGAGAGACAACATAGTTAAACAGCTTGGTGAGGTCATGACAACTTGATAGCCTTAAGTCATGACTCACCATAGGTTCTATCAAATGTATAACCATATAGACTAGTTCACTCACCATGGGAAACCCATCCCGATATCCAAGAACAACTATTAGGTGGTGCACTACAACCTCTAATAGGTTGCCTAGACCCAAGAATCGGTTGTGAACAAGTCATCAATGTGCAAGGAACCCATGGCTTAGATTTTTTATGCAACTCTTAATGCACCTAAGTCACATACAATGCAAAAGATATATGCAAGAATGCTCATAAAGTATAATACATGAAATAAGGATAGATAAAAGGGAAATTGGAACATCATTAAATAAATAATGAATTCCAAATTTATTACATCATATCTTGATTTTAAGGGCTCTATCTTAACAATACTATGAACAACTCAAGGTTGTGGTTGACATGAATGAATCCATGTTGTGAGCTTAGGGCTCTTGATGCTATGAACAACTACAAGTTGTAGATGAGATGAGCTACTTTAGGTCATGAGGTCAAGGCTTTGGATGCTATGAACACCTCAAGGTTGTGGATGACATTAACTATTCTGGGTTATGAGCTTAGGGATTTGGATGTTATGAACAATCTAGAGTTATGAATTATATGAATGACACGAGATCCTATGACCTTAGGCCTTTATATGCTACAAACTACTTAGGGTTTTAGTTGACATGAATGACTTCGGGTTGTAAGCTTAGGCCTTAAGATTCTATGAACAACTCAGAGTTATGGATGATATGAATGACTCAAGATCCCATGAGCTCAAGCCTCAAGATGCAATGAATTAGTTAGGGTTGTAGATTATATGAACAATTTTGCATCATGAGCTCAAGCCTTTAGATGATAGGAATAACTTAGTGCTAAGGATGAAATGAATGATTTTGGGTTGTGAGCTCAGGGCTCTAAATCTTATGAACAACTCTAGGTTATGGTTGACATGAATGAATCTGTTTCATGAGCTCGGGGCTCTAGATGCTATGAACAAATCAGGTCTATTGTTGACATGAACGAAATCGAGTCATGAGCTTAGGGCTCTAGATTCTATGAACAACTCAAGGTTGTGGATCATAAAAATGAATCTAAGTCATGAGCTCAGACCTTTAGATACTATGAATAGCTCAGGGTTATGGTTGACATGAAACACTTCGGGTTGTGAGTTTAGGACTTCAGATGCTATGAACATCTCGGACTTTTGGTTGACATGAATAACTCTGGGTTGTGAGCTCAAGGCTCTATATGCTATAAATGGGTTAATGTTGTGGATGACATGAGCTACTTTGGGTCGTGAGCTCAAGGCTCTATATGCTATAAATGGGTCAATGTTGTGGATGACATGAACTACTCTATGTTGTGAGCTCAAGGCTCTAGATGTTATGAATAACTTTGGTATGTGGTTGACATGAATGATTTAGAGTCGTGAGCACAAGGCTCTAGATACTATGAACAGCTCAGGACTATCAATGAGATGAAAGACTTTGGGTCGTGACCTCAAGGTTTTAGATGTAATAGCTCAAGGCTGTGGATGACATGAACGACTCAAAGTCGTGAGCTTAAGGCTTTAGATGTCACGAACAACTATGAGTTATGGTTAACATGAATGACTTTGGGTTGTGAGCTCAAGGCTTTAGATACTATGAACAACTCAAAGAATAGCTTAGGGTTGTGGTTGACATGAACGACTTAGGGTCATGAGATAAGAGCTCTAGATGCTATAAATGACTCAAAGTTATGGATGACATGAGCTACTCTAGGTCATTTGCTCAAGGCTTCGGATGCCATGAACAATTTAGATTTGTGGATGGTATGAGAAACTTGGGATCCCTTGAGCTTAGGCCTTTAAATGTTATGAATCATTGAGGGCTATGGATGATATGAATGATTTTGTGTCATGATCTTAAGTCTCCAGATGTTATAAATGACTTAGGGTTATGAATGACATGAATGACTTCAAGTTGTGAGTTAAGGGCTCTAAATGTTGTGAACGACTCAGGGCTATGGATAACATGAATGACTTTGAGTCATAAGCACAATGCCCTAGATATTATGAACAACTCAAGGTTGTGGTTGACATGAAAGACTTTAGTTCGTGAGCTCAAGGCTCTAGAAGCTCTGAACAACTCAGAGTTGTGGATGATATGAATGACTTAGGATCTTATGAGCTCAAGCCTCTAGATGCTATGAACCGTTGAGGGCTGTGGATGATATGAGCGATTTTGCATCATGAGGTGAAGCCTCTAGATGCTATGAACTACTTAGCATTGTGGATGACATGAATAACGCCAAGTTGTGTGCTAAGGCTAGAGATACTATGAACAATTGAGGGATGTGGTTGACATGAACAACTTCAGGTAGTGATCTTAGGGCTCTTGACACTATCAAAAACTCTAGATTGTGCATGATATGAGTGACTTTAGGTTGTGAGCTCAGGGCTTTGGATGCTATGAACGCCTTACGGTTGTGGATGACATGAACTACTTCGGGTTGTGAGCTCAAGGCTTTAGATGCAATGAATAGCCAAGAGTTATGAATGATCATGAATGACTCGAGATCCTGTGAGCTCAAGGCTCTAGATGCTATGAACTACTCATGGTTTTGGTTGACATGAATGACTTTAGGTCATTAGCTCAAGCCTCTAGATACTATGAATAGATTAGGGTTGTGGTTGATGTGAAAGACTTTAGGTCATGTGCTCAAGGTTCTAGATGCTATGAAAAACTCAAGGTTGTGGTTGACATGAAAGACACTGGGTCGTTTGCTCAGGGCTCTAGTTGTTATGAACAGTTCGAGCCTATGGTTGTAATGAAGAATTCTGGGTTGTGAGCTCAAGGCATTAGATGTTATAGACAACTCATGGATGTGGATTACTTGAACAACTCCAGGTCATGAGCTAAAGGCTTTAGATACTATGAATAGTTCAAGTTTGTTGTTAACATGAAAAACTCTAGGTCATGAGCTCAGAGCTCTATATGCTATATGTAGCTTAGGGTTGTGGATGAAATGAATGAATCTGGGTCATGAGCTAAAGGATCTAGATCCTATGAATAAATTTGGGCTTTGGTTGACATGAATGACTTTGAGTCATGAGCTCAAGGCTATTGATACTATAGTTAGCTTAGAGCTTTGGTTACCATGAATGATTTTAGGTCGTCAGCTCAGGAATTTAGATGCTAGAAAAAACTCTAGGTTATGGATAACATGAACTACTTTGGGCTATGAGCTTAAGGCTTTGGATACTAGGAACAACACAAAGTTGTGGATTATATGAATGACTCAGGATCTTGTGAGCTCAAACATCTAGATGCTATGAACTACTTAGGGTTGTGGATAACCTGAACAACTCCAAGTCTTAAGCTCAAGCCACTAGATTTTATGAACAACTCAAGGCTATGATTAACATGAAAGACTCTAGGTCATGAGCTCAAGGCTTTAGATGTTATGAACATCTTAGGCTGTGGTTGACATGAATGACTATGGGTCGTGAGCACAAGGCTTTAGATGCTATGAACAACCTAGGTTGTGGTTGACATGAAGGATTATGGATCGTGAGCTTAAGCCTCTAGATGTTGTGAGCAACTCAAGATTGTGGATGACATGAATGACACTAGGTTATAAGCTTAAGGCTCTACATACTATGAACAGTTCAGGGCTATGGTTGACATGAAAGACTCTCGATCATGAGCTCAGGGCTCCAAAAGTTATGAATAGCTCAAAGTTGTGGATGATATGAACAATTTGGGATCCCATGAGCTCAGACCTCAAGATGCAATGAATCGCTTAGGGATGTGGATGATATGAACAATTTTGCATCATGAGCTCAAGCCTCTAGATGCTATGAACAACTCAGGCTTGTGGATGACAAGAAAGACTCCAGGCCGTGACATCAGGGCTCTAGATGCTAAGAGCAGCTTAGGGATGTGACTTATATGAACTACTCCAAGTAGTAAGATCAGGGGTGTGGATGAGATGAGCTACTCTGGGTCATGAGCTCAAGGCTTTAGATACCATGAACAACTCAAGGCTCTGGATGCAATGAATAGCTCAAGGTTGTGGATGACATGAGCTACTCTAGGTCATAAGCTCAAGGCTCTAAATTATATGAACAACCTATGGTTGTGAATGATATGAATGACTCGGGATCCTATGAGCTTAGGCCTCTAGATGTTATGAACTACTCAGAGCTTTGGTTAACATGAATGACTCTGGGTTGTGAGTTGAGGCCTCTAAATGCTATGAACAACATAGAGTTTTGGATGATAAGAACGACTCGAGATCCCGTGAGCACCAGTCTCAAAATACTATTAATCGCTCAAGGCGGTTGATGATATTAATGATTTTGCATCATAAGGTCAAGTCTCTACATGTTGTGATTAGCTCAGTGATGTAGATGACATGAATGACTCTAGGTCATGAGCCCAAGGCTCTAGATGCTATGAATAACTTTGGGTTGTGGTTGACATGAATGACTTTAGGGTCAAGCTCAAGGCTCTAAATTCTATGATCAACTCATGGCTATGGATGACATCAACAAAACTAGGTCAAGAGCTCAGGCCTCCAGATACTATGAACAGCTCAAGGATGTGGTTGATAGGAAAGACATCGGGTCGTGAGCTTAGGGTTGTAAAAGCTATGAACAACTCAAAGTTGTAGATGATATGAACAATTTGGGATCCCGTGAGCTTTGGTCTCTAGATACTATGAACCGCTCTAGGATATGGATGATGTGAAATATTCTACATCATGAGCTCAAGCCTCTAGATGCTATGAATAGCTCAAGACTGTGGATGACATGAATGACTCTAGGTCCTGACCTTAGGCCTCTATATACTATTAAAAGCTTAGGGTTGTGGTTAACATGGACGACTGTGGAGCATAAGGTTAGGGCTCTAGATGCTATGAACAACTCAAGGGTGTGGATGAGATGAGTTACTTTGGTTCGTGAGCTCAGGGCTCTGGATGCTATGAACAACTCATGACTTTGGATGTTGTTAACAACTCAAGGTTGTGGATGACATGAGCTACTCCAGGTCATGAGCTCAAGGTTCTGGATGCTTTGAAAAACCTAAAGTTGTGAATGATATGAAAGACTTAGGATCCCGTGAGCTCAGGCCTCTTGACGCTATGAACCATTTAAGGATTTGGTTGACATTATTAACTCTGGGTTGTGAGCATAAGGCTCTAGATGCTATGAACTACTCAGTGTAGTGGATGATATTAATAATTCTGCATCATGAGCTCAAGTCTCTAAATGATATGAACAACTCATGGCTATGGATAACATGAATGACTCTAGGTTATGAGCTTAGAGCTTTAGATGCCATGAAGAGCTTTAGGCTATGGTTGATATGAATTACTGCTGGTTGTGAGCTCAAGGCTTTAGATGATATGAACAATCAAGGCTATGAATGATATTAACGACTTCAGGTCATGAGATTAAGCCTCTAGATATTATCAACAACTCAGGGTTGTGGTTGACATTAACGACTCCGGGTTGTGAGCTAAGAGCTCTAGAGGCTATGATCGGCTCAAGGTTATGGATGGTATGAGCTACTCTAAGTCATGAGCTCAGGGCTTTGGATGCCATGAACAATGCAAAGTTGTGGATGATATGAACGACTTAGGATCCCATGAGCTCAGGCCTCTAGATGTTATGAACTGTTGAGGGCTATGGATTATATGAATGATTCTACATCACGAGCTCAAGCTTCTAGATGTATGAATGACTTAAGGATGTGGATGGCATAAAAGACTTCTGGTTGTGAGCTCAAGGCTCTAGATGCTATGTACAAATCAAGGTTGTGGATGACATGGATGACTTTAGATCAAGAACTCAAACCTCTAAATATTACGAATAGCTCAGGCTTATGGTTGACATGAATCACTCTGGGTCATGATCTAAGGGCTCTAAATGATATGAATGACACTAGGTTGTGGATGACATGAGCTATTTTAAGTCATGAGCTCAAGCCTCTAGATGTTATGAATGACTCAAGGTTGTGGATGAAAATAACAAACCCAAAACTCGAGCTGAGGGTTCTAAATGCTTTGAACAACTTAGAGTTATGGTTAACATAAACAACTCCAGGTCTTAAGCTCATGGCTCTAGATGTTATGAATAACTTTAGGTTGTGGATGACATGAATGACTCCTGGTCATGAGCTTAGGGCTCTAGATACTATAAACAACTCAAGGCTATGGTTAACAAGAAAGACTTTGGGTCATGAGCTCAAGGCTCTAAAAGCTATGAACAGCTCAAAGTTGTGGACGATATGAATGACTCTAGGTCTTGAGCGTAAGGCTCTAGATACTATGAACAACTCAGGGCTATGATTGACATGAACAACTCTAAGTCATGAGCTCAGGTCTCTTAATGTTATGAATAGTTCTGATTTGTGGATGAGATGAGCTACTCCAGGTTGTGAGCTTAGGGTTTTGAATGTTATGAGCACCTTAAGGCTGTGGATGACATGAACTACTCCAGGTCATGAGTGTAAGGCTCTAGATGCTATGAGCAACTTAGAGTTGTGAATGATATGAATGACTCGGGAACTCGTGAGCTTAGGTCTCTAGATGCTATGACCCGCTCAAAGCTTTGGTTGAAATGAACAACTCTCAATTGTGAGATTAGGGCCCTAGATTCTATGAATAGCTTAGAGTGGATGATATAAGCGACTTAAGATCTCGTGAGCTCAAGCCTCTAGATGCTATGAATGGGTTAGGGCTGTCAATGATATAAACAATTTTGCATCATGAGCTCAAGCCTTTAAATGCTAGGGATTACTCAAGGTTGTGGATGACACGAATGACTCTAGGTTGGGAGCTAAGGGCTTTAGATGCTATGAATAGCTTTAGGCATGAGCGACTCTGGGTCGTGAGCTCAATACTTTAGATTTTATGAACAACTCAAGGTTGTGGATGACATGAAGGACTTTAGGTCATAAGCTCAAGCCTCTAGATACTATGAACAACTTAGGGTTGTGGTTGACATGAAAGTGTCCAGTTCATAAGCTCAAGGCTCTAGAGGCTATGAATTGCTTAGGCTTGTGGTTGACATGAATGAATTTGGGTCATGAGCTTAAGGCTCTATATGCTATGAATAGCTCAGGGCTATGGATGACATGAATGACTTTGGGTTGTGAGCTCAAGGCTCTAGATACTATGTACAACTCAAGGCAATGGTTGACATGAATGACTTTGGGTCGTGAGCTAAAGGCTTTAGATGCTATGAAAGGCTCAAGGTTGTGAATGATATGAGTTACTCCGAGTCATGAGCTCAAGGCTTTGGGTGCCATGAATAACTTAAAGTTGCGAATGATATGAATGACACAAGATCTAGTGAGCTCATGCCTTTAGATGCCATGAATCACTGAGGGTTGTGGATGATATGAATGATTCTGCATCATAAGCTTAAGCCTCTAGATGCTATGAATGACTTAAGGTAGTAGATGACATGAACACCTCTAGGTTGCTAGTTGAGGGCTCGAAATACCATGAATAGATTAGGTTTGTAGTTGACATGAACGACTCTAAGTCATGAGCTTAGGGCTTTAGATGCTATGAACGACATGGGGTTGTGGATGATATGAACAACTCTAGGTCATGAGCTCAGGGATCTAAATACTATGAACACCTTAGGGTTGTGGTTGACATGAGAGACTCCGGGTTGTCAGCTCAAGGATCTAGAAGCTTTTAATAACTCAAAGTTATGGATAATATGAACGAGTCAGGATCTCGTGAGCTCAGACCTCTAGATGCTATGAACCACTCAAGGATTTGGTTGAAATGAATGACTCTCGATTGTGAGCTTAGGGCCCTAGATTCTATGAATAGCTCAAATTTGTGGATGATATGAATGACTCAGGATCTTGTGAACTCATACCTCTAGATGCCATAAACAACTTAGGGTAGTAGATGACATGAAAAAATTTGGGTTGCGAGTTGAGGGCTCGACATACCATGAACAACTTAAGGTTGTAGTTGACATGAATGACTCGAAGTCATGAGCTTAGGGCTCTGATGCTATGAACAACATGGGACTATGGATGACATGAACAACTCTGGGTCATGAGCTCAGGAATCTAAATACTATGAACAGCTCAGGGCTTATGGTTGACATGAAAGACTCCAGGTCATTAGTGTAGGGCTCTAGAAGCTTTGAATAACTCAAAGTTATGGATGATATGAATGAGTCAGGATTCCATGAGCTTAGGCGTCTAGATGCTATGAACCGCTTAAGGCTTTGGCTGAAATGATCGACTCTCGTTTGTGAGCTCTTGACCCTAGATTCTATGAATAGCTCAAAGTTATGGTTGGTATGAATGACTCAAGATCTTGTGAGCTCAAGCCTATAGATGATATGAGTCGGTTAGGGTTTTGGAAGATATGAATGATTCTACATCATGAGCTTAAGCCTTTAGATGCTAGAAATTGCTCAAGGTTGTGAATGACACGAATGACTCTAGGTTATGAGCTAAGGGCTCTAGATTCTATGAATAGCTCTGGGCATGAATGACTCTGGGTCGTGAGCTCAATGCTCTATGATTACTACCAAAAAGTGCTATTTTGTAGATCTAATTATAATGGTTTTAAGCACCTTTGAGTAGTAATCATATTCATTTAACTCAATTAATTCATTAAGGTCCTTAGTAATTGGTTTTAACCATTTTGTGGCAAGTTTACATGTTTTTATCAGCTTATGAATCGATTCAAGCATGCCAAATGATGGAGGAGCTACTTGGACAAATTAAAGCAAGGATTTTGGAAGTTTACAGGCTTGAATTTTAAGTGGAAACACGAGCACAAGCAATGGAGAAGAGGAAAACAGAGTGAAGAAAACAGAGGACAGCAGCTGTAGTCTTCTTTCATACTTTTAGAGCACTTCCCAAAGTCCATTTTCTACATTCTATATACCATTTCAAATCTTAGGAAGTCAAGAATCCAATGCTTTAAACGGTACACGATTCGGAGTTGAACCGAAGGAGTTACAGCCATTGCAAGCAGATCACTCCAAGTTGTTTTTGCACGGCTGCGAAATCAGCCTTTGTTGCGAGAATTTCGCAGCCTTTTTGCACAGTGCTATGGAATTCCTCCTGGAGCTACCCGATATATGCACCACGCTGGAAGCTGAGCACCTCAAGATGAAAGCCAATTTCGCAGCACTGCGAGTTTATCCTTTTGTTGCGAAGTAATTTCGCAGCCCTTTTTGGATGTCTGCCAAATCTCGCAGACCTTGTTTTCACCTGCGAAATGCTCCTTAGTGCTTCCCGATATTTGCGACCGACACTTTTGGATATTTTGCTTCAGATTTTTGTTGTCTAAATCTCCATTTTCTCCTTGTAAGCCACCAATTATAGGATTCCTTAGTTATTAAGTTTGGAAAAGGGGTGAATAACCTCAGATATTTTGTTTGTAATTTTCTTTATATATAGCTCTCGGGAGCTTGTTCTGAGGGTATCATCATATATGTAATATCGATCAATATATAGAATATACAGAGCCTTGCTCTGTTTTTCCTTCTCTTTCATTTTTCATTTCTTTTTATTTCTAGTAACCAAACTCGAGGATTTTTCCTCGAGGATGAGAGGCTAAGCTTTTTATCTCTTGGGTGAGGAAAGTGGGTAAGTTTCCACATGCATAAATTGGAAGTTTTGTTGTTTTAGTTTTTAATGAAGAGAAAGTGTGACCCGTTAATGGTTTTTATCTTTTTAGTTAACTTAAAACGCCTTTAAATCACCGGGCCAACACTTGGTAAGGCAAGTGATCTCCGTCCATGGAGATTCACTAGTTTACCCCTTGCGAGCCTCTCGGGAGGTGACTTGAAGGTAGGATTTTCTAGAATAGCCAACACTTGGTAAGCTTTTGGACTCCAAGGAGACATCCATTAGTTATCTCTTGCGAGCTTTTGTGGGTAATCCAAGGTTAAAGATCACCTTGAATGGCAAGTGCTAGGTGAGAGGTATGAGCCATTGCAAGGTGCATCAATGAGAGGGATTTAGTGTTTGAACCCATTAATGGGAAGCATCTGTACAACACCGGTTGGAGAAGGAACTATATGTTAATTCTCTAATGCGAGGAAAAAAAACAAGTGACCGAAACTCTCCTTTTTGTATGAGGAATCTGAGCCTAGTGATCTGAAACTCCAAGAAACAACTTTTCTTTGTAAGTAAAATCAGTTACTATTTTTGGTTAGTTTAAAACCAAACTTTTTTCCATTTAAACATCTTTATGTTTTCTTTTAAAGCTAACCTTGAAATGAAAAGGCACCAATTCAACTTTGAATTAATATCATTTGTGAAGTGAAAACCCATCCCAGTGGACAATCCTAGAGCCACTATGCTATAGTAGCTTTGTCTTTGCTACCCTAGTATATGGTGTAATAGGTTATAAATTTTGTTGATTACTCCCTCAATCAAGGAGCACCAGCTGGACATGAATCAGCTGAGACACCAATTGGGCACGAATCAAATGGCGCCGCTGCCGGGGATGAATCAAATGGCGCCGTTGCCGGGCATGAATCAAATGGCGCCGTTGCCGGGGATGGTGCCACTTTGCAGTGATATGATCTTTTGAGAACACTTGTGATCTTCATCACAAGTTTGGTGACTTTTCTTTTTCTTTTACTAACTCTTTTTATTTCATTATTGTTCATATTTTAGTATACCTTTTATTTAGTTTTTTAGTTTACCTTAATTTTCTTTCTTTGAATTGTTTTTCTTTTGTTTTCTTTTGTGTTCTCTGTTTTTAATTCACAAATTGCTAGTTGTGCATGCCATATTGAATACGAGATAGCAGAGGAAGCCATGAACTTCATGAGTTATGTGGCTGAAGTCTCAAGAGGATGGGATGACCCAAATGCTAGAGATATGGGAAGAATGAAGTCTCAACCTAATGCTAAGGGTGAGATGTATATTTTGAATGACGGCATAGACATGAAGGCAAAGATTGCAGCTATGGCAAGGAGATTGGAAAAGCTAGAAATGACGAATATGAAACCAGTGCAAGCCATCTCTCAAACACCATTGCAAGCTATGCCTTGTGCCATTTGTCTATCTTATGAGCACTTGGGGAAGAGTGTCCTACCATTCCAGCCGAGAGGGAAATGTTTGGTGATTGCAACACCTACAATTCCAATTGAGGACCATCCAAATTTCTCTTGGAAACCACACCACCTCGATCAGAACTGCTCAAGCACCACAAAGCCTCAAACCTTAAACAAGCTATAGTGAATCTTAACAAGATTGTGGGAGACTTTGTTGGAGCTCAAGAAGCCATCAATGCTCATTTCAATCAAAGAATTGACTGAGTGGAGAGTACTTTGAATAAAAGGATGGATGAAATGCAAAATGATATGGCCCAAAAGTTTGATAACATCCAATATTCAATTTCAAGGCTCATAAATTTGAACACAGTGCAAGAGAAAGAAAACTCTCCTTCTCAACCTTATCAAAATTCCATGAGTATCGATGAAATGGAGGCTCAAGAGGGAGAATCTTCAATGGTGAAGGAAGTTGAAGAGGTTATCACTCTGAGGAGTGGTAAAGAGGTTGATCTGCCCACATGCAAGCTAAAGCATAAGGTAGAGAGTGAAACATAGAAAGAAAAGAGGGAGGAAATCAAAGGAAAGAAAAAGGGGGAAAAGTACAGAGAAAGATGACTATGATTTTGATATAGATGAAGAACCACAGAGGATAGTCATCAAGGAAGAATTGATGAAGAAACACATGCTTCCACCTTTTCTCCAAGTTTTGTATGAGAAAATCATACAAACCAAGTCTCAAGTGAGAGATGCAAGCTTCATATGGGATTCGGGCAAGCTAAATCAGGATCAAATTTTTTGATGGACTTAGTCTTTTTAAAGATTAGCTAGTCCATACCTTTTTGTTTTGTTTTTTTTTTACTTGTTTTAATTTTGATTTCAATGTTTTAATTTTGATTTTAATGCTTTAATTCTAATTTGTTTTGATGTAATATATGTTTTTGGATGATCAAAATCGGAGGAATTGCAAAGAAATTGAAGGAAGTCTTTGAGCAAATCGGAGCAAAGGGAAACAGGGTGCGAGATTTCACACTGTGCGAAATCGGCACTTTGTGCAAACCAGTTGCAGCCTCGCCCTCTCTGCGAAAATTTCAATCGCAAACCAACTTTGCACACGAGTGCCACTCGCGTGACTCCCATTTCGCATGCAAACGCAGCTCCAAAGCATGAAAGATCCCATTTTCGAGGAACGCTCCATTTGGAAGAGGATTTGGTAGCTATGAAACCAACTTTGGCACACAAGTGCCATTTCACCGTGACCCTCATTTTGAAGCTGCGATACACTGAAATCACTTTTGAGCTGCAAAATGAGCAAATCAATTTTGGTCGAAATCACTTTTGAGCTTTGAAATGGTGCAAATGATCTCCAAGCTTCAAAATGGCTGAAATCACCTCCAAGCATTGAAATGGCCTTCAAATTGCAAAATTGACTTGCGAAATGGAGGAAGGTTTGCAAAAACACCTTGCAAAGCCAAGGGAAATTGCTAAAATGCCAACAGAGCCTCACAATCATGCATCTCAAGAGGAAAGCCCCGCACACCCTGGGATCACACACACGAAGCCTCTCACTTCATTTTTAACCTCCTAAAACCATCAAATCCCATAGCTACCAACTGAGAGCTCCAGTTGGGGAGACTATGCCATCTAAGGAGACTACCAGAACAGAGGTCAAAGTCCTTATCCAACCCATTCAAGAGGCCACCATAGACGCATCAGCTCCACAGGACCTTACCATTACTTGATCATCTCTTTACTTTTTTGTCTTTACTTATTATATTAGTATAGATAATTCCATGTTTTGATGTCTTATATTCTGAGATTGGATGTATTACTGATGATGCATCATATATATACATCATTTTTGTTTAAACTTGACATTTTTCTATTTCCTCTACTCACTAACTCTTATGTTTTCTTTGAAACTGATTACTACCAAAAAGTGCTATTTTGTAGACCTAATTATAATGGTTTTAAGCACCTTTGAGTAGTAATCATATTCATTTAACCCAATTAATTCATTAAGGTCCTTAGTAATTGGTTTTAACCATTTTTGTGGCAAGTTTACTTGTTTTTATCACCTTATGAATCGATTCAAGCATGCCAAATGATGGAGGAGCTACTTGGACAAGTTAAAGAAAGGATTTTGGACATTTACAAGCTTGAATTTCAAGTGGAAACACGAGCACAAGCAAAGAGAAGCAAAGAGGAAAAGCAAGCAAAGTGAAGAGAAGCAAAGAGGACAGCAGCTTCAGTATTCTTTTGCACTTTTGGAGCACTTCCCGAAGTCCAATTTTTACATGCTATATACCATTTTAAAGCTCTTGAAGTCAAAATCCAACGCTTCAAACCGTGCACGATTTGGAGCTGAAATGAGGAAGATATGGCCTTCGAAGCAATCTGCTCCAGGTTATGCGAAAATTTCGCATTCCACAAGAGGTTATGCGAATTTGCATAACGTTGATAACGTTCGCATAACCCATGTGTGTTGCGAATTTTGCTCTGTTCTACCGACTCCACTTTAGATATTTTCCTTTGTATTTTGTGATGTAATTTCCTTTCTTATCCTTGTAACTAACCAATCACAAGCTTTTGCTTTTGTAAAGACTATATAAGGGGTGGAAATCACCTCTTGAACATATGATACAATATATAGAGAATATAGAATAGATTACGTTTTACACTTAGAGAATATACAGAGCTCTCCCGTTTCTATTTTCTTAGTAGCCAAACAGCCTCTAAGGGCTTTTCCTCGAGGATGATTGGCTAAAACTTTAGTTTCTCAAAGTATGGATGTTATGTGATGGCTTGGATGCAATCCCATGGAAATTTCTCACACCCGGAAGGTAAGGTAGACGTTTTTCATTAAAGGTTCATTAATGCAAAGTTTGGTTTTTATTTCCTTTGGACAACTTCAACGGCCAATACTTGATAAGCTTTTGGATTTCTATCCATTAGTTATCTCCTACGAGCTATTGGAAGGTGAGGTTTTTAATTCCAAGTTTTGTATTAATCCGTTAGAACCAATTTCAAATGGCCATTGAAAGGTGAGTTTATCACTCGAATGACTTTGAGTTGCCAATATTTGGTAAGCTTTTGGCTATAGACCATTAGTTATCTCTTACGAGCCATTCAAAGGAAGTCTAAGGTGAATAACCATTGATGAAATTCACTACCATCTGTTTTGCCATTTTAAAGTTAAAACTTGATTTGCTAAATCCATACCGGTTTGGGAAGCAAGCATCACCATAGTTGTAACCCCAACGCGATGAGCCTATCCTGAGATTTCCAATTTGCATAAGAATCGAGCATAGCTATCCTATCTTTGAGAAACTTGTTTTTACACCCTTTCATTTTAGTCTTTAATGTTAGCTTAGATTAGTTTAAATCTTTTAAATATTTACATCTTCTTTTAAAGCTAACATCCATAAGAAAATCACCCATTTTCCTAATTTGAATATCACTAGTGTTTCGAAAACCCTTCCTGAACGATCCTAGAACCACTATGCTATAGTAGCTTGGCTACTTTAGTAATAGTATTCAAGGTATAAATTTTGTTGATACGCCTTTAAAGCTAAGCTACCATGAGTCGGAATCAAATGGCGCTCGGGAAGGTGCCACAAGCACAGTGAAGCAACCATTAAGGGTAACTTGTGATCTTCATCACAAGTTTGGTGAGTTTTCTTATAATTTTTTTTTAGTTTAGTTTTTATTTAGTTAAATTTTTTTATTCTCTTTTCTTTTATTTTTGTTTTAATTTCAATTTGTGCATTCCTTGTTGGATTCGAGACCAAGAGGAACCCCGGTACAAGTTGAAGAAAAGCGCCTTAGTTGAATATCATTTTTTTAGAAATGGAAATTCCACATGAAGATCAAAGCTCTCATTATGATCATGAGAAGGACAAATTTGCATACCTATCCATGAGGATCGGATTGAGTTAGGAAAAGGCAAGTTCAACAAAGCCAATGGGGTAGTAAGTATGTTTTTAATGAAGACATGAGCATGAAGGCAAAGCTAGCATCTATGGCTAGAAGGATAGAAGAGTTTGAATTGAGGAATGTGCATACCAAGCACAACCACAAGCCATGCCAACTTCATTTGAGTATATAAACCATCCCAACCTTGCAACCCAACCTCAACCTCAACCATCAATGAGTACATCTTCATTGGAGCAAGCCATTTTGAAGATAAGCAAAGTCATGGAGGACTTTGAAGGTGAGCAACGAAAGATCAACTCTCATCTTAATGAAAAGATTGATAATATGGAGAGTTCAATAAATGTAAGAATGGAGGGGTTTATAATGATCTATCACTAAGGATAGAAAAGTTCAAGACTCCATTGAGAAGCTCACCAATCTCGACATAGCAAGGGGGAAAAGAAGCTTCCTCCTCAACCCCACCATAACCTTCAAGGAACCAATGCAAAAAGATCAAGGAAAGTGTTGATGATCGACACTTTGGTGGGGATTGCTATGACAACTCTATGGACCAACCTTCCATTGAAAATCATAAGGTTCAAGATGATAAAGGGTTACTTGAACCCTTTAAAGCATCCACTTCTCCGGGAAGAGAAGAGAAACGAATTCCCTTGGATCAAATGGGAAGGATGCCAATTTTGTTTGGGATCCAGGGGAATTCAGCATGAAGTGGGTGTGTGAGTGAGGATGAGCTAAATAGTTCATCTTCTTTTTGGGGTACATGCTATCAGCTTCATTTAAATTCTATGTTTTTTTTAATTTATGCATGTTTTAGTTTGAATTCTTAGCTTTAATTTAGTTTTAATATGTTTTTAAGATGAGTTTTGAAGTGTTCATGCGGTAGGAAAGCTTGAAGAATGAAATTATGGTGAAAACAAGGGAAAATGGTGAAAGCAAGGCAAAACAGGGGAAAAAAACCAAGTTTCAGCCATTTTCGCACAACACTTCTGTTATGCAAATTTTCGCATAACACACCCCTTATGCGAAAATGCTTTTGTACCAATTTTCAAAAATGCATGCTCTCGGTCCCTTCCCAAAATCTCGTCAATTTCACAGAATGCGAACCTTATGCGAACCTTGTGCGAATTCGTTTTGGGACAAATTTTCAAAACCATGCTCTCTATCTTGGTATTCCACAGAATGCAAATTCGCACTTCCTCTTTAAAGGCCGTGTTCTCATCTTCAAATGCTAAGGTTCTTCTTCATTTCTCTCAACATCTCTCTTCCGATCAACCAATCCCAACCTTGCATTTACAAAGCCAAAGCCTCAAGCTAAGCATTCAAGCCACATTTTCTTCAAAGAGAACCCATTGCCGCCGGGTAGAGGAGCTCCAATTTTCAAATTTTCTTCGTGAAAAGCTCCAATTTCCAAGCCTATTCACCATGAAAAATCCTTTTCTTACCTTAGCCAGCATTTCCCACCCTCAAAAGCTAAAAATTTCCACAATTTGAATGAGCTTCAAAACTTCAAGTGGGCATGTGAATAGTGCATATGCGAAATTTTCGCATTCCACCATGTGTAATGCGAATTCGCATAACCCCTTATGCGAAATTTTCGCATAACACCCCCTTGTGCGAATTTTTCTCACCACCCTTCCCTTGTGCCAATTTTTGAGCTTCTTCATCCCTACCCTCCCCAATCCCAAGCCTTTGAGCCTTGTCCTCATTGCTCAAAGTGGGGCCCACTCATCATTTTTGTAAATATTTAGTATAAATTCCTCTCTCATTCAATTTTTGAATTTTGAAACAGGTGGTTTACCTTCTCAACTTCAAGTCCACATCACATGAGGTACCACTTCCTTCCTCCTTATTTTTGATTCAAACATTGAGGACAATGTTCATCTCGGTTGGGGGGAGAGATGAGGAAGTAAATATTAGTTTAAATTTTTATCATACTTAGTTAAATTAGCTACTTTTTGTTTAAATTTTAAAATTTTTTGCTTTAAACTCCATGGATATTAAGAATTAACTCTCAAAATTAAATGAGAGAAGTCGAGTTTCAACTTGATTACATGAGTCTTAGAGTTTGTATTATGCTCTTCTAAAAGTGCTATTTTGTAGACCTAATTATAATGGTTTTAAGCACCTTTGAGTAGTAATCATATTCATTTAACCCAATTAATTCATTAAGGTCCTTAGTAATTGGTTTTAACCATTTTTGTGGCAAGTTTACTTGTTTTTATCACCTTATGAATCGATTCAAGCATGCCAAATGATGGAGGAGCTACTTGGACAAGTTAAAGCAAGGATTTTGGACATTTACAAGCTTGAATTTCAAGTGGAAACACGAGCACAAGCAAAGAGAAGCAAAGAGGAAAAGCAAGCAAAGTGAAGAGAAGCAAAGAGGACAGCAGCTGCAGTCGTCTTTCGCACTTTTGGAGCACTTCCCGAAGTCCAATTTTTACATGCTATATACCATTTTAAAGCTCTTGAAGTCAAAAATCCAACGCTTCAAACCGTGCACGATTTGGAGCTGAAATGAGGAAGATATGGCCTTCGGAAGCAATCTGCTCCAGGTTATGCGAAAATTTCGCATTCCACAAGAGGTTATGCGAATTTCGCATAACGTTCGCATAACGTTCGCATAACCCATGTGTGTTGCGAATTTTGCTCTGTTCTAGCCGACTCCACTTTAGATATTTTCCTTTGTATTTTGTGATGTAATTTCCTTTCTTATCCTTGTAACTAACCAATCACAAGCTTTTGCTTTTGTAAAGACTATATAAGGGGTGGAAATCACCTCTTGAACATATGATACAATATATAGAGAATATAGAATAGATTACGTTTTACACTTAGAGAATATACAGAGCTCTCCCATTTCTATTTTCTTAGTAGCCAAACAGCCTCTAAGGGCTTTTCCTCAGAGGATGATTGGCTAAAACTTTTAGTTTCTCAAAGTATGGATGTTATGTGATGGCTTGGATGCAATCCCATGGAAATTTCTCACACCCGGAAGGTAAGGTAGACGTTTTTCATTAAAGGTTCATTAATGCAAAGTTTAGTTTTTATTTCCTTTGGACAACTTCCAACGGCCAATACTTGATAAGCTTTTGGATTTCTATCCATTAGTTATCTCCTACGAGCTATTGGAAGGTGAGGTTTTTAATTCCAAGTTTTGTATTAATCCATTAGAACCAATTTCAAATGGCCATTGAAAGGTGAGTTTATCACTCGGAATGACTTTGAGTTGCCAATATTTGGTAAGCTTTTGGCTATAGACCATTAGTTATCTCTTACGAGCCATTCAAAGGAAGTCTAAGGTGAATAACCATTGATGAAATTCACTACCATCTGTTTTGCCATTTTAAAGGATTAAAACTTGATTTGCTAAATCCATACCGGTTTGGGAAGCAAGCATCACTATAGTTGCAACCCCAACGCGAGGAGCCTATCCTGAGATTTCCAATTTGCATAAGAATCAGAGCATAGCTATCCTATCTTTGAGAAACTTGTTTTTACACCCTTTCATTTTAGTCTTTAATGTTAGCTTAAATTAGTTTAAATCTTTCTGAAATATTTACATCTTCTTTTAAAGCTAACATCCATAAGAAAATCACCCATTTTCCTAATTTGAATATCACTAGTGTTTGCGAAAACCCTTCCCAGTGAACGATCCTAGAACCACTATGCTATAGTAGCTTAGCTACTTTAGTAATAGTATTCAAGGTATAAATTTTGTTGATACGCCTTTAAAGCTAAGCTACCATGAGTCGGAATCAGAAACATGTGGTTTCTCCTATACGACTCAGACTCCATGTCACTAAGGAGGTACCACTTCCTCCCTATTTTTTAATCGCTTTTGTCACATTGAGGACAATGTTCAGCTTGGTTGGGGGGGGGAGGGAGTTGAGGAATTAAGTATTGTTAATAATGCTAAGTTATTTTGGTAATTTAGTTACTTTTTGCTTAATTTTTAAAATTTTGGCTTTAAACTCCATGGATATTAAGGATTAACTCTCAAAATTAAATGAGAGAAGTCGAGTTTCAACTTGATTACATGAGTCTTAGAGTTTGTATTATGCTCTTCTAAAAGTTGATGAATTGTTGAAACTCCCATTGCATGCAAACTTATCTCTTCCACCTTAAGCTATTCGCACACACATACATTAGATTCCAATTATAAGATGTAAAACTATCTCACCCTCTAAGCTTGAGAAATCATAATTTGACACCT
This sequence comes from Vitis amurensis, assembly GCA_037355405.1. Lineage (NCBI taxonomy): Eukaryota > Viridiplantae > Streptophyta > Magnoliopsida > Vitales > Vitaceae > Vitis > Vitis amurensis. The sequence continues at coordinate 12,310,349 of CM074687.1, read as the reverse complement.
TTAACCTCTCTTTAATAGTGTTGGGACACCTCATAAAGACCAATGAGTCTTTGAAAAAATAGAAAAAAAAAAAACAAGAAAAAAAAATTTAGAATAAACTTCTTTGCTTGCCTTGAAACCTGAGCATGGTCCGAAGGGGTGGCGAAAGCCTTTAAAGCCTGGTGCCCTAAGCCTTTATTGGTTGGGAGTCACCGATCCTCCGCTTGTTACATGGGTGAATTGGTTAAGTTTAGTAAGTGAAAAGAATTGTGAATAAGAGGTGCGTTCCTAGCCTATCAAGAGATGGTTAATTTTGCTAAGCTTAAAGAAAGACTTAGGTTGGGGGAGATGATAGTTATCCATACTATACTCGGAAGCTAATCACATTAACACTTAGCTTTTAGTGGAAGAATTTGATTTGGATCTTTTGAGAGTGGAAATTCTTTTGATGCTTAAACTTGCATTATATCCATTCTTTGTACTCTATGATCAAGTGAATGCTTTGACAACTCTTATTATAGGTTGAGTTTCACATCTTTATTGATCCATGGATGTCCATCATGCCACTCATATCATTTTTTGGAGTGATTTGCATGATCCCTTTTATGTATATTATTATAGTTTACTTAGTTTTTATCTCCTCCATTGCTAAGGGACTAGCAATGAGTCGGTTGGGGGGTGTGATTACTACCAAAAAGTGCTATTTTGTAGATCTAATTATAATGGTTTTGAGCACCTTTGAGTAGTAATCATATTCATTTAACCCAATTAATTCATTAAGGTCCTTAGTAATTGGTTTTAACCATTTTGTGGCAAGTTTACATGTTTTTATCACCTTATGAATCGATTCAAGCATGCCAAATGATGGAGGAGCTACTTGGACAAGTTAAAGCAAGGATTTTGGAAGTTTATAGGCTTGAATTTTAAGTGGAAACACGAGCACAAGCAATGGAGAAGAGGAAAACAGAGTGAAGAAAACAGAGGACAGCAGCTGTAGTCTTCTTTCGTAATTTTGGAGCACTTTCCGAAGTCCATTTTCTACATTCTATATACCATTTCAAATATCAGGAAGTCAAGAATCCAATGCTTCAAACGGTACGCGATTCGGAGTTGAAACAAAGGAGTTACAGCCATTGCAAGCAGATCACTCCAAGTTGTTTTTGCACGGCTGCGAAATCAGCCTTTTGTTGCGAGAATTTCGCAGCCTTTTTGCACAGTGCTATGGAATTCCTCCTGAAGCTACCCGATATATGCGCCACGCTGGAAGCTGAGCACCTCAAGATGATAGCCAATTTCGCAACACTGCGAGTTTAGCCTTTTGTTGTGAAGTAATTTCGCAGCCCTTTTTGAATGTCTGCGAAATCTCGCAGACCTTGTTTTCACCTACGAAATGCTCCTTAGTGCTTCCCTATATTTGCGACCGACACTTTTGGATATTTTGCTTCAGATTTTTGTTGTCTAAATCTCCATTTTCTCCTTGTAAGCCACCAATTATAGGATTCCTTAGTTATTAAGTTTGGAAAAGGGGTGAATAACCTCAGATATTTTGTTTGTAATTTTCTTTATATATAGCTCTCAGGAGCTTGTTCTCAGGGTATCATCATATATGTAATATCAATCAATATATAGAATATACAGAGCCTTGCTCTGTTTTTCCTTCTCTTTCATTTTTCATTTCTTTTTATTTCTAGCCAACCAAACTCGAGGATTTTTCCTCGAGGATGAGAGGCTAGCTTTTTGTCTCTTGGAGTGAGGAAAGCGGGTAAGTTTGACATGCATAAATTGGAAGTTTTGTTGTTTTAGTTTTTAATGAAGAGAAAGTGTGACCCGTTAATGGTTTTTATCTTTTTAGTTAACTTAAAACGCCTTTAAATCACCTGGGCCAACACTTGGTAAGGCAAGTGATCTCCGTCCATGGAGATTCACTAGTTTACCCTTGCGAGCCTCTGGGAGATGACTTGAAGGTAGGATTTTCTAGAATAGCCAACACTTGGTAAGCTTTTGGACTCCAAGAAGACATCCATTAGTTATCTCTTGCGAGCTTTTGACGGATAATCCAAGGTTAAAGATCACCTTGAATGGCAAGTGCTAGGTGAGAGGTATGAGCCATTGCAAGGTGCATCAGTGTGAGAGATTTAGTGTTTGAACCCATTAATGGGAAGCATCTGTACAACACCGATTGGAGAAGGAACTATATGTTAATTCTCTAATGCGAGAAATGAAACAAGTGACCGAACTCTCCTTTTTGTATGAGGAATCGAGCCTAGTGATCAAACTCCAAGAAACAACTTTTCTTTGTAAGTAAAATCAGTTACTATTTTTGGTTAGTTTAAAACCAAACCTTTTTCCATTTAAACATCTTTATGTTTTCTTTTAAAGCTAACCTTGAAATGAAAAGGCACCAATTCAACTTTGAATTAATATCATTTGTGAAGTGAAACCCATCCATGGCGATCCTAGAGCCACTATGCTATAGTAGCTTTGTCTTTGCTACCCTAGTATATGGTGTAATAGGTTATAAATTTTGTTGATTACTCCCTCAATCAAGGAGCACCAGCTGGACATGAATAAGCTGAGACACCAATTGGGCACGAATCACTCTAGATTCTATGAACAACTCATGGTTGTGGTTGACATGAATGACTATGCTTCACGAGCTAAGGGCTATAGATGATATGAATCATTCTACATCATGAGCTCAAGCCTCTAAATTCTATGAACTACTTAGGGTAGTGGATGACATGAATGACTATGTTTCACAAGTCGAGGGATTTAAATATTATGAAGAGTTCAGGGTTATAGTTGACATGAACGACTTCGGGTCATGAGCTTAAGTTTCTAGATGCTATGAACAACATTGGATTGTGGATGACATGAACAACTCCGGGTCATGAGCTTAGGGATCTAGATACTATGAACAGCTCAGGGTTATGGTTGATATGAAAGACTCTGGGTCATTAGGTCATGGCTCTAGAAGCTTTAGACAACTTAGAGTTGTGGATTTTATGAACGACTCGGGATCCCGTGAGCTCAAGCCTCTAGATGTTATGAACCACTCAAGGCAGCTAATGATATTAATGATTCTGCATCATGAGGTCAAGGCTTTAGATGCTATGAAAAGCTTAGGGTTGTGGATCACATGAACAACACTGAGTCATGAACTTAAGGCTCTAGATACTATGAACAACTCAAGGCTCTTGACGCCATGAACAACTTCAGGCTGTACATGAGATGAGCTACTCTAGGTTATGAACTCAGGACTTTGGATGCTATGAACACATCAGGGTTGTGGTTGACACGAACTACTTTAGGTCGTGAGCTTAGGGCTTTGGATGCTATGAACAACCTAGAGTTATGAATGATATGAACAAATCAAGATCTTGTGAGCTCAAGCCTCTAGATGCTATGAACCTCTCATGACTTTGGTTGACATGAATGACTCTGGTTTGTGAGCTCTTAGGGCTCAATATTCCATGAGCAACTTAGAGTTATGGATGATATGACCAACTCAAGATCCTGTGAACTGAGGCCTCTAGATGTTATGAACCAGTAAGGGTTGTGGATGATATGAATGATTCTGCGTCATGAGCTCAAGCCTCTAGATGTTAGAAATTTTTTAGGGTTATAGATGACATGAATTACTTGGGGTCGTGAGCTTAAGGCTCTAAATGCTATGAAAAACTCTACATTGTGGTTGACATGAACAACTTTAGGTTGTGAGCTCAAGGCTTTAGATGTTATGAATAGCTTAGGGTTGTGGTTCACATGAGCGACTCCAGATCATGAGCTTAGGGCTCTAAATACTATGAACAGTTCAAGGTTGCGGTTGACATGATAGACTTTGGGTAATGAGCTCAGTGCTTTAGATGTTATGTATAGCTCAAGGTTGTGGATGACATGAATGACTTTAGATCTTAGCTGAGGGCTCTAAATGCTATGAACAACATTGGGTTGTGGTTGATATGAATGACTCTGGGTCATAATCTCAGGGCTCCTAATGTTATGAATAACTCTTAGTTGTGCATGAGAGGAGCTACTCTAGGTCGTGAGATTAAGGCTTTAGATGCTATGAACACCTTAAGGTTATGGATGACATGAACTATTCCAGGTCATGAGCTCAAGGCTTTGGAAGCTATGACAGTTTAGAGTTGTGAATGATATGAACGAATTAGGATCATGTGAGCTCAGACTTCTAGATACTATGAGCCGCTCACAACTTTACTTGACATGAATGACTTTAGGTTGTTTTGTCAAAGCTCCAGATTCTATGAGCAGCTAAGAGTTGTGGGTGATATGACCGAATTGGGATCCTATGAACTCAAGCCTCTAAAAGTTAGGAGCTGGTTAGGTCATTGGATGATATGAATGATTTTGCATCATGAGATCAAGCCTATAGATTTTTATGAATTGCTAAGAGCTATGGATGACACGAACGACTTTGGGTCATGAGCTTAGGGCTCTAGATACTATGAATAGCTTAAGGTTGTGGTTCACATGAAAGAGTTTGGGTCATGAGCTCAGGGCTCTAGATGCTATGAACAACTCTGGGTTATGGTTAACATGAATGACTCTTGATCATAAGCTTAGTTGTGGACCCTCACCCGATCCACACAGACCGGTGCAACTCGCTTTTAAAAAAAAAAAAAAGTTTTGTTTTCAAGTTTTGAAAAATCCGCCCCCAGTGAGAAACGGTGTTATTTGGAGTCGCCACTTACTTTTTATTTTTGTTTTTAAAATGGGGAAAATTAAGTAAGAACAAAAACTCCTAAATGACTCTAATTAGGAAAAAAATGGTCTACGAAACATGAGTCTGGGTCCGGGGATCAGGTTACCTATCCAGAAGGTACCTCATGCGAGGTAGCACCCCTCTAAGCTCGGAACTCAGTCTCTACTAGTGAATTGGGCGCATGGGAACATATGGGTCAAAGATCTAACAAAACCCTAGGCTAAATAGATGACATGAATCACACAATCCTAATTGGTGTTTGGCATGCATATGAATTCATCAACCAAAACCAATGATGTGTAGTTGAGGTCCCTAACCATGCGCTACAAAAGAGATTAGTCAAGCGCACATAAACACATAACAAACATTCAAGATTAAGCATCATACATGCATATGAATTCAACAATCCTAAATCAAAGCGCATACTTGTGGTCCCTAGTCATGCGCTACAGCAAAGGGTGAGTCAACCACACAACATGTATTCAGAATCAAGCATTAAAGTTTGCACCAAAGAGGAGGAAAGCTGGTTGAAATGAGGTAAGTGACTCCCAAATTGTCATACAAACCAAACTAGACTTACCTAGACCACACCGCCCATAACTTCAAAATGGGTCCACACTAACTAAAACCAAACACAGACTCAAACCTTCAAGACGGCCCACAAGTGCCCCATAGTGAATGGGTTTGAGCCCCAATGGATACGGGCTCGAAAAATGCCAAAATTGAGGGCTGCCCTTAGTCTTCTTGCTGAACAGGTGGAACCGATTCCCAACCAGTCCAACTTATTGATAAAAAATCCCAAATTTTGTCAAAAAATTTCTAAATGAATAAGGAATCTAAAAAAAGCAACGGTGCTCAATTCCGAGACCTGGACGAGTGAAAACCAACTAAAACAAGGCCAAGTGTTCCTCATAGATGACAGAGTCAGTGAGTTGTAGTACTAAACCGGTTCCCAACCAGTTTATCTAATTGAGAAAAATTCCCAAATTTTGTTAGAAAATTCCTAAATGAATAAGGAATCTAAAAAAGCAACGGTGCTCAATTTTAAGCCCGGATGAGTGAGAACCAACTAAAACAAGGCTAAGTGTTCTTTGTAGATGACTGAGTCAGTGAGCTGTAGTGCTGAACCGGTTGAACCGATTCCCAATTGGTTCATCTGGTTGAGAAAATTTTCCAAATTTTTTCAAAAAATTCCTAAATGAATAAGGAATCTAAAAAAATCAACGGTGCTCAATTCCAAACCCGGATGAGTGAGAACCAACTAAAACAAGGCCAAGTGTTCCTCATAGATGACAGAGTCACTGAGTTGTAGTGTTGAACCAGTTGAACCGGTTCCCAACTAGTTCATTTGATTGAGAAAAATTCCCAAATTTTGTCAGAAAATTTCTAAATGACTAAGGAATCTAACAAAAGCAACGGTTCTCAATTCTGAGCCTAAATGAGTGAGAACCAACTAAAACAAGGCCAAGTGTTCCTCATAGCTGACAGAGTCATGCCACTCTAAATCGATGAAAGGTGAGGCACATCAACCAAAACATGAGACTAAAATATAAACCAAGAGTAACAAAAGGAAAGCCATACCCCATCCCCAAGCATTCATTGTCTTGTTTTGTTTTTGTCACAGATCATAACCGGTTTAATTAGTCATTATAGGTAAGTTTTGTTTTCAGCGTAAACTAGACCTATACTATCAATCATGTTGTTGTCATGTTTGGTTTCATCACAAACCGCACTCGATCCATCAATCATGAAAAATCAGTTTTGTTTTTGGTGTAGACCACAATTGTACAATTTGTCACATCGTTGTCCTGTCTGGTTTTAAATAATAGACTACACCCAGTTCAATCAATCATGAAAGCTCAGTTTCGATTTTAGAGTAGACCGCACCTCTACAATCACTTAGGTCATTATGTTGTTTGGTTTTCATCACAAACTGCTTTCGATCTAATTGGTAACAACAACTCAGTTTTGTTTTCAGTGTAAGCAACACCTGGATGATCGGTCATGTTGTTATCCTATCTGGTTTTAATCATAGACCACGTCCAATCCAATCGATCACGAAAGCTCAGTTTCGTTTTCTATATAGACCACACCTCAACGATCAATTAGGTTGTTGTTATGTCTAGTTTTCATCACAAACCGTACCTAGTCCCGATTGGTCACAACAAATCAGGTTCATTTTCTATATAGACCACACCTGTATGATCGGTCATGTCATTTTCCAACTTGGGTTTTGTCATAGACTGTGCCTGGTCTGATCGATCATGGCAGCACAATTTGGTTTTCGACATAAAGCAGACCTATACAATTAGTCACATTGTTATCCCGTCTAGTTTTAATCATAGACCATACTAGTCTGATCGGTCACAATAACTCATTTTTTATTTTGACATAGACTGTACCCAGAAAATTGCTCATGTTGCTGTCCCATTTGGTTTTTGTCATAAATTGCACTTGGTCCGATCGATTACGACAACTCAGTTTCATTCTCTGCGTAGACCAAACTTATATGATCGATCATGTCCATGTCTTGTCTAGTTTTCATCATAGACCATACCCGGTCCAATCGATCAAGACATCTTATTTTTGTTTTCAACATAGACTATATCTGCATAATCAGTTTCATAGTCGTCTCATCTGGTTTTTTTCACAGTTGACACCAATCCAATCGATCACAATAGTTCAATATCGTTTTCATCGTAAATCAAACTTATATGATTAGTCACGTCATTGTCTTATCATGTTTTTCTCATACTGCATCTGGTCTGATTGATCATAACAACTAAGTTTTGTCTTTGAAGTAGACCACACTTGTACGATCACTCACATCATCGTTATGACTGGTTGTCATCACAATCTATGCCCAATCCAATTAGTCACAACAACTAAGTTTCATTTTTGGCATAGACCAAATTTTTACTATCAATCATGTCTTATTCTTGTCTAGTTTTTCATCACAAACCGCACTCAGTCCGATCGGTCACAATAACTTAGTTTCCTTTTTGGTGTAGACCACACTTTTAAGATTAGTCATGTCATTTTGAAGTTTAATTTTTTTCATAGACCGTACCTAATCTGATCGGTCATAGTAACTCAGTTTCATTTTTGGCATAGAGCATATCTATGCGATCAGTTACATCATTGTCCCATCTAGTTTTAATCATAGACTGCACCTAGTTTGATCAATCATGATAACTTAGTTTCATTTTCGGTATGGACCGAACCATATGATCAGTCACGTCGTTGTCTTGTTTAGTTTTCGTCATAGACTGTTCCTAGTTCAATCAGTCACAACAACTTTATTTCATTTTTGGTGTAGACTAGACTTATACAATCGATTACATCGTTGTCCTATCATGTTTTCATCACAAACCGCACCCTATCCAATCGATTATGACAACTCAATTTCATTTTCAGGATAAACCACATCTATACGATCTGTTACTTCATTGTCCTATCTAGTTTTAATCACATATCATACCTAGTCTGATCAATCATGAAAGCTCAGTTTCATTTTCAACATAGATCGTACCTCTAAGATCGATCACATCGTTGTCCTATAGGATTGATCATGTTGTTGTCCTATTTGATTTTCGTAATAGATGGCCCTTGGTCCGATCAATCACAACAACTTAGTTTCTTTTTCAACTTAGACTGCACCTATACGATCGATCACATCCTTGTCTTGTCTAGTTTTTGTCACAGATCATACCCAATTCGATCAGTCACTCAGTCTGATCAATCACGACACCTCAATTTTATTTTTGGTGTAGACCAAACCTATATTATCGATCATGATAACTCAGTTTTGTTTTTGGTATAGACCAAACTTGTACTATCGGTCACGTCATTGTCCTATTTGGTTTTAATCAAAAATAGCATCTAGTACAATCAATCATGAAAGCTCAGTTTCATTTTCAGCATAGACCACACCTCTATGATCGGTTAGGTCATTGTTCTATCAGGTGTTTATCATAAAATAATTCCAGTCCAATCAGTCATGGTAACTCAATTTTGTTTTCAATGTAGACCGCACCTATACAATTAGTCACATCATTGTCTTGTGTGGTTTTTGTCACAAACTGTACACCGTTCGATCATTCACGACAACTCAGTTTCATTTTCACTGTAGAACACGCCTATACTATTGGTCATGTCATTATCTTGTCTGGTTTTAATCAAAGATCCCATCCAATTCGATTGATCACAAAAGCTCAATTTCATTTTTAATGTAAACCATACCTCTACTATTAGTCACATTGTTGTTTGGTAAGATTAGTCACGTCATTATCCTATTTTGTTTTTGTAATAGATGGCACTAGGTTCGATCAATCACGATAACTCAATTTCATTTTTGGCGTAAACCGCACCTATATGATCGATCACATCCTTGTCTTATCTGGTTTTTGTCATAGGCTGCACCCAATCTGATAAGTCAGGACAGCTCAGTTGTGTTTTTGGCATAGACCAAACCTATATTATCGATCACGATAGCTCAATTTCATTTTTAACGTAGGTCATAGTTGTATGATCGATCACGTCATTTTCCAATTTGGTTTTCATTGCAGATAGTACCTAGTCTGATCGGTCATGGCAACTTAGTTTCATTTTTGACGTAAAGTAGACTTATGTGATTGCTCACGTTGTTGCACCATTTGATTTTAATCACAGATCGCACTCGGATTGATCTATCATAACAACTTAGTTTCGTTTTCAACGTAGACCACACTTATATAATTAGCCACGTCATTGTCCTATCTGGTTTTCGTCACAAACCGTACCAAGTCCAATCAATCATGCTAGCTTAGTTTCTTTTTTAGCGTAGACCAAACCTATACTATTGGTCACATCATGTCCTGTCTAGTTTTTCATCACAAACTGCACCCTATCCAATGGTTTATGACAACTCAGTTTCATTTTTGGCATAGAGTGCACCTATATGATCAATCACATTGTTGTCTTGTCTGGTTTTAATCATAGACCACATCTAGTCTAATCAATCACAAAAGCTTAGTTTCATTTTTAGCGTATACTGCACCTCTACAATTAGTCACATTGTTATTCTATAGGATCGGTCATGTCGTTGTCCTATTTGGTTTTCGCAACAGAAAACATTCGGTTTGATCGATCACGACATCTTCGTTTCCTTTTTGACATAGACTGCACTTGTACGATCGATCACATTGTTGTCCTGTCTAGTTTGCATCATAGACTGCACCCAGTCATAGAGGTCCTAATAGTTTAGTTTTGGTTTCGCATAGATAAGATCTATACAATCAATCACATCATTGTCTTGTATAGTTTTCGTCAAAGACCTACCTAGTCTGATCGATCATGACACTTAGTTTCATTTTCGGCATAAACTGCATTTGTATGATCAATCACGTCTTTGTCCTATCAGGTTTTCGTCATAGTCAACACCTGATCCGATCATTCACAAAAATTCAGTATCTTTTTCAACACTTGTACGATCGATCACATCATTGTCCTGTTTGGATGTCATCACAGATCGCACCTGGTCATAGAGGTCTTAACAATTTAGTTTCGATTTTGACATAGACCAAACCTATATGATCGGCCACATCGTTCTCCGATCTGGTTTTCTTCATAGACCATACCCGATTCGATCAACAAAGTAACTCAATTTTTTTTTTTTTTGACGTAGACATCATCTGTACTACCAGTTACGTTGTTGTCTTGTTTGGGATTCATCACATACTACATCTAGTTTGATTAGTCACGACAGTTCAATATTATTTTACGAGTAGAACACACCTATATGATCAATCACGTTATTGTCTTGTCTGGTTTTCATCACAAACCACACCTGGTCAGATAGGTCCCAATAGTTTAGTTTTGATTTTGGTGTAGACCAGACCTATATGATCAGTCATATTGTTGTCTTGCCTTGTTTTCATAACAAACCATATCTGATTCGATCAATTACAACAACTCAATTTCAATTTTAGCGTAAACTGCATCTATACAATCAATCACATAGTTGTCTTATATGGTTTTTGTCACAATTAACACTGGATTTGATCAATCATGAAATTTTAGTATCGTTTTCGGCATAAATGACACGTATACGATCAATCACATCGTTGTCCTATCTCATTTTCATTATAGACTACACTAAGTTAGATTGATCATGATAGTTCAGTAACGTTTTTAGAGTAGAACGCACTTGTATGATTGGTCACATGATTCTCCTATTTGGTTTTCATCACATACTACACCTAGTTAGATAGGTCTCAACAATTTAGTTTTGGTTCAGCGTAGACCAAACTTATATGATCAATCACATCACTGTCCTGTCTAGTTTTCATTATAAACCATACCCGATTTGATCGATCACAACAACTCAATTTCATTTTTGGCATAAACTGCATCTTCACTATCAATCACGTAGTTGTCTTATTTGGTTTTCGTCAAAGTTAGGACCCGATTCGATCGATTATGAAAGTTTGGTATCATTTTTGGCGTAGACGGGACTTGTACGATCAATCGCATCATTGTCTTACTGGTTTTCATTATAAATGGTACCCAGTCTGATCATCATGATAGTTCAATATCATTTTTGGTATAGACCATACCTCTTCGTTTGGTCATGTCATTATTTGTCTAGTTTTCCTCATAGACCGCACTAGCTCGGTTGGTCACGATGGCTTAATTTTGTTTTCAAATAGGCCGCACCCTGTACAATCGGTCATGACATTGTCCTGTTCAATTTTCCTCATAAACCGCACCATGTCAGATAGGTCCCGACTCTTTAGTTTCGATTTTAGCATAGACCACACTTATACGATGGTTAATATTGTTGTTTTGTCTGGTTTTAGTGATAGATCGTGCCTAGTCTGATTGGTCACAATAGATCAACTTCAGTTTCAGTGTAGACCACATCTATATGATCAGTCACATAGTTTTCCTATCTAGTTTTGGTTAGAGTCGACACCCGATCTGATTGGTCACGACAGTTTAGTATCATTTTTAGCATAGATCGCACTTGTAATAATTGATGCGACTCATGGTAGCTTAGCTTTAAAGGCGTATCAACAAAATTTATACCTTGAATACTATTACTAAAGTAGCCAAGCTACTATAGCATAGTGGTTCTAGGATCGTTCACTGGGAAGGGTTTTCGCAAACACTAGTGATATTCAAATTAGGAAAATAGGTGATTTTCTTATGGATGTTAGCTTTAAAAGAAGATGTAAATATTTCAGAAAGATTTAAACTAATCTAAGCTAACATTAAAGACTAAAATGAAAGGGTGTAAAAACAAGTTTCTCAAAGATAGGATAGCTATGCTCTGGCTCTTATGCAAATTGGAAATCTTAGGATAGGCTCCTCGCGTTGGGGTTGCAACTATGGTGATGCTTGCTTCCCGAACCGGTATGGATTTAGCAAATCAAGTTTTAATCCTTTAAAATGGCAAAACAGATGGTAGTGAATTTCATCAATGGTTATTCACCTTAGACTTCCTTTGAATGGCTCGTAAGAGATAACTAGTGGTTTAAAGCCAAAAGCTTACCAAATATTGGCAACTCAAAGTCATTCCAGGTGATAAACTCACCTTTCAATGGCCATTGAAATTGGTTCTAACGGATTAATGCAAAACTTGGAATTGAAAACCTCACCTTCCAATAGCTCGTAGGAGATAACTAATGGATAGAAATCCAAAAGCTTATCAAGTATTGGCCGTTGGAAGTTGTCCAAAGGAAATAAAAAAACCAAACTTTGCATTAATGAACCTTTAATGAAAAACGACTACCTTACCTTCCGGGTGCGAGAAATTTCCATGGGATTGCATCCAAGCCATCACATAACATCCATACTTTGAGAAACTAAAAGTTTTAGCCAATCATCCTCTGAGGAAAAGCCCTCAGAGGTTGTTTGGCTTCCGAGAAAAAGAAAATAGTAAAGAGAAAAGAGAAAATGAGAGAGCAAACGTAATACGTATTATATATCAATCCCCTTGTTACAACGGATGCAAGGGGATATAAATAGAGAAGTTTTTCCAACCTTCCTAGCTAAGAAATCTTATGATTGGTGGATTACAAGGAGAAGAATGGAAATTTATACAAAAATATCCAAAAGAAAAGATCTCGTGTGGAGTCGGCAGAAACAGGGGAAAATTCCCACCACGCAAGGGGTGTGCGAATATTTCGCACACCATTCGCACAGCTAAGGGGGTGTGCGAATTTCGCACACCATTCGCACACCTAGAGCAGTTGTCTTCCGAAGGCCATATCTTCCTCGTTTCAGCTCCAAATAGTACACGGTTTGAAGCGTTGGATTCTTGACTTCCAGAGCTCTAAAATGGTATATAGCATGTAGAAAATGGACTTCGGGAAGTGCTCCAAAAGTGCCAAAAAAGACTGCAGCTGCTGTCCTCTGTTTTCCTCTTTGCTTCTTTTTGCTTCTATTTGCTTCTCTTTGCTTCTCTTTGCTTTTCTCCTTTTGTTGGCTTGCTTTGGTGTAGCTAAAAGCTTGCTTTAACTTGTCCAAGTAGCTCCTCCATCATTTGGCATGCTTGAATTGATTCATAAGCTGATATAAACATGTAAACTTGCCACAAAATGGTTAAAACCAATTACTAAGGACCTTAATGAATTAATTAGGTTAAATGAATATGATTACTACTCAAAGGTGCTTAAAACCATTATAATTAGGTCTACAAAATAGCACTTTTTGGTAGTAATCAATAATAGTCACGTATTTATCCTCTCTAATTTTCATTATAGACTATAGCATGTCCAATCGATCACAATAGTTCAATATCATTTTCAACATAGACCACAACTATACGATTGGTCATGTCGTTATCTCATATAATTTTCATCATAAAACGCAGATGGTCAGATAGGACCCGACAGTTTAGTTTCGGTTTTGGCCTAGACCAGACATATACAATTAGTCACTTGGTTCTTTTGTTTGGTTTTTATCATAGACCATACCTGATCTGATCGATTATAACAATATTGTTTCATTTTCAGCATAGATTGTATTTATACAATTAGTCATACCATTGTCCTATTTGGTTTTCGTGACAATTGGAACCCTATCCGATCAGTCATGACAGTTCAGTATCATTTTTGGTGTAGACAACACCTATACAATTGGTCACGTCGTTGTCCTGTCTAGTTTTTGTCACAAATGGCACCCGGTCTGATTAGCCATGACAACTTAGTTTTGTTTCCGGCTTTGATCGCACCTATATGATTAGTCATGTTGTTGTCTTATCTTCTTTTCATGACAGACCGCACCTGGTTAGATCGGTCACAATAACTCAATTTAGTTTTCAATGTATACCACACTTGTATGATTAGTCACATTGTTGTCTTGTCTCATTTTCATCATAGACCGCACCTAATCACAGAGGTCCTAATAGTTTAGTTTTGGTTTCGATGTAGATAAGACCTATATGATCAATCACATCATTATCTTGTATAGTTTTCATCACAGACCATACTTGGTTCAACCGATCACAACATCTTAGTTTCATTTTTGGCATAAATTGCATTTATACGATTAGTCACATTGTTATCCTATATGGTTTTCATCACAGTTAACACTTGATCCAATCAGTCACGAAAGATTAGTATCGTGTTTGGTGTAGATAGTACTTGTATAATCTATCACATCATTATCCTGTTTGGTTTTAGGGACAGATCGTACCGGTCCAATTGGTCACAATAGATTAGTTTCATTTTCAATTTAGACTGCATATATACAATCGGTCACATAGTTTTCCTACTTGGTTTTCAATCGGAACCGCACCTATACAATTAGTCATGTTGTTGTCTTCTCTTGTTTTTGTGATAGATTGCACCTTGTTCAATCAATCACAATAGTTTAGCATCGTTTTCGATGTAGATCGTACTTGTATGATCGGTCATGTGGTTGTCGTGTCTAGTTTTCATCACAGATCGCACATGGTCAAATATGTCCAAACATTTCATTTTTTTATTTTGGCTTAGACCAGATTTGTATGATCGGTCATGTTGTTGTCCTATTTGGTTTTTGTCACATATCATAGCCAATCAAATCAATCATGGCACCTCAGTTTCATTTTCGACATAGATTGCATATGTATGATTAGTCTTGTACTTGTCCTATATGGTTTTCATCACATTCGACACCTGATCCGATCGATCATGATAGTTTAGTATCATTTTTTATGTAGATCGCATCTGTATGAATGATCATGTCATTGTCCTGTCTAGTATTCATCATAGACTATAACCATTTTGATTGGTCAAGATATTTCAGTATCGTTTTTGGAGTAGAACACACCTGCACGATCGATCACGTCGTTGTCCTATCTTGTTTTCATCACAGACTACACCCGATCAGATAGGTCCTAATAGTTCAGTTTTGATTTTGGCGTAGAACAAACCTATATGATTGGTCACGTCTTTGTCCTGTCTTGTTTTCATCACAGATCGTACTCGGTTTGATCAGTCATGACAACTTAGTTTCATTTTCAATGTAGATCATATTTGTACGATAAGTCATGTCATTGTCCTATTTGGTTTTTGTCACAATTGGCACCCAATCTGATCGATCACGATAGTTCAATATTTTTTTTGGTGTAGACAACACTTGTACTATCGGTCACATCATTGTCCTGTCTAGTTTCCATCACAAATCGCACCCAGTTAGATAGGTCTTGACATTTCAGTTTCAATTTTGATGTAGACCATATCTATATGATTAGTCACGTCGTTGTCCTATCTGGTTTTCATCACAAACTAGACCCTGTCAGATCAATCACAATAGCTTAATTTTTTTACATAGACCGCATCTATACGATCAGTCACATAGTTCTTCTATTTGGTTTTTATCATAGTCGGCACTTGATCCAATCGGTCATAACAGTTCAGTATCATTTTTGGCATAGACCGCACTATACGATTCGTCACACGGTTGTCCTTTTTTGTTTTTATCCCAAATGGCATTGGTCCAATCGATCACGATAATTGAATTTCATTTTCTATAAAGACTACACCTTTACGATCGGTCATGTCATAGTCCTATCTGGTTTTCGTTATAGTCAACACCAATCTGATCTATCATGACAATTTAGTATCATTTTTGGTGTAGACACCACTTGTAAAATCGGTCACATCATTGTTCTATCTGGTTTTCATCACAGATGGCACCCGATCCAATTAGTTAAGACAACTTAGTTTCATTTTCAATGTTGACTACACCTATACGATCAGTCATGTCATTGTCCTATCTTGTTTCATAACAAACTACACCCGATCAAATAGATCTTAATAGTTTAATTTGGGTTTTAGCATACACCAGACCTATACGATCAGTCACATTGTTATTTTGTCTGGTTTTTGTCATAGACCAAACCTGATTCGATCGGTCACAACAACTCAGTTACATTTTTAGGGAAGACCGCATCTATACTATTATTCATGTAGTTATCCTATCTAGTTTTGCTATAATTGGCACCTGATTTGATCAATCATGATAGTTCAATATTGGCTTCAACATAAACCACACCTATACAATCGGTCACGTCATTGTCCTATCTAGTTTTCATCATAGACGACACTTGATTTGATCAATTATGACAACTTAGTTTCATGTTCGGCATAGACCGCACTTATTCGATCGATCACGTCATTATCCTATCATCATAGACTGTACCTTGTCAGATAAGTCCCTATAATTCATTTTTCAGTTTTGTCATAGACTAAACCTATATAATTGGCCAAGTTATTGTCGTGTCTGGCTTTCGTCATAGTTGACACCTAAGCTGATTAATCATGATAGTTCAATGTTGCTTTCAACGTAGATTGTACCTATACGATCAGTCACGTCATTGTCCTATCTGATTTTCATCAAAGATGGCACCCGGTCCGATAAGTCATGACAACTCGATTTCATTTTCAGCATAAACCACACCTATATGATTGGTCACCTCATTGTTTTGTCTAGATTTCATCACAAACCGCACACAGTCGGATATATCCTAATAGTTTAGTTTTGATTTTGACATTAACTAGATCTATATGATCGGTCACATCGTTGTCCTGTCTGGTTTTCATCATAGACCTAGCCCAGTCTGATCGGCTATAACATCTTAGTTTTGTTTTTGGTGTAGACCGCATTCACACAATCAGTCACGTAGTTTTCCTATCCGATATTTGTCATAGTCGGCACCTGATCCAATTAGCCACGATAGTTCAGTATTGTTTTTGGCGTAGACCACATCTGTGTGATTAGTCATATTGTTGTCCTATCTAGTTTTCGTCATAGATGACACTCAGTTTAATCGGTCATGACAACTTAGCTTTGTTTTTGGTGTAAATTGCACCTATATGATGGATCACATCGTTTTCCTGTCTGATTTTCATCACAAACGGCACCTAGTGATGTGGTCTACACTGAAAATGAAACTAAGTTATCGTAATCGATCGATCAGGTACGATCTTTGATGAAAACTAGAAATGAAAATGATTGACCGATCGTATAGGTCTGATCTACACCAAAACTAGAATTGAATTGTTATGACCTATCTAATAAGGTGCGGTTTGTGATGAAAACCAGATGGAACAATGACTTAACCAATCATATAGGTACGGTCTATGATGAAAACCAGACAGGACAACGATGTGACCAATTGTACAATGGTAGGCTACGTTGAAAATGATACTGAATTGTTGTGACTCATCGGATCAGGTGCCGAGTATGATGAAAATAAGATAGGACAACTATGTGATTGATTATACAAATGCGGTCTAAGTCGAAAAGAAAATTGAGCTACCATGATCCAGCAGACTGGATACGCTCTGTGACAAAAACCAAATGTGACTGATTGAACTATCGTGACCAATCAAATTAAGTGCGATATTTAA
The DNA here is from genome assembly GCA_037355405.1 of Vitis amurensis. Classification (NCBI taxonomy): domain Eukaryota; kingdom Viridiplantae; phylum Streptophyta; class Magnoliopsida; order Vitales; family Vitaceae; genus Vitis; species Vitis amurensis. The sequence goes on along the minus strand of CM074687.1, from coordinate 12,292,760 downwards.
CGAAAACTAGACACAACAATGATGTAACCAATAGTATATGTGCGATCTACATCAAAAACAAAAATGGGCTTTCATGAACGATCGGACCGGGTGTGGTCTATGATTAAAACCATACAAGACAGTGTCGTGATCGATCATATAGGTCTCGTCTACTCCAAAACCAAAACTGAACTATCGAGACCTACCAAATAGGGTGTAGTATGTCATGAAGACCAGAGAGGACAATAACATGATTGATCATACAAGTGCGATGTATGCCAAAAATGAAACTGAGTTGTCATGTTAGATCAAATTGGGGGCGGTCTATGATGAAAACCAAATAGGACAATGACGAGACCAATCTATAAGTTTAGTTTACACCAAAACCAAAATTGAACTGTCAAGACCTATCTGACCGGGTGTAGTATGTGACGGAAACCAAATAAGATAATGACACGACTGATTACACAAGTAAGATTTATACTAAAAGCAAAACTGAGTTGTTGTGACTATCAGACTGAGTACGGTCAATGACGAAAACTAGATAGAACAACGATGTGACAGATAGTATAAGTCTGGTCTATGCTAAAAACCTAAACTAAATTGTCAAGACCTATTTGATCGGGTACAACTTGTGATGGAAACCAGACAAGACAATGACATGGTCAATCATTTAAGTGTAATCCACATCAAAAACAATAATGAACTTTCGTGTTCAATTAGATCAGGCACCGACTATGATGAAAACCAGACAAGACAACGACATGACCAAACATGCAAGTGCGGTATACGTCATATGTTTTATCAAATTGAGTATGGTCTGTGACAAAACCAGATACAACAATGACATGACCGATCATATAGGCCTGGTCTATGCTAAAATTTAAATTGAATTATTGGGATCTATCGAACTAAGGACAGTCTATGATGAAAACCAAATAGGATAAAGACATGATCAATTGTACATGTTCAATCAATGCCATAAACGATAATGAACTATTGTGACCAATCAAACCGAGTACAATCTGTAATAAAAACCACACAAGGCAACGACATGATTGATTGTATAGGTGTGGTTTAAGCCAAAAATGATACTTAACTGTCGTGACCCATCAAATTGGGTGCAATCTCTTATTAAAACCAGACAGGACAATTACGTGATTGATTGTACTAGTTTAGTTTATGCCAAAATCGAAACCGAGTTGTCGGGACCTATCAAATTGTGTGTAGTTTATTTCGAAAACCACACGGGACAACGGTGTGACTGATCTTATAAGTTTGGTATATACACCGAAATCGAAACTAAATTGCCAGGTCCTATTTAACTAAGTGCATTCTATGATGAAACCAGATAGGACTACGATGTGATTGATCATATATGTACGATCTACACTAAAAACGATATTGAACTATCATGACCGATCAAACTAAGTATAGTCTGTGATGAAAATTGGAAAGGACAACGACTTGATTGATCATACAGGTGTTGTCTATGTCAAAAATGATTTTGAGTTGTTATGACCAATCAAATTGGGTGTGGTTTGTGATGAAAACTAGATACAACAATGACGTGATCGATCATATAGGTGCGATCTACATCAAAATTGAGCATTTGTGACCAGTCGGATCGGGTGCGGTTTGTGATAGAAACTAGTCAGGACAACGACATGATCAATCATATAAGTTTGGTCAATATTGAAATCAAAATCGAACTATCAGGACCTATCGAACAAGGTACAATCTATTATGAAGACTTGATGGGACAATGATATGACCAATTGTATAGGTGCAGTGTACGCCCAAAATGAAACTAAGTTGCCATGTCAAATCGAACCAAGTAAGGTCTATGATGAAAACTAGATGGGACAATAACATGATCAATCGTATAAGTCTGGTCTATGTCAAAACTGAAACTAAATTGCATGGACCTATCTAATTGGGTGTGATTTATGATGGAAACTAGACAAAACAATGACATGGCCCATCGTACAGGAGCAATCTATGTCGAAAATGATAATGAACTATCGTGACCGATCAGAGTGGGTGTGGTCTATGATTAAAACCAGACATAACAATGATGTGGTCGATCATACATATATAGTCTATGCCAAAACTGAAACAGAACTATATCGAGACCTATTTGACCAAGAGCGGTTTATAATGAAAACCAGACAAGATAAATACGTGACCCATCGTACAAGTGCAATCTACGCCAAAAACGATAATGAACTATCGTGATTGATCGAACTGGGTGCAGTCTGTAACTAAAACTAGACAAGACAACAACGTGATTGATGGTACAAATACGCATTAAGAAAATGAAACTCAATTGTCTTGACCGATCAGATCGGGTATGGTTTGTAATGAAAACCAAATAGGACAACGACGAGATTAATGTGATAGGTCTAGTCTACATTGAAACCGAATCTGAACTATTGGGACATATCTGACTAGGTGTGGTTTGTGATGAAAACTAGATAGGACAACAACGTGACTGATCATACAAGTGCGATCTATGCCAAAAACAATAATAGCTGTCATGATTGATGGGATTGGGTGTAGTCTGTGATGAAAACAAAAAAAAGACAACAATGTGACCAATCATACAGGTGCGGTCTATGCGAAAACAATGTTGAATTGTAGTGACCGATCTGATCGAGTGCTAACGATTACAAAAACAAGATATGCGAACAATGACTGATGGTACAAATACAATCTACTATGAAAACAAAACTCGGATATCGTGATCGATCAAATAGGGTATGGTCTATGATGAAAACTAGAGAAGAGAACGACGTGACCTATCATATAAGCTCTGGTCTACATTGAAACCAAAACTAAACTTTTGGGACCTATCTAACCGGGTGTGATTTGTTATGAAAACCGGACATGATAATGACGTGACCCATCGTACAAGTGCAATTTACATTGAAAACAATAATGATTTGTCATGACCGATTGGATTGAGGGTAATCTATGATAAAAATAAGAGAGGACAACGATGTGACCGATCATATAGGTGCGACCTATGCCAAAAATGATATTGAACTGTCATGATGAATCAGATTTGGTGTCAATGGTTACAAAATAAGATAGGCCAATTATGTGATTGATGGTACAAAAGTGATCTATGATGAAAATGAAACTTATCTGTCATGACTAATTAGAATGGGTGTTGTTTATGATAAAAACCAGATAGGAGAACGATGTATCCAATCACATAAGTTTGGTCTACGTCGAAACCGAAACTGAACTATCCACACCTATCTTATTAGGTGCGATCTATGATGAAAACCAAATAGGACAACAACGTGACCGATCATAAAGGTGCAATCTATGTCGAAAATGATAATGAACTATCACGATTGATCATATTGAGTGTGGTATATGACAGAAAAAAAAAAACAATGATGTGATTGTTCGTATGGGCATAGTCTACATTGAAAACCAAGTTGAACTTTCATGACGGATCATAACAAGTGCGATTTGTGATTAAAACCAGATAGGAGAATGATTTGGCCGATCATATAGGTCTGGTCTATGCCAAAAATGAAATTAAACAGTTGAGACTTATTGAACTAGGTGTGGTCTGTTACACAAACTAAACAACAACATGATCGGATCATACAAGTGTAGTCTACACCAAAAAACAAAGATCTCATGTTTAATTGGACTAAGTATGGTTTGTGACAAAAACCAAATAGGACAACAATGTGACCAATCTATAGGTTTGGTCTACGTCAAAAACAAAACAAAACTATTGGGACTTATTTAACTAGGTGCGGTAGGTGATGAAAACAATATAGGATGATGTGATTGATCATACATGTGTGATCTACGCTGAAAACGATAATGAACTGCCGTGATTGATGGAACTGGATGCAATCTTTGATGAAAACAAGAGCAGACAATGATGCAACTGATCATACAGGTGCGGTCTACATAAAAAACGGTACTAAACTATTATGATTGATTAGATCAAGTATCAACAGTTATGAAAAAAAGACAATTCAACTACGTGATTGAGGGTACAAATATAATCTAAGCCAAAAATGAAACTAAGTTGTTATGACCGATCAGACTAAGTACAGTTTGTGACGAAAACCAGATAGGACAATGACATTGCCGATCGTATATGTTTGGTCTATGATGAAATCAAAATTGAACTATTAAGACTTATCTGACTGGGTGAAGCATGTGATGAAAACTAGACAGGACAATGACATGACCAATCATACAGGTGTAGTTTACATTGAAAATGATAATGAACTATCTATACCAATTAGACCAACTACAATCTATAATGAAAACTAAAGAGGACAACAATGTGACTGATCATATAGGTGCGGTCTACATTTAAATTATACTAAAATATCATGACCAATCGAATCGAGTGTTGATGGTTACAAAAAAAAAAGATAGGCCAACTATGTGATTGATGGTACAGATGCGGTCTAAGACAAAAACGAAATTGAGTTGTTGTGATCAATTAGACTAGGTACGGTCTATGATGAAAACCAAACAAGAAAAAGTTGTGTTCAATCATATAAGTTTGGTCTATGCTGAAATCGAAATTGAATTATCGAGACCTATCTGACCGGATGAAGTTTAGATAAAAACTAGATAAGACAACGATGTGACCGATCATATAGGTGCAATTTATGTTGAAAACGATAATGAACTGTCATGAATGATTGGATCGAGTGTAGTCTATAACGAAAACAAGAGTGGACAATGATGTGATCGATCATATAGGTGCGATCTACATCGAAAAACAAAATTGAGCTATCATGACCAATCGAACCTAGTAAATTTATTATTAAAAATGGATAGGAGAACAACGTGACTTATTGTATAGACCTGGTCTACACCGAAATTAAAATTGAACTATCGGGACATATCTGATCAAATACGGTCTATGATGAAAACCAGACATGACAACGACATTATCAATCATAAAGGTACAATTTATGCTTAAAATTATACTAAACTATCATGATCGATCAGATCGAGTGTCGATTGTGACAAAAGCCAGATAGGACAACTATATGATTTATCATATAGATGCAATCTATGCCAAAAAAAAAAACTAAGCTATCATGATTGATCAGACCAAGTATAGTCTGTGATGAAAATAAGACAAGATAATAACGTGATCGATCGTATACGTCTAGTCTACGCAGAAACCAAAACTGAACTATTGAGACCTATTTAACCGGGTGTGATCTGTGAAGAAAACTAGATAGCACAACAGTGTGATCGATCATACATATGCGGTTTACATAAAAAATGAAACTAAGTTATGGTGATCGATCAAATTTGATGTTGTTTATGATTAAAATTGACAAGACAACAACGTGACCAATCATACAGGTACGATTTATGCTAAAAACGGAACTAAGTTGTCATGATCGATCAGAGCGGGTGTCGTTTGTGATGAAAACAGGATAAGACAATGACGTGACCGATCAATGATCAATGATCGGGTAGCGATTGTGATTAAATCCAAATAAGACAACTACATGATTGATCATATAGATGTAATTTATGCCAAAAATGATACTAAGCTATCGCGATTGATAGTTTTGATCCAATATGTAAGGAAAACTAAACATGACAACGATGTGGCTAACCGTACAAATGTGGTCTACGCTGAAACCGAAACCGAACTGTCAGGACCTATTGGACTAGGTGTAGTTTGTAATTAAACCAAATAATACAACAACGTGATCGATCGTATAGGTGCGGTGTAAGCTAAAAACAAATTGAGTTGCCATTAACGATTGTACCGGGTGCCCTTCGTGAAGAAAATTAGACAAAACAACGATGTGACCGATTGTATAAGTGCGATCTACATTGAAAAAGATATTGAATTTTCATGATTAATTGGATTAGGTGCTAACTATGATAAAAACCAGATTAGACAACTAAGTAATTGATTGGGCAGATGTAGTCTATGTTGAAAACAAAACAGAGTTGTCGTAACCAATTCGACCGAGTTTGGTCTGTGATGAAAACCAAACAAGACAATGACATTATCGATAGTATAGGTCTGGTCTACGTCAAAACTGAAATCGAACTATCAAGACTTATCTGACCTCATGCAATCTATGATGAAAACCAAATAAGACAACAATGTGATTGATTGTACAGTGCGAGTCTATGATGAAAATGAAAATGAGTTGTTGTGACCTACCGACTAGATGCGATTTGTGATGAAAACTAGATAGGACAATGATGTGACCGAATGGACAGGTACGATCTATGCCGAAAATGATATTGAACTATAGTGACTAATCATACCAATTGCCATCTGTGACTAAAACCAAATAGGACAACTACATGACCAATCACATAGGTGTGGTCTACGCCGAAAAACAATATTGAACTATCATGACTAATAGGATTGGGTGCCGACTATGACGAAAATGAAATAGGACAACTATGTGACTGATCATATAAGTGTGGTAAATGCCGAAAACGAAACTGAGTTGTCGTGATTGATCTAATTAGGGTGTAGTATGTGAAACCAAACAGGACAATGATGTGACGAACGTATAGTTGCAACCTATGCCAATAATTGAATTGAATTGTTGTAATCGATCAGATCAAGAGCAATTTGTGATGAAAATTAGATAAAACAACGATGTGACCAATCTATAGGTTTAGCCTATTTCAAAATTGAAATTGAACTATTAGGATCTATCTAACCGGGTGCGATCTATGGTAAAACAAGACAGGACAACGACTTGACCAATTGTACAGGTGTAGTCTACATAAAAAATGCTATTGAACTATCGTGACCAATTAGATCAGGTGTCAATTGTGACGAAAATCAAGTAATACAACTATGTGATTGATCATATAAGTGCAGTCAACACCAAAAATGGAACTGAGTTGTCATGACCAATCTAACTAGGTGCAACGTGTGATGAAAACAAGATAAGACAACGATGTGATGAACGTACAAGTACAATATACATCAACAACAAAATTGAACTATCGTGACCGATCAAATTGGGAGTGGTCTATGATGAAAACTAAACAAGATGATGACATGACTAATCAATAGGTTTGGCCTACATCGAAACCGAAACTAAATTGTTAGGACCTATCTAACCAGGTGTGATTTGTGATGAAAATAAGACAAGACAACAATGTGGTTGATCGTACAGGTGTTGTCTACACTAAAAAAGATTGTGAACTATTGTGACCGATCAACTCGAGTGCTAATTGTGATGAAAATTAGATAAGACAACTATGTGACTGATCGTATAGGTGCGGTCAATGTCGAAAATGAAACTGAGTTATCATGATCATTCTAACCAAGTGCAATGTGCGATGAAAACCAGACAAGACAACGATGTGACGAATGTACATGTGTAGTCTATGCCAACAACGAAATTGAACTATCATGACCGATCGGATTGGGAGCGGTTTGTGATAAAAACTAGACAAGACAATGATGTGGCAAATCTATAGGTCTAATGTATGTCGAAACCGAAACTAACTTGTCAAGAGTTATCTGACCTAGTGTGCTTTATGACAAAAATTAAACAGGACAACGACATAACCAATTTTACAAGTGCAATCAATGTCGAAAACGATATTGAATTGTTTGTGATAAAAATGAGATAGGACAACAACGAAACCAATCATATAGACCTAGTCTATGCTGTAATTGAAACTGAACTGTCATGACCTATTTAATCAGGTGCGACATGTGATGAAAACTAGATTAGACAACAATGTAATTGATCTTATAGGTGAGATATAAGCCAAACACAAAATTGAGTTGTCATGATTGATCGTACATGTGCGGTTTATGCTGAAAACCAAATTGAGTTATCAAGACCGATCGGATTAGGTGTGGTCTTTAATGAAAATGAGATGGGATAATGATATGATCAATCATGTAGATACATTCCATGTCAAAAATGATACTGAACTGTCGTGACTTATCAGACTGGGTGTAATCTGTGATGAAAACTAGATAGAATGACGACCTAACCTATTGTACAGGTGCAATCTATGTTTTCACGATATTAAATAGTCATAACCTATCGGATTGGTTACTGATGTGATGAAAACAAGATAGGACAACTACATGAATGATAGTACAGATGCAATCTACGATGAAAACAAAACTGATATGCCATGATTGATCTAACTAGGTACAGTCTATGACAAAAACTAGATAAGAAAATGACGTGATCAATCATTAAGTTTGGTCTATGTTGAAACCGAAACTGAACTGCTATGACCTATCTGATTAGGTACAATTTGTGATGAAAACTAGACAAGACAATGACATGTTTGATCACACAAGAGAGGTCTATGCTGAAAATGATACTAAGCAGTCATGACTGATCAAACTGGGTACAGTCTATGACTAAAACCAAATAGGACAATAATGTGACCAATCGTATAGGTTTGGTATACACCAAAATTGAAACTGAACTGTTGGAACCTATCTAACCAGGTGAGGTCTATGATGAAAACTAGATAGAAGAATGACATGACTGATCGTAGAGATGGGGTATATGTTGAAAATAAAATTGAGTTGTTGTGAATGATCAGATCGGGTTGAGTAAAAAACCAAATAGGATAATGACATGACTGATTATATAGGTACCATCTATGCCGAAACGAGACTGAATTGGTCCTTATCGATCAGATTAGGTGCCGACTATGACAAAAACTAGATAGGACAATTACATTATTAATCGTACAGATGCAGTGTACATCGAAAACGAAATTAAGTTGTCATGACCAATCAAACTAGATTCAATCTATGACGAAAAGTAGATAAGACAAAAATGTAACTGATCATATAAGTTTGGTTTATGTCGAAACCAAAACTAAAATATTGGGACTTATATAACTGGGTATGGTTTGTGATGAAATTAACAAGACAACGATGTGACTGATCGTACAGGTGTGGTCTACACTGAAAACGATATTGAACTGTCATAACTGATCAGACTGGGTGACGTTTGTGACAAAAAGAAAATAGGACAATGACATGATTGATTGTATAGATGCGGTCGATGCTGAAAACAATACTGAACTTTCAAGATCGATCGGTTTGGGTGCTGACTGTGATGAAAACAAAATAAGACAACTACGTGACTGATCGTATTGATGCGGTCTATGCCGAAAATGAAATAGAGTTTTCATGACTGATTGAACTAGGTTTGGTCCTTGACAAAAACCAAATAGGACAACGATGTAACCAATCATATAGGTCTTGTCTATGTCAAAATCAAAACTGAACTATTGGGACTTATTTCACCAAGTACGGTCTGTGATGAAAATTGGAGAGGATAATGATGTCACCGACTGTATATATACGGTCTATGCTAAATGAAAAAGAATTTCCATGATCAATCAAACTAGGTCTGGTCTTTGATAAAAACTAGAGAGGACAACGACATGATCGACAGTATATTCTGGTCTATGCCGAAACCAAAACTTAAATGTCGGGACCTATCTAACCGAGTGCGATCTGTCATGAAAACTAAACATGACAACAATATGATTGGTCATACAAGAGTGTGGTCCACACCAAACTCAAAATTGAGCTATCATGACCAATCAGATCGGGTACGATTTTCTGATGAAAACAAGAAAGACAATGACATGATCGATTGTACAGATGCAATATAGGTTGAAAACAAAGTTGAGTTGTCATGATCGATCAGATCGGGTACGATCTATGTCGAAATGAGATAGAACAATGGCGTGACTGATCGTACGATTATATTCTAAGCTGAAAATAATATTGAATTATCAAGACTAATCGGACTAGGTGTAGTATGTGATAAAAACTAGATAGGACAACTATGTTATTGATTGTACGTATGTAGTCTATGTCGAAAATGAAATAGAGTTATCGTAAGCAATCAGACTAGGTCTTGTCCTAGATGAAAACTAAATAGGAAAATGATGTGACTAATTGTATAGGTCTGGTTTAAGCGGAAACCAAAACTAGACTATCAAGACCTATTTGACTAGGTGCGGTTTGTAATGAAAACCAAATAGGACAATGATGTGACCGATTATATAGATACGGTTTATATTGAAAATGAAACCGAGTTGACTTAACCGATCATACCAAGTATGGTATGTCATAAAATCAATCAGGACAATGGCATGACCGATCATATAGGTCTGATTCTATGGCAAAACCAAAACTCAACTGTTGAGACCTATATGACCGGGTAAAATGTGTGAAAAATCGAACCCGGTGTAGTCTGTGATGAAAATCAGACAGGATAATGACGTAATAGATTATATAAGTGCGTTCTATGTCAAAAATGAAACTAAGTTGTTGTGACCAATCAAATTGAGTCCGGTCTTTGATGAAAACTAGAGAAGAGAATGACGTGATCGATCATATAGGTCTAGTCTAAATCAAAATTGAAAATGAATTGTCAAAACCTATTTGACCAAGTGAGATGTGTGATGAAAACTAGATAAGACAACAACTTGACCAATCGTGTAGGTGTGTTCTACCCTGAAAACGATACTGAATTTTCATGACCAGTCAAATTGAGTGCAGTTTGTGAAGAAAACTAGATAGGATAATGACATGACGAATTGTATAGGTGCATTCTACGTTTTCACAATAGTGAATTGTCATGACCGATCAACTTAGGTGTCGATTATGACAAAAAAACATAAGATGACTATGTGACTGATCGTAAAAACGTGGTCTATGCTGAAATAAAAAAATGTACTATCTGGACCTACCTGACCAGGTGCGGTCTGTGATGAAAACCATAAAAGACAACGACGTGATCGATCATGTAGATGCGCTCTGAGCCAAAAATAAAACTGAGTTGTTGTGATCGTTCGAACCAAGTACGATTGTGACAAAAATCAGATTGGAATACGATGTGATCGATCATATAGGTTTGGTCTACGTTGAAACCAAAACTGAACTATTGGGACCTATCTAACCAAGTGTGGTTGTGATGAAAACTAGACAAGACAATGACCTGATCGATCGTATAGTTGCAGTCTATGCTAAAAACAAAATTGAGTTGTCATGACCGATCAAACCAGGTGTCATCTATGATGAAAACTAGACAAGACAACAACGTGACCGATTGTACAAGTGTGGTCTACACCGAAAATGATACTAAACTATCTTGACTGATCGAATCGGGTGTTGATTGTGATGGAAACTAGATAGGACAACTACATGACTAAATGTATAGAGGTGGTTTACGCCAAAAACCAAATAGAGTTGTCACAATCAAACAGAGCTTAGTTTGGGATGAAAACTAGATAGGACAACAATGTGATCAATTTTATAGGTCTAGTCTACGTTGAAATCAAAATTGAACTATTAGGACCTATTTGATCCAGTGCAGTCTGTGATGAAAATCAAATAGGACAACGACATGACCAATGGTACAGGTGCATTTTATGCCAAAAACAATACTAAACTATTGTGACCAATCAGATCGGGTGTAGGCTGTGATGAAAAAAAATTGAACGACGCGACCGATTGTATAGCTATAGTCTATGTTTTTACCAAATTGAACTGTCGTGACTAATTGGCTTGGGTGTCAACTCTAACCAAAACCAGATAAGACAACTATGTGACTAGTCATATAGATGCGGCATACGTCGAAAACGAAGCTTAGTTGTCATGACTGATCGGATCACGTTCGATCTTAGATGAAAACCATATAGGATAGCGACGTGACCAATCATATAGGTCTGGTCTATGCTAAAATCAAAATTGAACTATTGGGATCAATCTGACCAAGTGTGGTTTGTGATGAAAACCAAGCATGATAATGACATGATTGATCGGACAGATGTGGTCTACATAAAAAATGAAATTGAGTTGCCATGACTGATCGTATCGGGTTTAGTCTACGACGAAAACCAGATAGGACAACGACATGACCAATCGTATAGATTTAGTTTATGCCAAAACTGAAACTAGACCATTAAGATTTAGTTGATCGGGTGTAGTCCGTGATGAAAATTAGATAAGACAACGTTGCGATTGATCATACAAGTTCAGTTTACATTGCAAACAAAAATGAGTTATCGTGATCGATAGGATTGGGTGCCACTTGTGACTAAAATCAAATAGGACAATTACGTGACCGATTGTATAGGTGCAGTCTACATTTTCATGATACTTAACTATCGCAACCTATCAGATTAGGTGCTGACTTTGACAAAAACCAGATAGGACAACTACGTGACCGATTGTACTGATGAGGTCTACACCGAAAAAGAAACTAAGCAAGTGTGACTAATCGGACTATGTCTATTCTATGATGAAAACTAGATAGAACAATGACGTGAGTAATCGTATAGGTTTGGTCTACGCCAAAACTAAAACTAAACTATCAGGACCTTTCTAATCAAGTGTAGTTTGTGATGAAAGCCATATAAGACAACAATATAGTCGATCGTATAACTACATTATGCGCCCGAAGTTGATACTTAATTATCTTCACTGATCAAATAGGGTGCAGTCTATGACGAAAACCAGATAGGATAATGACATGACCGATCGTATAGATCTGATCTACGTTCAAACTAAAACTGAACTATTAAGACCTATTTAACAGGGTGTTGCTTATTATGAAGACTAGATAGGATAATGACTTGATCAATCATCTAGGTGCATTCTATGCCAAAAACATTGTTGAACTGTCATTAACAATCAAACCGAGTGCAGTCTACCATAAAAACTAGAAATGACAATAATATGACTGATCGTATAGGTGCGTACTGCGTCAAAGCCGATACTAAACTTTCATGACTGATCCGATCAGGTGCCAACTGTGATAAAAACCAAATCGGACAGCACGTCACTGATTGTATAAGTGCAATCTATGCCGAAAACGAAGCTTAGCTATCTATCATGATTGATCGAACTAGGTATGATTTGTGATGAAAACCATAGAGGACAACGATGTAACCGATCATGTGGGTCTGGTCAATGCCAAAACCAAAACTGAACTATCGGAACCTATCTGACCAAGTGCGATTTGTGATGAAAACCAGACAGGACCACGACGTGACGGTCATACAAATGTTGTTTACACTAAAAATGAAATTAAGTTGTTGTGATAGATCAATCTAGGTATGGTTTGTGACACAAACCAAACAAGACAACAACGTGATCGATCTTATAGGTATGGTCTATGCTGAAACCGAAACTAAATTATCAGGACCTATCTGACCAAGTACGGTTTGTAATGAAAACCAGATAGGACAATGACGTGACCGATTGTATAGATACAGTCTACATAAAAAATGAAACTGAGCTGGTGTGATCGATCGTACTAGGTTTAGTCTATGACAAAACTAGGCATGACAATGATGTGACCAATCGTATATATTTGGTCTATGTCAAAACTGAAATTGGACTATCAGGACCTATTTGATCGGCTGTAGTCCGTGATGAAAATTAGACAAGACAACAATATGATCAATCGTACAAGTGTGGTTTAAATCGAAAACGAAACCGAGTTATCATGATCGATAGGATTGGGTGTTGTTTGTGACAAAAATTAGACAGGACAACAATGTGGTCGATCATACAAGTGCGGTCTTGGTTTTCATGATACTTAACTATCGCAATCGGTCAAATTGGTTGCTGACTTTGACAAAAACCAGATAGGTGATTACTAACCAAAAAGTGCTATTTTACACCTTTAATGCATTATGTTTTAAGCACTTTTGTGTAGTAGTTCTCCATCTTTAGTCCAATTGGCATGTTAAGGACCTAGCAATGTCTTTTAATCATATTTGTGGCTAGTTTTAATGTTTTGACAGCTTTTTGGATCGTTAAAACAAGTCAAGCAAAGGAGAAAACCAAAGAGAAGCAAAGTGAAGAAAAATCAAAATGTAGCAGCTGCAGTCTTCTTTCTCACTTTTGGAGCACTTCCCGAAGTCCAATTTTTACATGCTATATACTATTTTAAAGATCTTGAAGTCAAGAATCCAACGCTTCAAACTGTGCATGATTTGGAGCTGAAACGAGGAAGATATGGCCTTCGGAAGACAACTGCTCCAGGTGTGCGAAAATTTCGCACACCCCATGCATGCTCTGTTTTTGCCGACTTCACTTTAGATATTTTCCTTTGTATTTTTTGATGTAATTTCCTTTCCTATCCTTGTAACTAACCAATCACAAGCTTTTGCTTTTGTAAAGACTATATAAGGGGTGGAAATTACCTCTTGAAAAATATATACGTATTACGTTTGACACTTAGCATTTTTTACAGAGCTCTCTCGTTTTCCATTTTCTCTCTACTATTTTATTTTTCTTGGAAGCCAAACAACCTCTGAGGATGTTTTCTCAGAGGATGAGAGGCTAAACTTTCGGTTTCTTGGAGTAAAGGAAGCTAGGTGAAAAGTCCAGATGAAAAGGTGGAAAGCTCCCGTGCATTAGATTCAGGTAGTTGGAATTCATAAATGGCTTCTAAATCCAAAGTTTTGCTTTAAACCCCTTAGAATCACTTTGAATGACCAATACATGGTAAGCTTCAGGTCTTTATGGATGCTTATTGCTAGATTCATATTAGTCCATTAGTTATCATGTACGAGTCATTGGAAAGTGATTCAAGGTTGAGACCCATAGTGTCTTAAGCCATTAATGGACCTTGACTACCATTTCTATTGACCTATTATGGATTAAATCTTCATTGTCAAACCCATACCGGTTCGGGAAATAACTATAGGTTAAATCCCCAATGCGAGGAGAAAAATCCGGAATTTTCCACTTTCTATTCTCGAACTTGATCCTAGCAACCCTTAGCTCAGGAGACTTTCTTTCTTCCATTTTTAATTAGTTTATGTTAGTTTAGTTTCAAACACTTTCAAAACAAATTTTATTTTCTTTTAAACTTTAAGTTTTTGATTAAGGAAATCATTAAATACAATTTCTAATTTTGATTATATCACTGGTAGAATGAAAACCCATCCCAGAGTTCGACCTTAGAGCCACTATACTATAGTAGCTTTGCTACGTTAGTATGAGGTCATAGGTTTTATAAATGTTTTTGATTGAATGACCCATTTGGAGTTACATGCGAATCAATAGGGTAACTACGTGACTGATCGTAAAGATGCGGTCTATGTTAGAAAAGAAACTGAGCAAGTGTGATCGATTAGATTGTGTCTGTTTTGTACCAAAAACCAGACAGGACAACAACGTGCCTAATCGTATAGGTCTGGTCTATGCCAAAATTGAAACTGAACTATTGAGGCCTATCTTACTGGGTGCGGTTTATGATGAAAACCATACAAGACAACAATGTGGTTGATCATACAACTACGTCCTACATTGAAATCAATCCCGAACTATCTTTACTGATCAAATTGGGTGCAATGTGTGACAAAAACTAGATAGGACAATGATGTGACCGATCGTATGAATCTGATCTATGTCAAAATTGAAACTGAACTATGAGGACTTATTTAACAAGGTGTATTATATTGTGAAGACAAGACAAGATAATGACTTGACCAATCATCTAAGTGCGTTCTACGCCGAAAACAATGTTGAACTATCATTAACAATCAAACCAAGTGTAGTTGATTACTACTCAAAAAGTGTTATTTCATAGCTTGTAATTAACTCTTTTAAACACTTTTGAGTAGTAGTTATCACCTTTTAACCCAATTAACATATTAAGGACCCTTGCAATCAATTCTAATCAAATTGTGTTAAGTTTTGATGTTTTGATAGCTTTTTGATCACTGATTACTACTCAAAAAGTGCTATTTCATAGCTTGTAATTAACTCTTTTAAACACTTTTGAGTAGTAGTTATCACCTTTTAACTCAATTAACATATTAAGGACCCTTGCAATCAATTCTAATCAAATTGTGTTAAGTTTTGGTGTTTTGATAGCTTTTTGATCACTGATTACTACTCAAAAAGTGTTATTTCATAGCTTGTAATTAACTCTTTTAAACACTTTTGAGTAGTAGTTATCACTTTTTAACCCAATTAACATATTAAGGACCCTTGCAATCAATTCTAATCAAATTGTGTTAAGTTTTGGTGTTTTGATAGCTTTTTGATCACCAAAGCAATCTGAGATTGAGGAGAGTTATTTGGAATCCATGGCAAAGCAATGGAAAGCTCAGAAACATGAAGAGTCGAAGCTTTGAAGTCCTTTGCCACAAGCAAATCCAGAATACAAGGAGTATGGGATCCTGCTCATTCCACTCGGGTAGGAATTCCATCCGGCTGCCGCTGCCATTCCATCCGGCTGCCACCATCATTCCATCCGAATGTATCACATCCGGAAATCTGCTGCCGCCGCCATTACAATCGGATGTATTACATCCGAAATTCAAGAGCCGGATGGGAGAGGAGGGCATTTCAACTTCTCCGGATATACATATCCGAATCATCTGATAGCGTCTACCCGGAGAGTTTCGCAAATATTTTGCACAATGTGACGGTGTTCTCCTGAAGCTTCCAGATATTTGCGACCGACATTTTGGGATATTTTGAGATATTTGATGTCGGTGTTCTCTTGAAGCTTCCAGATATTTGCGACCGACCCTTTGGGATATTTTGCTTTAGATATTTTATGTCTAAATCCCCAAACTCTCCTTGTAACCCACCAATTATAGGATTCCTTAGTTATTAAGTTTGGAAAAAGGGGTGAATAACCTCTTATATATAGTTTGTAATTTCCTTTACAGAAGATATCGAATCTCGGGAGCTTGTTCTTAGAGATAAATCCTTTGTACAGTTTTGCAAAGAAATATATATACAAAGCACTTGCTCTGCTTTTTATATATATTTTTGTTTTCTTGTTATTTTACTTTCTAGCCAATCAAACTCTAAGGATTTTTCCTCAGAGGATGAGAGGCTAGACTCTTCGTCGCTTGGAGTGAGGAAAGCTGGGTAAGTTTCCAAATGCATAAATTGGAAGTTTTGTTGTTTTAGTTTTTAATGAAGAGAAAGTGTGACCCGTTAATGGTTTTTATCTTTTTAGCTAACTTAAAACGCCTTTAAATCACCTGGGCCAATACTTGATAAGGTAAGCGGTCTCCATCCATAGAGATGCACTAGTTTATCTCTTGCGAGCCTTTGGGAGGTGGTTTGAAGGTAGGATTTTCTAGAATAGTCAACACTTGGTAAGCTTTTGGACTCTAAGGAGACATCCATTAGTGATTCGTTCCCAATTGGTGTATCAGCTGATTCGTGTCCAACTGGTATCCCTTGATTTTGGTCCTCAGGGAGTAATCAACAAAATTTATAACCTATTACACCATGAACTAGGGTAGCAAAGACAAAGCTACTATAGCATAGTAGCTCTAGGATCGTTCACTGGGATGGGTTTTCACTTCACAATTGATATTAATTCAAAGATAAATTGGTGTTTTTTCATTTCAAGGCTAGCTTTAAAAGAAAACATAAAGATGTTTGAGTGGAAAAGGTTTGATTTTAAACTAACCAAAAATAGTAACTGATTTTACTTACAAAGAAAAGTGTTTCTTGGAGTTTAGATCACTGGGTTCAGATTCCTTGTACAAAAAGGGAGTTTTGGTCACTTGTTTATTTTCCTCGCATTGGGGATTTAACATATAGTTATTTCCCGAACCGGTTTTGTACGAGATGATTCTCATTAATGGGTTCAAACACTAAATCCCTCTCACTGATGCATCTTTCAATGGCTCGTACCTCTTACCTAGCACTTGCCATTCAAGGTGATCTTTAACCTTGGATTATCCGTCAAAAGCTCACAAGAGATAACTAATGGATGTCTTCGTAGAGTCCAAAAGCTTACCAAGTGTTGGCTATTCTAGAAAATCCTACCTTCAAACCACCTCCCAAAGGCTCGCAAGAGATAAACTAGTGCATCTCTATGGATGGAGATCACTTGCCTTATCAAGTGTTCGCCCAGGTGATTTAAAGGCGTTTTAAGTTAAACTAAAAAGATAAAAACCATTAACGGGTCACACTTTCTCTTCATTAAAAACTAAAACAACAAAACTTCCAATTTATGCATTTGGAAACTTACCCAGCTTTCCTTACTCCAGGAGACGAAAAGCCTAGCCTCTCATCCTCTGAGGAAAAATCCTCAGAGGTTGATCGGCTAGAAAGTAAAATAACAAGAAAACAAAAAATATATATAAAAAGCAGAGCAAGTGCTCTGTAGATATATTTCTTTTCAAAACTGTACAAAGGATCGATCTCTAAGAACAAGCTCCCGATATTCGATATCTTGTGTAAAGGAAATTACAAACTATATATAAGAGGTTATTTACCCTCTTTTTTCCAAGCTTAATAACTAAGGAATCCTATAATTGGTGGGTTACAAGGAGACTTTGGGAATTTAGACATAAAATATCTAGAGCAAAATATCCCAAAATATCTCAAAATGTTGGTGGCACATGTCGGAAAGCTTTCGGAGAACACCGCGGCACTGTGCAAAATGGTTGCTCTCCCATCCGACTCCTGAATTTCGGATGTAAGACCTCCAGATGTAAATGGCGGCGGCAACAGATTTCCGGATGTGATGTGTCGGATGTGAGACATCCAGGTGCAATGTGGCGGTGGCCGGGTGAAAATTGGCGGCATCTGGATCGAATTCCTACCCGGGTGGAATGAGCTACGATTCCCGTCCTGGTGGAATGAGCAGGATCCTATACTCCTTGTATTTCTGGATTTGCTTATGGCAAAGGACTTCAAAGCTTCGACTCTTCATGTTTCTGAGCTTTCCATTGCTTTGCCATGGATTCCAAATAACTCTCCTCAATCTCAGATTGCTTTGGTGATAAAAAAGCTATCAAAACACCAAAACTTAACACAATTTGATTAGAATTGATTGCAAGGGTCCTTAATATGTTAATTGGGTTAAAAGGTAATAACTACTACTCAAAAGTGTTTAAAAGAGTTAATTACAAGCTATGAAATAGCACTTTTTGAGTAGTAATCAATTAATTATCTCTTACGAGCTTTTAACGGATAATCCAAGGTTAAAGATCACCTTGAATGACAAGTGCTAGGTGAGAGGTATAAGCCATTTCAAGGTGCATCAGTGAGAGGGATTTAGTGTTTGAACCCATTAATGGGAAGCATCTGTACAATACTGGTTGGGGAAATAACTATATGTTAAATCCCCAATGCGAGGAAAATAAACAAGTGACCGGAACTCTCCTTTTTTTTATGAGGAATCTGAACCCAGTGATCTAAACTCCAAGAAACACTTTTCTTTGTAAGTAAAATTAGTTACTATTTTTGGTTAGTTTAAAACCAACCTTTTCCACCATCTTTATGTTTTCTTTTAAAGCTAACCTTGAAATGAAAAGGCACCAATTCATCTTTGAATCAATATCAATTGTGAAGTGAAAACCCATCCCAGTGAACGATCCTAGAGCCACTATGCTATAGTAGCTTTGTCTTTGCTACCCTAGTACATGGTGTAATAGGTTATAAAGTTTGTTGATTGCTCCCGTCTGAGGACTGAAATCAAGACACCAGTTGGACACAAATCA
This sequence comes from Vitis amurensis, assembly GCA_037355405.1. Lineage (NCBI taxonomy): Eukaryota > Viridiplantae > Streptophyta > Magnoliopsida > Vitales > Vitaceae > Vitis > Vitis amurensis. Next base: position 12,273,272 of record CM074687.1, on the reverse strand, counting down.
GCTGATACACCGACTGGGCACGAATCAATCACCAAAGCAATCTGAGATTGAGGAGAGTTATTTGGAATCCATTGAAAAGCAATGGAAAGCTCAGAAACATGAAGAGCTGAAGCTTTGAAGTCCTTTACCATAAGCAAATCTAGAATACAAGGAGTATGGGATCCTGATCATTCCACCCGGGTAGGAATTCCATAGCTCATTCCACCCGGTATTCCATTCCATCCGGTTGCCGCCATTCCATCCGGATGTATCACATCCGGAAATCTGCTGCCGCCGCCATTACATCCAAATGTCTTACATCCGGAATTCAGGAGCCGGATGGGAGAGGAGGGCGTTTCAACTTCTCCGGATCCTCTAATGGCGCTCACCCGAAGAGTTTCACAGCCAATTTTGCACAGTGCCGTGGTGTTCTCCTGAAGCTTTCCGATATTTGCGACATCTTTAGATATTTTTCTTTAGATATTTTTCTTTAGATATTTGATGTCTAAATACCCAAAGTCTCCTTGTAACCCACCTATCATAGGATTCCTTAGTCTTTAAGTAAGTACAAAGGGTAAATAACCCCTTATATATAGTTTGTAATCTTTTTTGAAAGAAGAATCAGAATCGGATCTCGGGAGCTTGTTCCCAGAGACGCATCCTTTGTATAGTTTTGGGAAGGAAGTAAAATACAGAGCACTTGCTCTGCTTTTGTTTTCTCATTATTTTCTTTCTAGCTAATCAAACTCTAAGGATTTTTCTTTAGAGGATGAGAGGCTAGGCTCTTTATCTCTTGGAGTGAAGAAAGCCGGGTAAATTTCCTCATGCATAAATTGGAAGTTTTGTTGTTTTAGTTTTTAATGAAGAGAAAGTGTGACCCATTAATGGTTTTTATCTTTTTAGTTAACTTAAAACGCCATTAAATCACCTGGGCCAACACTTGATAAGACAAGTGATCTCCATCCATTGAGATGCACTAGTTTATCTCTTGCGAGCCTTTGGGAGGTTGTTTGAAGGTAGGATTTTCTAGAATAGCCAACACTTGGTAAGCTTTTGGACTCTAAGGAGACATCCATTAGTTAACTCTTGCGGGCTTTTGATGGGTAATCCAAGGTTAAAGATCACCTTGAATGGCAAGTGCTAGGTGAGAGGTATGAGCCATTGCAAGGTGCATCAGTGAGAGGGATTTAGTGTTTGAACCCATTAAAGGGAAGCATTTGTACAGCACCGGTTCGGGAAATAACTATATGTTAAATCCCCAACGCGAGGAAAATAAACAAGTGACCGGAACTCTCCTTTTTGTATGAGGAATCTGAACCCAGTGATCTAAACTCCAAGAAACACTTTTCTTTGTAAGTAAAATCAGTTACTATTTTTGGTTAGTTTAAAACCAAACCTTTTTGCACCAAAAATTATGTTTTCTTTTAAAGCTAACCTTGAAATGAAAAGGCACCAATTCAACTTTGAATTAATATCAATTGTGAAGTGAAAACCCATCCAAGTGAACGATCCTAGAGCCACTATGCTATAGTAGCTTTGTCTTTGCTACCCTAGTTCATGGTGTAATAGGTTATAAATTTTGTTGATTACTCCCTGAGGACCACAATCAAGAGTACCAACTGGACATGAATCAGCTGAGACACCGACTGAGCATGAATCAGTAGTCTTTCACAAAAATTAGAGAGAACAATGACATGACCGATCGTATAGGTGTGTTCTACACCAAAACCGATACTAAACTTTCATGATCAATTGGATCGGGTGTAAACTATAACAAAAACCAAATAGGACAATATGTCATTGATAGTACAGATGTAGTTTACGTTGAAAATGAAGCTTATCTATCAAGACCGATTAGACTAGGTCTGGTTTGTGATGAAAACCATATTGGACAATGACATAACCAATCATATAGGTCTAGTCTACACCAAAATCGAAATTGAACTATCGGGACCTATATGACCAAGTGCGGTTTATGATGAAAACCAGACAGGACAATGACATGACATGACCAATTGTACAGATATCATCTACACCAAAAATGAAATTGAGCTACTATGACTAATCGGTTCAAGGATGGTATATGAAAAAACTAGTCAAGACAATGATGTCACCGATCATAGAGGTATGGTGTTAGAAACAAAACTGAGTTCTCGTGATCAATCGGGTTGGGTGCTGACTATGATGAAAACCAAATAAGACAACTATGTGACTAACCATATAGATGCAGTCTAAGCCAAAAATGAAATAAAGTTATCTTAATCAATTAGACTAGGTGCTATCTATGATGAAAACCAAACAAGACAACGACGTGACTGGTCATATAGATGCGGTCTATGTTGAAAACAAAATTGAGTTGTTGTCACTGATTAGACCAAGTCCCGTTTGTGAAGAAAACCAAGCAAGTTAATGATGTGACTGATCTTATAGATCTAGTCTACATCAAAACCAAAATTGGACTGTCGGCACCTATCTGACCTAGTGCGTTCCATGGTAAAAATAAAATAGGACAGTGACGTGATCGATCATACAAGTGAGGTCTATGACAAAAATGAAAATGAGTTGTCTTGATCGATCAGACCGAGTGTCATCTATGACGAAAACTAGATAGGACAACATCATGATCGACTCTACAAGTGCGGTCTATGGTGAAAATAATAATGAACATTCGTGACCGATTAGATCAAGTGTCGATTGTGATGAAAACCAGATAGGACAACTACGTTACTAATCGTACAAATGTAGTTTACGATAAAAATAAAATTCAGTTGTCATGATTAGTCGGATCGTGATTGATCTATGATGAAAGCTAGATTAAACAACGAAGTAATGGATCATATAGATTTGGTCTATGTCGAAATCAAAACTGAACTATCAAAACCTATTTGATCGAGTGTAGTCAGTTGTGAAGACCATATAGGATAACGACTTAACCAATCGTTTAGATGCGTTCTACGCCGAAAACGATACTGAACTATCATTAACAATCAAATCGGGTGTAATTTGTGATGAAGACTAAATAAGACAATGATGTGACTGATCGTATAGATGCATTCTACGTCAGAAACGATAATGAATTGTCATTGTCGATCAGATCAGGTATGGTCTATGACAAAAACTAGATATGATAATAACGTGATCGATTGTTTAAATCTAATCTATGTCGAAATTGAAACTGAACTATTGGGAACTATCTCACTGGGTGCGATCCATGATGAAAACCATACAAGACAACGACATGACCAATCACATAGGCATGGTTTACTCTGAAAATAATATTGAACAATCGTGACCGATCATATTGGGTATCATATTTGACGAAAACCAAATAGGATAACTACATGATTGATCGTAAAGATATGGTTTACGTAAAAAAACGTATCTAAGCTACTGTGATTGATCGGATTGAGTTTGATTTATGATGAAAAGCAGATAGAACAATGATGTGATTGATCGTTTAGGTCTGGTGTATGTCAAAACCAAAACTAAGTTGTCAGACCTATCAAATGGGGTGCAATCTATTACGATAATTAGATATGATAATGGCATGATCAATTGCATAGATATGGTTTATGATAAAAAAAAATATGAAGCAATTATGATCGATTAGATCGGGTGTTATTTGTGACAAAAACCAGACCGGACAACGACATGATTGGAGATACAAATGTGGTCTATGCCAAACATGATATTGAACTTTCATGACCGATTAGACTGGGTGTCGTCTGTGATGAAAACTAGATAGGAAAATGATGTGACAAATCATATAAGTCTGGTCTATGTCGAAATCAAAGTTGAACTGTTGGGACCTATCTAATCGGGTGTGGTTTGGGATGAGAACCAAACAGGACAATGGCAACCAATTGTATAGGTGTGATCTATGCTAAAAATGAAATTGAGTTTGTCCTTATCGATTGGATTGGGTATGGTCTATGATAAAAACCAAATAGGACAACAATGTGACCAATTTATAGGTCAGGTCTACGTCGAAATTGAAACTAAACTTTCAAGGCCTATCTGAGTGGGTATGCTCCGTAATGAAAACTAGATAGGACAACAACGTGATTGATCATATAGGTGTGTTCTATGCTTAAAACGATACTGAACTATCATGACCAATCAGACAAGGTGTCGTCTATGATAAAAATAAGACATGACAATGACGTGACCGATTATACAGGTGCGGTGTTCACCAAAAATAATACTAAACTTTCATGATCGATCGGATCGGGTGTCGTTTGTGACAAAAACCAAATAGAACAACTACATGACTAATCGTTCAGATGCAATTTACTTCGAAAATGAAACTATGTTGCCTTGACCGATCTAATCGAGTTCAATTTATGACGAAAACAAAATAACACAACAATGTGACCAATCGTATAGGTCTGGTCTACGCCAAAACTAAAAATTAACTATCATGACCTATTTGATCGAGTGTGGTCTACGATGAAAACCGAAAAGGAAAATGACATGATCGATTGTATAGGTGTGGTCCACGCCGAAAATGAAACCGAATTATCATGATCAATCTGACCAGGTGTTCTCTATGACAAAAACCAAATGGAATAACGATGTGATCAAATATACAAGTGGGATCTACACCAAAAACAATATTGAACTGTTGTGACCGATCAGATCGAGTGTTGAATGTGATGAAATCCAAATAAGATAATGACATGACTAATCATACAGACGTGGTCTACAAAAAAAACAAAACTTAGCTACCATGACAGCTTGGATTGGGTGTGGTTTGTGAAAAAAAATCAGACAAGACAACGGTGTGACCAATCTATAGGTCTACTCTATGGTGAAATCAAAATTGAACTGTCAAGACTTATTTGACTGGAGTGCGCTCTATGATGAAAACTAGACAAGACAACGATGTGATTGATCATATAGGTGTGTTCTACACTGAAAATGATACTGAACTATTATGATTGACTGGATAGGGTGTCGTCTGTAACAAAAACAAGACATGATAATGAAGTGGCCGATCATATAAGTGCAGTGTACACCAAAAATGATACTGAACTATCGTGACCAATTGGACTAGGTACTAACTATGATGGAAACCAAATAGGACAACAATGTGATTGATTGTACAAAATTGATCTATGCCAAAAACGAAATTAAGTGGTCATGATCAATCAGACAGGGTCCGATTTGTGATGAAAACCAAGTAGGACAATGACATGACGATATTATAGATTTGGTCTTTGTTGAAACTGAAACTGAACTATCAGGACTTATCTAACTAGGTGCGGTATGTGACTAAAACTAGACAAGACTACGAATTAACTGATTATGCTGGTGCATTCTATGGCAAAAACAATACTGAACTGTCATGACCAATCGAATTGGGTGTCAATAGTGATGGAAACCAGATAGAACAACTACATAACTGATTAATTAGACATGTTGCAGTCTATGTAGAAAACCAGACAAGATAATGATGTGATCGATCATTTAGAAGTGGTCTACATTGAAAACGAAACTAAGCAATCATGTCTAATCGGACTAGGTATAGTTTATGACAAAAATCAAATAGAACAACATTGTTACCATTCTATTGGTCTAGTCTCCGTTTAAACCGACATTGAACTGTTAGGACCTATCTAATCGGGTATGATCTATGATGAAAACCAGACAGGATAATGACATGATTGATTGTACAGGTGCAACCTACATAAAAAATGAAATTAAGTTGTTGTGACCAATCTATTCGGGTACCTTCTATGATGAAAATAAGATGGGATAATGACATGACCGATCATACATGTGCAGTCTAAGATGAAAATGATATTGAATTGTTTTGACCGATCAGATTGGGTGTTGACAGTGACGGAAACCAAATAGGACAACTATGTGATTAATCATACAAATGTTGTGATCGATCGGATTGGGTGCAATATGTGCTAAAAACTAGACAAGACAACGATATGAGTGATTATAATGGTGCGGTCTACTTTGAAAACAAAATTGATGACACAGAAACAGTTATGATCGATCATACATGTGCGGTTTGTGGAAAAAATGACACTAAACTATCATGATTGATCAAATTAGGTGTTGATAGTGACAAAAACCAAATAAGACAACTACATGATTGATCGTATAGATCCAGTCTTCGCCCAAAACGAAATTGAGCTATTATGATCGATGGAAATAGGTACAATCTATGATGAAAACTAGATAAGACAACAACGTGACTAATCCTATAAGTCTGGTCTACACCAAAATCGAAACTGAATTGCTGGAACCTATCTGATCGGGTACGATTTGTGATGAAAACTAGATAGGACAATGATTGGATAACTCATACAAGTGCGGTTTACACCAAAGACAATACTAAACTTTCATGACTAATCGGATTGAGTGCCGACTATGATGAAATTGGATAGGATAATGACATGACTGATCATATAGGTCTAGTCTAAATCAAAATCAAAATCAAAATCGAAATTGAACTTTCGGAACCAATCTGATCAAGTGCGGTTTGTGAAGAAAACCAGACTGGGAAATGATGTGACCAATCATATAAGTGTGGTCGCGGTCATAATGCACTGACCATGTATATTCTATGACGAAAACCAGACAAGACAATGATGTGACCGAATGACTAGGTGCGGTCCATGCCAAAAACGATATTGATTAATCGTGGTTGATCGAATCGGGTGCTATTTATGATGAAAACAAGACAAGACAATGACACGACCGATTGTACAGGTTTACACCAAAAACAAAACTTAGTTGTTGAAACCGATCGGACCGAGATCCATCTGTGATGAAAAGAAGACAAGACAACAACATGATCGATCATATAGGTGCGATCTACACCTAAAACGATAATGAACTATCATGATCGATTGGATCGAGTGTCAATTGTGATAAAAGCTAGATAGGAAAACAACATAACTGATCGTGTAGATATGGTTTATGTCAAAAGTGAAACTAATTTGTCATGATCGATCGGATCAAGTACGGTCTTTGATGAAAACTAAACAGGACAATGATGTGATCGATTGTATAGGTTTGGTCTACATTGAAACTAAAATTGAATTGTGAGGACATATTTGACTGAGTGCAATCTTTGAGGAAAACCATACAGTACAATGACGTGATCGATCGTATAAGTGTGGTCTACGTCGAAAATGAAATTGAGCTATCATGACCAATTGGATTGGGCGTGTTCTGTGATGAAAGCCAAATAGGATAGCGATGTGATCGATCATACAGGTACAATTTGTGTAAAAAATGATACTAAACTTTCGTAACTAATTGGATTGGGTGCTAACTGTGATGAAAACAAGATGGGAAAACTATATGACTGATCATATAAATATGGTCTACGCCTAAAACAAAACTAAGTTATCGTGACCGTTTGAACCGAGAGTTGTCTATCATGAAAACCAGTAGGACAATGACATGATCGATCGTCTAAGTGCAATCTATGCCGAAAACGATACTGAACTGTCATGACCAATTGGATCGACTGTCGACTGTAACGAAAACCAGATAGGAAAACTACGTGACTTATTTTATGGATGTGGTCTACGCTAAAAACAAAACTGAGCTGGCATGATTAATCAAACTAGGTCTAGTCAATGACGAAAACCAGATGGCATAAGGACGTGACCGATCATATAAATCTGGTTTAAGTCGAAATTGAAATTGAATTATTGAGACCTATCTGACGGGGTGTGATTTGTGATAAAAACTAGACAGGACAATGACGCGACCGATTGTACAGGTGTGGTCTACATCAAAAACAAAACTTAGTCATTATGATCGATTGAATTGAGTGCCATCTGTGACAAAAACCAAATAGGACAATGACGTGACCGATCATACAAGTGTTGTAGATGCTAAAAACAATAATGAACTATTTCAGGCTGATCGAATTGCGTATAGAGTGTGATGAAAACCAGATAGAACAACTACCTGACTAATCGTACATATACGGTTTACATCGAAAACAAAATTGAGTTGCTGTGACTCATCGGACCAGATGTCATCTTTAATAAAAACCAGATAGGACAGAGACATGACCAATCGTGCAGGTGCAGTATACGCTGAAAATGATAACAAACCATAGTGATCGATTGGATCGAGTGTCGATTGTAATGAAATCTAGATAGGACAACAACATGACTAATCGTACAGATGTGGTCAACACCGAAAATGAAACTAAGCTATCATGGTCGATTGAACTATGTTTGGTTTATGACGAAAACTAGACAGGACAATCACGAGACTGATCGTATAGGTCTGACCTATGCTAAAACCAAAATTAAACTTTTAGGACCTTTAATCGAGTGTGGTCTTTGATGAAAACTAGATAGGGCAACAACGTGACTGATTGTACAGGTGTGGTCTATGCTAAAAATAAAACTAAGTTGTCATGGTCGATCGAATTGACTCTCTTAGAATCCAATTTTGAAGTTGATTCAACATCCCACTATAGAGAATCAACTAAACTCCAGTATCCTATGTAAATAACAACGAGACACTAAGTGCTTGGGTCGATGACATGCTATCAATTGTGTTTAGTTTCCTATGAACTAGTATCCGTAGTTTAATAAGGTGAAAGCTATTAGCCTTTCAAGACCACCTCTACCATTCTTGAGTTACAAATCCTCTTATTGTGTATTCAATTGACATATCTTAGCTCTCAAAGAGCTTATGTCAAGTTCCACTTAAGGAAAAATATGCTCATAGTTTCTATAAACACATCTCCTTAGGATCACTCAAGAGGACACACTATCTCAATCCTAAGAGATATCATGGTGCCTCTATTGAGAATACTATTGCTACCAACTTCCATTAACAGTGACCCAATCCAAAGGGAATATATGATCAACTTACGATCTCACCTATAGGTTAAAGCCACTACTAACTTCAACACAAGCTTAATATTCTCTCAAGGTGTAGAGAATATTCACAATGAAGCAACTTGGTGAAGTTATGACTACTTGATAACCTTAAGTCATAACTCACCATAGGTCCTATCCAATGTGCAACCATACACACTAGTGCACTCACCATGGGAAACCCATCCTAATAACCAAGACCAGCCATCCCTCCAATTAAAAGATAGTGCACTATAGCCTTTAATGGGTTAACTAGACCCATGAACCGATTGTGAACAAGTCATCTATTTGTAAGGAACCTATGACTTGGATCTTTCGTGCAACTTCTAATGCACCCAAGTCATGTACAATGCAAAAAATGTAGTCCATAACATATATAATGCATGGAAAAATTATACATAAAAGTGATTTGAAACTTTATTAAATAAATAATAAAAACCAAGATTTTATTACATCATCTCATGCTTTTAAAGGCTCTTTCCTAACATGATCGTACAAGTGCAGTCTACGTTGGAAATGAAACTGAGTTGTCGTGACCAATCCGACTAGGTGCAATATGTGACAAAAACAAAGATAGGATAATGATGTGATTGAAAGTATAGGTGCAGTCTATGTAAAAAATGATACTGAACTATCGTGATCGATCAAATTGGGTGTCGATTATGATGAAAACCAAATAGGACAACTACATGACCAATTGTACAGATGCGATTTACGCCAAAAACAAAACTGAGTTGTTATGACTAATCAAACCGGGTCCAGTTTGTGATGAAAACCAGACAGGACAACTATGTGACCGATCATATAGGCCTGGTCTATGTTAAAATCGATACTAAACTATCAGGACCAATTTGACCGAGTGTAGTCTATGATGAAAACCAGATTGAACAACGACTTGACCGATTGTGCATGTGCAATCTATGCTAAGAACGATACTGAACTATTGTGACTAATCAAACATGGTGCAGTCTATGATGAAAACCAAACAATATAATGATGTGACAGATCGTACACGTGTGGTCTACGTTTTTCACGATACTGAACCATCGTGACCAATCAAATCGAGTGCCAACTGTGACAAAAACCACATAGGATAATTACGTGACTAATCATATAGATGCAGTTTATGTCAAAAATGAAACTAACCTATTGTGAGTGATTGGACAGTGTCTAGTTTGTGACTTAAACCAAAACCAGACAACGACGTAACTGATCGTATAAGTCTGGTCTACGCTAAAATGAAACTTAACTATCGAGTCCTATTTGACCAGGTCCGATATGTGATGAAAACTAGATAGGACAATGATGTGACCGATCATAAAGATGCGGTCTATGCCAATAATGAAACTAAGTTGTTGTGATAAATCAAATCGGGTATTGTATGTGACGAAAACCAAACAAGAAAAACGACGTGACTGATCGTATAGGTGTGATCTATGTTTTCACAATATTGAACTATTGTTACTAATTGGCTCGGGTGCTGATTGTGATGAAAACCACATAGGAAAACAACATGACTAATCATACAAATGCGATCTACGTCAAAAATGAAATTGACCTGCTGTGACCGATTTGATAGTGTCCAATCTATGACTAAAACCAAATAGGACAACAACGTGATCGATCGTATAGGTTTGGTCTACACCAAAATCGAAACTTAACTATTGGGTCTTATCTGACCAGGTGTGTTCTGTGATGAAAATCAGACAAGACAATAACATGATCGATTGTAGAAATGCAATCTACGTCAATAATGAAACTGAGTTGTTGTGACCGATCAGATCGAGAATGATATGTGACAAAAACCAGACAAAACAACGACATGACCAATCTATAGGTCTTGTGATAACCCGACTCTTGGTAGCTTGGCATGTAAGGGTATCAACAAAATTTATACCTAAGGTCCTTACACTAAAGTAGCAAAGCTACTATAGCATAGTGGCTCTACGATCGAACACTGGAAAGGGTTTTTACTTTAACTGGTGAAGTTCGGAGGATGGAGTGAACTTTTCTTAATAAAAATTAGGTTAAGATGAAAACATAAAAAGATGAAGGTGTTGTAAACTAAACTAACATGAAAATAGGTTAAAAGATGGAAAAGAAGTTTCTCAAAGCTTTGGATAGCCATGCTTAACTCTTGTGTAAAAATGGAGATTTTGGGACTTTTCACCTCGAGTTGGGGAAGCAACTAAGGTGATGCTTACTTCAACCGATGAGTTTAACAACTGAGTTTTAGTCCTTGAAAACTTACAAAAAGGGTAGCGAACCTCATAAATGCCCTTTTAATGATATAGGTCATCTCCTCGACTTGCAATATAATGGCTCGAGGAGATAACTAATGAACGTCGTGGATCTAACAATAAGAATCCACGAGACCAAAAGCTTATCAAGTATTGGCCATTCAAAGCAAGTCGGGGATTAAAAGCTTTGCTTTGAATGAAAACATTTATGACGCTCACTACTTACATTCATGGCTTGAAATCTCCATCGACACGGAGCTTCACATGGCATCCATTACTTCAAGAAAGTAAAGGTTTTAGCCTCTCATCCTTGGGGTTTCATCCTCCAAGGATGTTTGGCTACTAAGAAAATAGAAAGAAAAGAGAAAAAAGACGTATGTACAAAAGTGCTCTTATAACTTATGAAGTTAGTTACAAGATTTTATGATGTCGAGGCTCTTCACCTCTATTTAAAGACAATAAAAGCTAAATTACAAGAGCTATTACAAAAGCAACCTTTTCATTGGTTGATTACAAGGGTAAAATAGGTATTTACAAAGCTAAAAATCAAGCAAAATATCTTGGAGAACCGTGGAATAACATCAACAACATCTCAAAACAGGGATTCAAAGGAATTTCGCAAGGTGCCTAAATCCACTTGCGAAATTTTCGCAAGGTGGGTCTTCATGGTGCGAATGGCAAAATTTCGCACCATGAAGAAAATCTCCTTGCGAAATTGGTCATTTGACATGATGCAGTTGCCTTCCGAAGGCCATATCTTCCTCATTTCAGCTCCAAATCATACACGGTTTGAAGTGTTGGATTCTTGACTTCCTAAGCTTTCAAATGGTATATAGCATGCAAAAAATGGACTTCGGGAATTGCTTCAAAAGTGCGAAAAAAGACTACAGCTGTTTTCTTCACTCTGTTTTCCTCTTCTCCATTGCTTGTGCTCGTGTTTCCACTTGAAATTCAAGCTTGTAATTGTCCAAAATCCTTGCTTAACTCGCCCAAATAGCTCCTCCATCAATTGGCATGCTTGAATTGGTTCATAAGCTAATAAAAAAATGTAAACGTGCCACAAAATGGTTAAAACCAATTACTAAGGACCTTAATGAATTAATTGGGTTAAATGAATATGATTACTACTTAAAGGTGCTTAAAACCATTATAATTAGATCTACAAAATAGCACTTTTTGGTAGTAATCACACCCCAACCAACTCATTGCTAGTCCCTTAGCAATGGAGAGATAAAACTAAGTAAACTATAATAATATACATAAAAGGGATCATGCAAATCACTCCAAAAATGACATGAGTGGCATGATGGACATCCATGGATCAATAAAGATGTGAAACTCAACCTATAATAAGAGTTGTCAAAGCATTCACTTGATCATAGAGTACAAAGAATGGATATTATGCAAGTTTAAGCATCAAAAAATTTCCACTCTCAAAAGATCCAAATCAAATTCTTCCACTAAAAGCTAAGTGTTAATGTGATTAGCTTCCGAGTATAGTATGGATAACTATCATCTCCCCCAACCTAAGTCTTTCTTTAAGCTTAGCAAAATTAACCATCTCTTGATAGACTAGGAACGCACTCTTATTCACAATTCTTTTCACTTACTAAACTTAACCAATTCACCCATGTAACAAGCGAGGATCGATGACTCCCAACCAATAAAGGCTTAGGGCACCGGCTTTAAAGGCTTTGCCACCCCTTCGGACCATGCTCGGTTTCAAGGCAAGCAAAGAAGTTTATTCTATTTTTTTTCTTTTTCTTTTTATTTTTATTTTTTCTATTTTTTCAAAGACTCATTGGTCTTTATGAGGTGTCCCAACACTATTAAAGAGATGTTAAAGGTGTCAAATTATGATTTCTCAAGCTTAGAGGGTGAGATAGTTTCACATCTTATAATCGGAATCTAATGTATGTGTGTGCGAATAGCTTAAGGTGGAAGAGATAAGTTTGCATGCAATGGGAGTTTCAACCATTCATCAACTTTTAGAAGAGCATAATACAAACTCTAAGACTCATGTAATCAAGTTGAGACTCGACTTCTCTCATTTAATTTTGAGAGTTAATCCTTAATATCCATGGATTTTAAAGCAAAAATTTTAAAAATTTAAACAAAAAGTAGCTAATTTAACTAAGTATGATAAAAATTTAAACTAATACTTACTTCCTCATCTCTCCCCAACCGAGATGAACATTGTCCTCAATGTTTGAATCGAAAATAAGGAGGAAGGAAGTGGTACCTCATGTGATGTGGACTTGGAGTTGAGAAGGTTGAACCACCTGTTTCAAAATTCAAAAATTGAATGAGAGAGAATTTATACTAAATATTTACAAAAATGATGATGCCCCACTTTGGCTGAGACAAGGCTCAAAGGGTCCATGCCATGATGGTATACTCATATAAGTTGCAATGACATTTGAATGTAACTTGGGGTGTTAAAATTGGAGATTTGAGAAACAGGAAAACAAAGGAGGAGGAACGTGAGTGCCAAAATTGGCATTCTTCACCTCCTTTAAGCCCGTGTGTGTTTTCCAAGTTTCAAGACAAAAGGTTTGGAAATGCATTCGTGAATTTTTAAACTTGGAAAACATGGAATTCAAGAAAAGGCCTTCAGAGCTTTTTTTTTAGAATTGAGTGAAAATCATTTTGCACCAAGATAAACAAGGTCAAAGTTTTGACTGTAATTAGGTCAAAATAGCATATCGGAGGCTTGGCTTTCCAAAATGTATAAAATTCCTTTTCGCACCATGCATTATCACTAAAAATTCACTGAGTGTGTTCATGGTGCGAAATTCCGAGAGCTTTGCTTATGCATTTTGGCTCCCTGTTTCCTCTGTTTCACCTCTATTTCGATTTTTGCAAGCATCGTACCTGCATGAACACTTCAAAACTCATCTTAAAACATATTAAAACTAAATTAAAGCTAAAATTCAAACTAAAACATGCATAAATTAAAAAAAACATAGAATTTAAATGAAGTGATAGCATGTACCCCAAAAGAAGATGAACTATTTAGCTCATCCTCACTCCACACCCACTTCATTGAATTCCCTGGATCCCAAACAAAATTGGCATCCTTCCCATTTGATCCAAGGATTCGTTTCTCTTCTCTTCCCGGAGAAGTGGATGCTTTAAAGGGTTCAAGTAACCCTTTATCATCTTGAACCTTATGATTTTCAATGGAAGGTTGGTCCATAGAGTTGTCATAGCAATCCCCCACCAAAGTGTCGATCATCAACACTTTCCTTGATCTTTTGCATTGGTTCCTTGAAGGTTATGGTGGGGTTGAGGAGGCTTCCTTTTCCCCTTGCTATGTCGAGATTGGTGAGCTTCTCAATGGAGTCTTGAACTTTTCTATCCTTAGTGATAGATCATTATAAACCCCTCCATTCTTACATTTATTGAACTCTCCATATTATCAATCTTTTCATTAAGATGAGAGTTGATCTTTTGTTGCTCACCTACAAAGTCCTCCATGACTTTGCTTATCTTCAAATGGCTTGCTCCAATGAAGATGTACTCATTGATGGTTGAGGTTGAGGTTGGGTTGTAAGGTTGGGATGGTTATTCCAACTTGAGGTGTAGGAGCTTTGGTAACCACACATGTCTCTCACAGTTGGAATGGTAGGGCACTCTCCTACCGTATGCTCATATGAATCATCTCCATTCAAAGCATACTTACTACCCCATTGGCTTTGTTGAACTTGCCTTTTCCCTAATTCAATCTGATCCCTCGTGGATAGGTATGCGAATTTGTCTTTCGGTTGATGTTGAGGTTGGCTTGTAAGGTTGGGATGGTTTATATACTCAAATGAAGTTGGCATGGCTTGTGTTTGTGCTTCAGTATGTACATTCCTCAATTCAAACTCTTCTATCCTTCTAGCCATAGATGCTCGCTTTGCCTTCATGCTCATGTCTTCATTCAAAGCATACTTACTACCCCATTGGCTTTGTTGAACTTGCCTTTTCCCTAATTCAATCCGATCCCTCATGGATAAGTATGCAAATTTTTCCTTCTCATGATCATAATGAGAGCTTTGATCTTCATGTGGAATTTCCATTTCTAAAAAAATGATATTCAACTAAGGCTCTTTTCTTCAACTTGTACGGGTTCCTCTTGGTCTCAATCCAACAAGGAATGCACAATTGAAATTAAAACAAAAATAAAAGAAAAGAGAATAAAAAATTTAACTAAATAAAAACTAAACTAAAAAAAATTATAACAAAACTCACCAAACTTGTGATGAAGATCCAAGTTACCCTTAATGGTTGCTTCATCTGCTTGTGGCACCTTCCCAACGCGCCATTTGATAACCCACTCTTGGTAGCTTGGCATGTAAGGGTATCAACAAAATTTATACCTAAGGTCCTTACACTAAAGTAGCAAAGCTACTATAGCATAGTGGCTCTACGATTGAACACCGGAAGGGTTTTACTTTAACTGGTGAGTTCGGAGGATGGAGTGAACTTTTCTTAATAAAAATTAGGTTAAGTGAAAACATAAAAGATGAAGGTGTTGTAAACTAAACTAACATGAAAATAGGTTAAAGATGGAAAAGAAGTTTCTCAAAGCTTTGGATAGCCATGCTTAACTCGTGAAAATGGAGATTTTGGGACTTTTCACCTCGAGTTGGGAAGCAACTAAGGTGATGCTTACTTCAACCGTATGAGTTTAACAACGAGTTTTAGTCCTTGAAAACTTACAAAAGGGTAGCTGAACCTCATAAATGCCCTTTTAATGATATAGGTCATCTCCTCACTTGCAATACAATGGCTCGTAGAGATAACTATGAACGTCTGATCTACAATAAGAATCCACGAGACCAAAAGCTTATCAAGTATTGGCCATTCAAAGCAAGTCGAGGTTAAAAGCTTTGCTTTGAATGAAAACATTTATGCGCTCTACTTACATTCATGGCTTAATCTCATCGACACGAGCTTCACATGGCATCCATTACTTCAAGAAAGTAAAGGTTTTAGCCTCTCATCCTTGGGGATTTCATCCTCAAGGATGTTTGCTACTAAGAAATGAGAAAGAAAAGAAAAAAAGACGTATGTACAAAAGTGCTCTTATAACTTATAAAGTTCGTTACAAGATTTTATGATGTGAGGCTCTTCACCTCTATTTAAAGACAATAAAAGCTAAATTACAAGAGCTATTACAAAAGCAACCTTTTCATTGGTTGATTACAAGGGTAAAATAGGTATTTACAAAGCTAAAAATCACAAAATATCTTGGAGAACCTGGAATAACATCAACAACGTCTCAAAACGGATTCAAAGGAATTTAAGGTGCCTAAATCCACTTGTGAAATTTTTGCAAGTGGGTCTTCATGGTTAAATGGCAAAATTTCGCACCATGAAGAAAATCTCCTTGAATTTTAAGGTGAAATTCACCTTGACATTGGTCATTTGACATGATGCAGTTGTCTTCCAAAGGCCATATCTTCATTATTTCAGCTCCAAATCATACAAGGTTTGAAGTATTGGATTCGTGACTTCCTAAGCTTTTAAATGGTATATAGCATGCAAAAATGGACTTGGATTGCTTCAAAAGTGCGAAAGAAGACTGCATGTTTTCTTCACTCTGTTTTCCTCTTCTCCATTGCTTGTGCTCTGTTTCCACTTGAAATTCAAGCTTTAATTGTCCAAAATCCTTGCTTAACTCGCCCAAATAGCTCCTCCATCAATTGGCATGCTTGAATTGGTTCATAAGCTAATAAAAACATGTAAACTTGCCACAAAATGGTTAAAACCAATTACTAAGGACCTTAATGAATTAATTGGGTTAAATGAATATGATTACTACTTAAAGGTGCTTAAAACCATTATAATTAGATCTACAAAATAGCACTTTTTGGTAATAATCACTTGTTTATATCGAAACCAAAACTCAACTATTAGGACCAATCCGGTTGGGTGACCAATCTATAGGTCTAGTCTATGGTGAAACCGAAACTAAACTATTGAGACTTATCTAATCGAGGCGTGCTCTGTAATGAAAACTAGATAGAACAATGATGTGATCTATCGTACAGGTGCGTTTTACGTTGAAAATGATACTGAACTATCATGACTAATTGGATGGGGTGCAATCTGTGATGAAAACAAGACATGACAATGACGTGACCAATCGTACAAGTGTAGTGTATGCGGAAAATGATATTGAACTGTAGTGATCGATCGAATCGGGTGCCAACTATGATGGAAACCAACTAGGACAACAACATGACTGATTATATAAAATTGATCTATGCCAAAAACAGAATTGAGTTGTTATGACCAATCAGACAGGGTTTGATTTGTGATGAAAACCAAATAGGACAACAACATGACTGATATTATAAATTTGATCTTTGTTGAAACCGAAATTGAACTATCATGACTTATCTAACTAGGTGTGGTATGTGATTAAAACTAAACAAGACTACAAATTAACTGATTATGCTGGTGCATTCTACGGTGAAAACGATACTGAAATGTCATGACCAATCGGATTGGGTGCCGATAGTGATGGAAACCAGATAAGACAACAACATAACTGATCGTACAAAATTGATCTATGACAAAAATGAAATTGAGCTATCATGACCAATCGAATGAGGTTTGGTCTGTGATGAAAACTAGACAAGACAATGACTTGACCGATATTATAGATCTTGTCTTTGTTGAAATAGAAATTGAATTATCTGGACTAATTTGACTAGGTGCATTATGTGATTAAACTAAACAAGACTATGAATTGACTGATTGTGTTAGTGCGTTCTACGACAAAAATGATATTGAATTATCATGACCATTCAGATCAGGTGCGATAGTGATGGAAACTAGATAGGAAAACTACATGATTGATCAAACAGATGCGATCTTTATCGAAAATGAAACTGAGTTGTCGTGACCAATCAAACCTATTGTAGTATGTGATGAAAACTAGACAAGACAACATTTAGATGCAGTTTACATCGAAAAGAAAATTGAGCTACCATGTCTGATCGAACTGGTTATAGTCTGTGACTACAACCAGATAGGATAATGACGTTACCATTCTATAGGTCCGATCTATGTCAAACCAAAACTAAATTGTCAAAACCTATCTAATCGGGTGTGAACTGTGATGAAAACCAGATAAGACAATGATGTGACCGATCATACATGTGCAGTCTACACCAAAAATGAAATTAAGTTGTTGTGATCGATTGAATTGGGTACTTTCTATGACAAAAATAAGATAGGAAAACAACGTGACCAATCATACATGTGCGGTCTATGATGAAAGCGATACTAAACTGTCTTGATTAATCAAATCAGGTTCTAATAGTGACAAAAACCAAATAGGACAATGATGTGACCAATCATACATGTGCGGTCTATGATGAAAATGATACTAAACTATCTTGACCGATCATTGATTACTACTTAAAAAGTACTATTTGATAGCTTGTAATTAACTCTTTTAAACACTTTTGAGTAGTAGTTATCACCTTTTAACCCAATTAACATGTTAAAGACCCTTGCAATAAATTCTAATCAAATTGTGTTAAGTTTTGGTGTTTTGATAGCTTTTTTATCACCAAAGCAATCCGAGATTGAGGAGAGTTCTTTGGAATCCATGGCAAAGCAATGGAAAGATCATAAACATGAAGAATCGAAGCTTTGAAGTCCTTTGCCATAAGCAAATCCGGAATGCAAGGAGTGTGGGATCCTCCTTAAAAAATGCCATGTGGCTCTCTCTCCCTTGTGTTGATGCCTTGCGTCCCAGTGATCCACGTAGCTGCCAAGTGGACGCACGCTTTCAACCCAGATTGAGTTCTAGTTTAGTCTTTCCTACAAAAGATGTCCGGACACACCATCGGAGGGCGGCGGAACGTGGGTTGTGGCAAGTTGTCGAAATGACGTAGCAAGGCTTGCTCACTTTAGTCAATGATCCGGACAACATATCTGGATAGGATATGCTATTGTCCAGGGTGTGATGATCGCGAGTGCTGTGTGCTTCTCCCTGAGGGAGTTCGGATAGGGGAGCGCGCCATGTGTCCTCTTGGGGAATCCGGATGGAGTGCTGCGGATAGCGATGCGCGCTCCGTGTCATCAGGGGGAGGGGTCCCTACACCTTGCACACGCAGATGGTCCCCTTTGCGTCGTTCCACCTTCTCCGGATATTTCACATCCGGCAGCTGACGCCGGATGGGAAAGGAGGGCGTTTCAACTTTCCCAGTCGGACCATATCTAGATCCTCTGATAGCACTTACCCGGAGAGTTTGGCAGCCATTTTGCACAGTGTCGCGATGTTCTCCTGAAGCTTCCCGATATGTGCGACCGACATTTTGAGATATTTTTCTTTAGATATTTGATGTCTAAATCCCCAAAGTCTCCTTGTAACCCACCTATCATAGGATTCCTTAGTCTTTAAGTAAAAACAAAGGGTAAATAAACCCATATTTAAAGGGGGAGCTTGTTTTGAGACGCATCGATCTTTTTGTACAGTTTTTGAAGGAAGTAAAATGCAGAGCCTTTGCTCTACCTTACCTACTTGTTTTTTTGTTTATATTCATTTAATTTTTCTATTAGCCAACCAAGCTCTGAGGAAGTTTCCTCAGAGAATGAGTGGCTAGACTTTTAGTTCCTTGGAGCTAAGGTTGCCGAGAAAGTTTCCAAGTGCAAGAATTTATAACTTTGTGGTTTCAACCATTAATGAAGAGAAAGTGTGATCCTTTAATGATTTCTATTTTTTTTAGTTAACTTAAAACACCTTCAATTCACTTGAGCCAACACTTGGTAAGGCAAGTGATCTTGGTCCATGGAGATGCACTAGTTTACCTCTTGCGAGCTTTTGGGAAGTGACTTGAAGGTAGGATTTTCTAGAATTGCCAACACTTGGTAAGGTTTTGGACTCCAAGGAGACATCCATTAGTTATCTCTTGTGAGCTTGAGAAGGGAAGTCCAAAGTTAAAGATCACCTTGAATGGAAAATGCTAGGTGAGAGGCACGAGCCATTGCAAGTTGTATCAGTGAGATGGAATTAGAGCTGAAATCCATTTAAAGGATACATATGTACAACACCGGTTAGAGAATTGACTATATGTTAATTCTCTAATGCGATGAAATGAACCAAATGACCGAAGCTCTATTTTTGCATGAGGAACCTCCCCTGTGAACCTAAACCTCCAAGGAATATTTTTCTTCATAAGTAATTTCCATTACTTTCTTTTTAGTTAGCTTGAAACAAAACCTCGTTTAAACAAAGTTTGTGTTTTATTTCTTAAGCTAACCTTGAAATGAAAAAGCACCAATTTAACTTTGAATTGGTATCAGTTGTGAGTTGAAAACCCTTCCCAAAGAACGATCCTAGAGCCACTATGCTATATTAGTTAAAACTATCCTAATTCATGGTGATATAGGTTATAAATTTTGTTGATTACTCTCTCAATCAAAGAGTACAAGCTGGACATGAATCAGTTGAGACACCAATTGGGAACGAATCAAATGGCGCCATTGTCGGGAAGGTGCCAACTTCATAGTGATATTATTTCAGCGTACTTGTGGTTTTCATCACAAGTTTGGTGAATTTTCCTTCATTTTACTAACTCTTTTAGTGTTTCTTTTACTCGTTCATATTCTAGCATAGCTTTTAATTTAGTTTTAGTTAATCAAACTCTTTTTGGTAGTTTTGTTTTTGTTTTCCTCTGTTTTTGTTTTTTTTTTTCTTTGTTACAGTTGATACTAGTTGTGTATGCCAAAGTGGATATGAGATAGTGGAGGAAGGCTTGTTAAACTTGAAACACCTCATAACAAGGAGTTGGAATTGAGCTTGAACATCATGGAAACTACACCTGAGGATCAACATAGTCACCATGGTCATCAGGACAATCCCAATGAATTCAGATCAATGAGGGACCGCATGCATCCACCTCGTATGAGTGCACCATCATGTATAGTGCCCGCTATAGAGCAGCTAGTGATCAGACCCCATATTGTGCCATTTCTGCCAACTTTCCATGGAATGGAAAGTGAGAATCCTTATGCCCATATCGAGGAATTTGAAGACGTTTGTAATACATTCCGAGAGGGAGGAGCTTCAATCGACCTGATTAGGCTTAAATTATTTCCTTTTACTTTAAAGGATAAGGCCAAGATTTGGCTTAATTCTTTAAGGCCAAGGAGTATCCATTCTTGGACTGATTTACAAGTTGAATTCCTCAAGAAGTTCTTTCCTACTCACAGAACAAATGGCTTGAAAAGGCAAATTTCAAACTTCTCAGCTAAAGAGAATGAAAAATTCTATGAGTGTTGGGAAAGATACATGGAAGCCATTAATGCTTGTCCTCACCATGGCTTTGATACATGGCTGTTGGTGAGTTATTTCTATGATGGGATGTCTTCCTCAATGAAGCAACTCCTCGAAACAATGTGTGGAGAGGATTTCATGAGTAAGAATCCTGAGGAAGCTATGGATTTCTTGAGTTATGTAGCTGAAGTCTCAAGGGGATGGGATGAACCGCACAGAGGGGAAGTGGGAAAGATGAAGTCTCAACAAAATGCTCTTCATGCTAAGGCTGGGATGTACACCTTGAATGAAGATGTTGGTATGAAAGCAAAATTTGCAGCTATGACAAGAAGAGTGGAGGAGATAGAACTGAAAAAGATGCATGAAGTGCAAGCTATTGTTGAAACACCAGTGCAAGTAAAGCCATATTCGATTTGTCAATCTTATGAACACTTGGTGGAGGAGTGCCCTACAATTCCAGTTGCTAGAGAAATGTTTGAAGAACAAGCAAATGTCATTGGACAATTCAAGCCCAATAGCAATGCTTCGTACAACAATACTTACAACTCAAGTTGGAGGAATCATCCAAAATTTTCATGGAAGCCAAGAGCACCTCAGTACCAATAGCCAGCTCAACCATCTCAACCATCCCAACAAGCTTCAAGTCTTGAACAAGCAATAGTGAATCTCAGCAAAGTTGTGGGAGATTTTGTTGGAGACCAAAAATCCATCAACTCCCTCAACTCAGTCAAAGAATTGACAGTGTAGAGAATACTTTGAATAAAAGGATGGATGGGATGCAAAATGACTTATATCAGAAGATAGATAATCTCCAATACTTAATCTCAAGGCTCACTAATTTGAACACAGTGCAAGAGAAGGGTAGATTTCCTTCTCAACCTCACCAAAACCCCAAGGGTATCCACGAAGTGGAAACTCATGAGGGAGAAGCTTCATAGGTGAGAGATGTTAAAGCCTTGATCACTCTAAGGAGTGGTAAAAAGGTTGAGTCACCAACACCCAAGCTATATGTTGAAGAGAAGGAAGAAGAAGAGACAAAGAAGAGGGAGGAAATGAAAGGAAAGAAGAAAGATATCAGTGAAGAGAAGGAGGACCGTGATTCAATAGTGAATGCAAATCCGGAGAAAGAATTGATGAAGAAACGCACATCTCCACCTTTTCCTCAAGCTTTGCATGGGAAAAAGGGGATAAAAAATGCATCAGAAATCCTTGAAGTATTGAGGCAAGTGAAGATCAACATTCTATTGTTGGACATGATTAAGCAAGTTCCAACATATGCAAAGTTCCTAAAGGACCTATGTACTATCAAAAGAGGGTTGAATGTGAATAAGAAAGCCTTCTTAACTGAGCAAGTGAGTGCCATCATGCAATGCAAATCTCCTTTGAAGTACAAAGATCCGGGATGTCCTACCATTTCAGTTATGATTGGAGGAAAGGTAGTGGAAAAAAGCTTTGTTAGATTTGGGAGCAAGTGTGAATTTGTTACCATACTCTGTTTATAAGCAATTGGGACTTGGTGAATTAAAGCCAACATCAATCACTCTATCTTTAGCTGATAGGTCAGTGAAAATTCCAAGGGGGATAATTGAGGATGTTTTAGTTCAAGTTGATAATTTCTACTATCCAGTAGATTTTGTTGTTCTTGATACTGATCCTTTAGTTAAGGAAGCTAATTATGTTCCTATCATCCTTGGAAGGCCATTTCTTGCTACTTCAAATGCAATCATAAATTGTAGGAATGGACTTATGCAACTCACTTTTGGCAACATGACACTTGAGCTTAATATCTTTCATATGTCAAAGAAGCTAATTACTCCGGAAGAAGAAGAAGGTCCAGAAGAGGTATGCATTATTGACACTTTAGTGGAGGAGCATTGTGATCACAATATGCAAGACGAGTTGAATGAAAGTCTTGAGGATCTTGAAGAAGGATTGTCTAAACCCGGTGATGTCCTTGCTACTCTACAAGGTTGGAAGAGGAAAGAAGAGATTCTACCTTTATTCAATAAAGAGAAGGGACAAGATGATGTAACAGAAGAATTTTCGAAGCTCAATTTGAAACCTCTGCCCATTGAGTTAAAATATACATACCTGGAAGAAAATAACCAATGTCCTGTTGTTATATCTTCATCTCTTATTGGTCATCAGGAGATTTCTCTACTTGAAGTTCTTAAGAGGTGCAAGAAAGCAATAGGATGACAAATATGTGACTTGAAAGGAATCAATCCTTTGGTTTGTACACATCACATATATATGGAGGAAGAAGCTAAACCAATTCGTTAACCTCAAAGAAGATTGAATCCTCATTTACAAGAAGTGGTGCGAACTGAGGTACTAAAGCTACTCCAAGCGGGTATTATTTATCCCATATCTGACAGCCCTTGGGTGAGTCCTACTCAAGTGGTACCAAAGAAGTCAGGGATTACTGTGGTTCAGAATGAAAAAGGAGAAGAAATTGCTACACGCCTCACTTTAGGTTGGAGGGTGTGTATTAACTATAGGAAATTGAATGTTGTGACAAGAAAAGATCATTTTCCACTTCCATTTATTGATCAGGTGCTGGAGAGTCTCTGACCATCCTTTTTATTGTTTCTTGGACGGGTACTCAGGGTATTTCCAAATTGAAATTGATGTTGAAGATCAGGAGAAGACCACTTTCACATGTCCGTTTGGAACATACGCCTACAGAAGAATGCCTTTTGGTTTATGCAATGCACCTGCAACATTCCAAAGATGTATGCTTAGTATCTTCAGTGATATGGTGGAGCGAATTATGGAGGTCTTCATGGATGATATCACCATATATGGAGGTACATTTGAAGAATGCTTGGTAAATTTAGAAGCGGTTCTTAAAAGATGCATTGAAAAAGACTTGGTGCTCAACTGGGAGAAATATCATTTTATGGTACACCAAGGAATTGTCCTTGGCCATATCATCTCCGAGAAAGACATTGAAGTTGATAAAGCAAAGGTGGAACTTATTGCCAAATTGCCATCCCCAACCACTGTGAAAGGAGTAAGGCAATTTCTTGGCCATGCAGGGTTCTATAGAAGATTTATACAAGACTTCTCTAAGCTTTCAAGGCCTCCTTGTGAACTTTTAGCTAAGGATGCTAAGTTTTTCTGAGATGAGAGATGTCAAAAGAGTTTTGATCAATTGAAGCAATTTTTGACAACCGCTCAAATAGTAAGGGCTCCTAATTGGCAATTACCCTTTGAAGTAATGTGTGATGCCAGTGACTTTGCTATAGGAGCTATACTTGGCCAAAGAGAAGATGGGAAGCCCTACATGATCTACTATGCAAGCAAAACATTGAACGAGGCTCAAAGAAACTACACAACTACAGAGAAAGAATTGTTAGCTGTGGTGTTTGCTTTAGACAAGTTTTGTGCTTATTTGGTAGGGTCTTTCATCATTGTTTTCACTGACCATTCGGCCTTGAAGTATTTATTGATGAAGCAAGATGCAAAAGCAAGGTTGATTAGATGGATTCTTTTGTTACAAGAATTTGATCTCCAAATCAGAGACAAGAAAAGGGTGGAGAATGTGGTATCTGACCACCTTTCAAGGTTGGCGATAGCACATAATTCCCATGTATTACCTATTAATGATGACTTTCCCGAGGAATCACTTATGTTGCTAGAGAAAGCTCCTTGGTATGCTCATATTGCTAACTATTTGGTAACTGGAGAAGTTCCAAGTGAGTGGAAAGCGCAAGACAGGAAGCACTTCTTTGCAAAGATTTATGCTTATTATTGGGAAGAGCCCTTCCTTTTCAAGTATTGTGTAGATCAGATCATAAGAAAATGTGTCCCTGAAGAAGAGCAACAAGGGATCCTTAGCCATTGCCATGAGAATGCCTGTAGAGGCCACTTTGCCTCTTAGAAAATAGCCATGAAGGTCTTGCAATCAGGGTTTACTTGGCCATCGCTTTTCAAAGATTCCCACATCATGTGCAGGAGTTGTGATAGATGCCAAAGACTCGGGAAGCTTACAAAAAGAAACCAAATGCCCATGAGCCCCATCCTTATAGTTGATCTTTTTGATGTTTGGGGTATTGACTTCATGGGACCTTTCCCAATGTCTTTTGGTAACTCTTATATATTGGTGGGAGTGGACTATGTTTCCAAATGGGTGGAGGCAATCCCCTGTAAACATAATGATCACAGGGTGGTTCTCAAATTTATTAAAGAGAACATCTTCTCAAGATTTGGTGTGCCCAAGGCCATAATCAGTGATGGAGGTACTCATTTTTGCAACAAACCTTTTGAAACCCTATTAGCCAAGTATGGAGTGAAGCATAAGGTAGCTACACCTTATCATCCTTAAACTTCCAGGCAAGTGGAGCTAGCAAACAGTGAAATAAAAAACATACTGATGAAAGTGGTGATTACAAGCAGAAAAGGTTGGTCTATTAAGCTACATGATTCATTATGGGCATATAGAACAACTTATAAGACTATTCTTGGCATGTCCCCCTATCGTCTCGTCTATGGCAAAGCATGCCACCTCCCTGTGGAAGTTGAATATAAGGCTTGGTGGGCAATCAAGAGGTTGAACATGGACTTGATCAAAGCTGGGGCAAAGAGGTGCTTAGACCTTAATAAGATGGAGGAATTAAGAAATGATGCTTACATCAATTCCAAAGTTGCAAAACAGAGGATGAAGAAGTGGCATGATCAACTAATCTCCAATAAAGAATTGCGGAATGGACAAAGAGTCCTACTCTATGACTCAAGGCTCCATATCTTTCCAGGGAAGCTCAAGTCAAGGTGGATAGGTCCTTTCATTATTCACCAAGTACATCTCAATGGAGTGGTGGAATTACTAAATTCCAATGGTATAGACACCTTTAGAGTCAATGGTCATCTCCTCAAGCCATTCATTGAGCCGTTCAAACCAGAAAAAGAGGAAATCAACCTCCTTGAGCCACAAAAAGCCTGATCAGAGAAGGGTTAGATGGACTTGGTTTCACCAAAGTCCATAATTTTGTTAAATATGTTAATTTTTAAGTTTTGTAAATTATTTGATTGTAATTTTGGTCTTAAATTATGTTAATTGTAACTAACTTAAAATCAGGAGGAATTGTAAGAAAATCGAAAGAAGCTGCTCCAAGCTCATGCCATTCCCAACTCATTAGAGCCATCAAAGGCCCCTCCTTTTGTTGATCAGCCTATGCCTCATCAGGAGCCTCCTATAGGAGAGGCAGCTGAGCCATCATTTCCACAGCATCACTCCACGTCACTCAGGAGGTACCACTTCCTCCCTATTTTTCAATCGCTTTTATCACATTGAGGACAATGTTCAGCTTGGTTGGGGGGAGAGTTGAGGAATGAAGTTTTTGTTATCAATGCTAAGTTATTTTGGTAATTTAATTTCTTTTGCTTAATTTTAAAATTTTTTCTACTCTCCATGGTTATTAAAGAAAAATTTTCAAAATGAAATGGGAGAAACTGAACTTTTGCTTTTCACTTGACTTAGAGTTTGTATTATGCTTACTAAAGTTGATGAATTATTGAAACTTCTATTGAATTCAACCTTAGTTCTTCCACTTTAAGCTATTCACACTCTATGCACAATAGGTTTCGATTATAAGATGAAAAACTATTTCCCTCTTGACTTAGGAAAGTTTTAAACTTGGTACCTTTGACCTCATTTAATAGTGTTGGGACACCTTATAAAAGGCCAATGAGCCTTTGAAAAAAAAGAATAAAGAAAGAAAAAAAAATGTTTGCTTGGCTTGAAACCCGAGCAAGGTATTAGGGGTATATGGTGAAAATCTTTAAAACCTGGTGCCCTAAACCTTCATTGGTTGGGAGTCACTGACCTCAATGCTCGTTACAAGGGTGGATAGGTGGAGTCTAACATATTGTAGGTGCTTGGGTATTAAAATTCATTCTCAAATGTCCGGGGTAAAATCTAAGGAGTTAGTGGTTGAAAGATCCTTAAAACTTGATGCCCTAAACCTTAATTGGTTGGGAGTCATCGATGGATCCCCGTTACATGGACAATTTAGAAAAGAAATACCTTTAAGCCTTGTACTCCTACAATGAATTTTTTTTTTTGAGAAAAGAGGCGTGTTCTTAGCCTATTGGAGGTTGATTAGTTTGCTAAGCTTTGAAAAAAGAACTAGGTTGGGGGGAGAGATTAGTTCAACATACTATATTCGGAAGCTAATAAATAACACTTAGATTTTTGTGGAAGAGTAAGGTTTGACCCTTTGGGAGTGGAAACTCTTTTAAAGCTTAAATTTGCATAATGCCTTCTCTTTAAGAATTGTGATTAGACAAGTTATTTGATAACTCTTGTTGAAGTTTGAGTTTTATTTCTTTAATGTTCCATGTGAGAGTTAGATCATCATGCCACTTGAAAATTGTTTTTTTTTTTTTTTTATCAGCATGATGTTGTAAATTATAATACTTATTTTTATGTCCTTCATTGCTAAGGGACTAGCAATATGTCGATTGGGGGGAGTGATTACTACTCAAAAAGTGCTATTTGATAGCTTGTAATTAACTCTTTTAAACACTTTTGAGTAGTAGTTATCACCTTTTAACCTAATTAACATGTTAAGGACCCTTGCAATCAATTCTAATCAAATTGTGTTAAGTTTTGGTGTTTTGATAGCTTTTTGATCACCAAAGCAATCCGAGATTGAGGAGAGTTCTTTGGAATCCATGGAAAAGCAATGGAAAGCTCATAAACATGAAGAACCGAAGCTTTGAAGTCCTTTGCCATAAGCAAATCCGGAATGCAAGGAGTGTGGGATCCTCCCTAAAAAATGCCACGTGGTTCTCTCTCCCTTGTGTTGATGCCTTGCATCCCAATGATCCACGTAGTTGCCAAGTGGACGCACGCTTTCAACCCAGCTTGAGTTCTGGTTCAGTCTTCCCTGCAAAAGATATCCGGACAGGGCGTCCGGACACACCATCGGAGGGCGACGGAACGTGGGCTGTGGCAGGTTGTCGGAATGACGTAGCAAGGCTTGCTCACTTTAGTCAATGATCCGGACAACATATCAGGATAGGATATGCTATTGTCCGGGGTGTGATGATCGCGAGTGCCGTGTGCTTCTCCCTGAGGGAGTCTGGATAGGGGAGCGCGCCACGTGTCCTCTTGGGGAATCCAGATGGAGTGCTCCGGATAGCGATGCGCGCTCCGTGTCATCAGGGTGAGGGGTCCCTACACCTTGCACATGCAGACGGTCCCCCTTACGACATTCCACCTTCTTCGGATATTTCACATCGGCGCCTGACGCCGGATGGGAGAGGAGGGCGTTTCAACTTCCCCGGTCGGACATATCCGGATCCTCTGATAGCGCTTACCGGAGAGTTTCGCAGCCATTTTGCACAATGCCGCGGTGTTCTCCTGAAGCTTCCCGATATGTGCGACCGAAATTTTGAGATACTTTTCTTTAGATATTTGATGTCTAAATCCCCAAAGTCTCCTTGTAACCCACCTATCATAGGATTCCTTAGTCTTTAAGTAAAAACAAAGGGTAAATAAACCCATATTTAAAGGGGGAGCTTGTTCTGAGACGCATCGATCTTTTTGTTCAATTTTGGGAAGGAAGTAAAATGCAGAGCCTTTGCTCTACCTTACCTACTTGTTTTTTTGTTTATATTCATTTAATTTTTCTTATTAGCCAATCAAGCTTTTAGTTCCTTGGAGCTAAGGTTGCCGGGAAAGTTTCCAAGTGCAAGAATTTATAGCTTTGTGGTTTCAGCCATTAATGAAGAGAAAGTGTGATCCTTTAATGATTTCTATTTTTTTTAGTTAACTTAAAACACCTTCAATTCACTTGAGCCAACACTTGGTAAGGCAAGTGATCTCCGTCCATGGAGATGCACTAGTTTACCTCTTGCGAGCTTTTGGGAAGTGACTTGAAGGTAGGATTTTCTAGAATTGCCAACACTTGGTAAGCTTTTGGACTCCAAGGAGACATCCATTAGTTATCTCTTGTGAGCTTGAGAAGGGAAGTCCAAAGTTAAAGATCACCTTGAATGGCAAATGCTAGGTGAGAGGCATGGGCCATTGCAAGTTGTATCAGTGAGAGGGAATTAGAGCTGAAATCCATTTAAAGGATACATTTGTACAACACCGGTTAGAGAATTGACTATATGTTAATTCTCTAATGCGAGGAAATGAACCAAATGACCGGAGCTCTGTTTTTGCATGAGGAACCTCCCCTGTGAACCCAAACCTCCAAGGAATGTTTTTCTTCATAAGTAATTTCCATTACTTTCTTTTTAGTTAGCTTGAAACAAAACCTCGTTTAAACAAAGTTTGTGTTTTATTTCTTAAGTTAACCTTGAAATGAAAAAGCACCAATTTAACTTTGAATTGGTATCAGTTGTGAGTTGAAAACCCTTCCCTAAAGAACGATCCTAGAGCCACTATGCTATATTAGTTAAAACTATCCTAATGCATGGTGATATAGGTTATAAATTTTGTTGATTACTCTCTCAATCAAAGAGCACTAGCTGGACATGAATCAACTAAGAGACCAATTGGGAACGAATCAATCATATCAGGTTCTAATAGTGACAAAAACCAAATAGGACAACTATGTGACTGACTGTACAAATCATGTGATCGATCAAAATAGGTGTGGATTGGAGAATGACATGATTGATTGTATTGGTCTTGTCTATGCCGAAATCAAAATTGAACTATCGGGACCTATTTGATTGAGTGTTGTTTATGATAAAAACCAAATAGGACAATGATGTGAGCAATCATATAGGTGTAGTCTACGCCGAATATGAAATTGAGTTTCCATGATAGATCAGACTAGGTGACTTCATACAAGTGCGGTCTAAGCCGAAAATGATACTGAACTATCATTACTGATTGGATCGGGGTTCGACTATGAAAAAAACCAAATGGGAAACCTACGTGATTAATTGTATAGATACGGTCTCTATGCCAAAAATGAAACTGATAACAATGTGACTCGATCGTATAGGTCTAGTCTATGTCGTAACAAAAACTGTATTTTTGGGACTTATCTGACTAGGTGTGGTTTGTGATGAAAACTAGACAAGACAACAACATGACCGATCGTACAAGTGTGGTCTATGTTGAAAACGATATTGAACTTTCATGAACAATCGGACTAGCTGACATCTTTGAGAAAAAAAGATAGAATAACGATGTGATCGATCATACAGGTGCAGTCTACATCAAACAATACTAAACTTCCATGACCAATTAGATCGAGGGGCGATGGTGATGAAAACCAAATAGGACAACTACATGATTGATTGTATAGATGTGGTCTACACCGAAAACGAAATAGAGTTGTCATGATCAATCGAACCAGGTCCGGTATTTTACAAAAACTAGATAGAACAACGACATAACCGATCATATAGGTTTGGTCTACGCTGAAACAAAAATTGAACTGTTGGGACCTATTTCATCGAGTGTGGTCTATGATGAAAATGAGACAAGACAATGTCGTCATCGATCATATAAAAACAGTTTACGTAAAAAATGAAATAGAGCTATCATGACCGATCGAACTAGGTCTAATCTATGACGAAAACTAGAGAGGAAAACAACATGACCAATCATATAGGTCTGGTCTATGCTAAAACCAAAACTGAACTATCAGGACTTATCTAACTGGGTGTGGTTTATGTTGAAAACTAGATTGGACAACGATGTGAATGATCATACAAGTGTGTTCCATGCCTAAACTCAAAATTGAGCTATCATGACCAATCAGATTGGGTGAGGTCTATGTCGAAAATGATACAAGACAATGACATGACCGATTGTACAAGTGTGTTCTATGGGAAAATGATACTGAATTATCATGACTAATCGAATCGGGTGTAATCTATGACGAAAACCAGATAAGACAACTACATGAAAATTTAGACATATGCGGTCTACGTCGAAAACAAAATTTATCTATCATGACTGATCAGATCGGGTGTGATCTATGATGAAAACTAGACAGGACAATGACATGATTGACCATAGAGGTCTGATGTATGCCAAAATCAAAATAGAACCGTCAGGTCCCCATTTGATCGGGTACGATTTGTGACGAAAACTAGACAAGACAATGACGCGACCGATCATGCAAGTGCAGTCTATTCCGAAAATGATATTGAACTTTCGTGATTGATTGGATTAAGGGTCGACTTTGACGAAAACCAAATAGGACAACTACATGACTGATCGTATAGATGCGATCTACACCAAAAATGAAATAGAGTTGTTGTGACCGATCGGACTAGGTCTGGTCTTAGATGAAAACTAGACAGGACAACGACATAACCGATCATATAGGTCTAGTCTACGTCAAAATCAAAACTAAATGGTTAGGACTTATCTCACCGAGTGTGGTCTGTGGTGAAAACCAAACAAGACAATGATGTCACCGATCATATAGATGTGGTCTACACCAAAAACAAAATAGAGTTGTCATGATCGATCGAACCAGGTTTCGGCTTGTAACGAACACTAGAAAGGAAAGCAACATGACCAATTGTATAGGTCTGGTCTACATTGAAATCGAAATTGAACTATCAAGACCTATCTAACTGGGTGCGGTCTATGATGAAAACTAGATAAGATAATGACATGATCGATCGTACAAGTGTAGTCTATGCTAAAAAAAAAAAATGAGTTGTCATGACCGATCGAACCAGATGAGGTTTGTGATGAAAACAACATAGGACAACAATATGACTAATCATACAAATGCATTCTATGTCAAAAATAATATTGAATTGTCGTGATTTATGAAGTAGTCTTTGGAATAAATTCAAAATTTAATTGAATAATTGAACTTAGGAAATACTCTCATTATTTATAGAGCTACAACACTTGGGCGAGTGCATGGAGTCATGCACGCAGGCTACACGTGGAAACTATTTTGTAAATGCATTTATTTGATTAAATTTTAAATTTATGCCAAAGCTTATAAGAAAATCTAGAGGCATCTACAAATATTTACGAATTAATGGAAGCTAATATAAAATTGTATAAAGAATTATAAAGATTTTTTGGAATTCTTGCCATAAGTAGCTTTTTTAGAATTTTAGGTTTTATGTATAAAGTAGTCTCTTTTGGAATTCTTGATATGTGGTACGATTAAGAGACCTAAGCCCATGGTGGGCTTAAGTCACTTAACCTTAGTAGGAAACCTATAAATACCCCTTTAGGGGTTAGGCTTTCTAAGTCTTGTCATTCTCTCTTTCAATCTAAAGAGAGAACCCTAACCTCTACCCTTAAGATCTCCACCATCTTAGTGCTAAGACACAAGAAAGAGTCATCGTGCTAAAGATCACGGTGTTTAAAATAACAGCTTAGGGTTGCGAATGACATGAGCTACTTTTGATCATTAGCTCAGTGCTCTGGATGTTGTAAATAGGTTAGGGTTGTAGATGATCTAAAGGAGTCGTGATGCCATGTGCTTAGGCCTCTATATGCTATGAACAGGTCAAAGGTGTAGTTGGTATGAATTATTCTTGGTCATCATCCCATGACTCTAAATGCGATGAAAAGCTCAGGGCTATAGTTGACATTGACAACTTTGGGATGTGAGCTCAATACTCTAGATGCTATGAATAGCTTAAGGCTATGGTTGACATAAATGACTTTGGGTTATGAGTTCACGACTATAGATGGTATGAACATCTCAATGCTATGGTTGACATGAATGTCTCTGGGTCATGAGCTTAGGGCTTTATATGTTATGAAAATGCTAGGGATATGGATGACATGAACGAGTCTGAGTCATGAGCTCAGGGGTGTGGTTTACATGATCGACTTGAGGTCATGACCTTAATGCTCTAGATGTTATTAAAAGTTTAAGGTTATGGATGACATGAATGACTCTAGGTCATGAGTTAAAGGTTCTACAATTTATGAACAACTCCAGGTCGTGGGCTCAAGGCTCTAATGCTATGAACAACTTAGGATTATGGATGATATGAGATACTCCAGGTGGGAAGCTCAGGACGATGGTTGTTATTAACAACTCAACAATGAACGACTTCAGATCCCAAGAACTCATGGCTCTAGATGTGATATCCACATAAGGATTGTGGATGACATGAACGACTTCATGTCATGAGCTTAAGCCTCTAGATATGTTGAACAACTCAAGGTTGTGGATGACATGAACAACTCCGAGTGATGAGCTTAGAGCTCTAGATCCTATATATAGCTTAGGTTTGTGGTTGACATAAATGACTCCCAGCATGAGCTCACTGCCCTAAGACCTAACAACAACTCAGGGTTGTGTATGACATGAACGACTTCTGGTTATTATCATAGGGCTTTAAATCCTATGAAAAGCTCAAGGTTGTGGATGACATGAATGACTCTAAGTCATCAACCGGGGGATTTAGGTGCTATGAATAGCTCAAGGTTATGGTTGACATGAACGACTTTACGTCGTGAGCTAAAGGGTCTAGATGCTATGAATAGCTCATGGCTGTGGATGACATGAATGACTCCAGGTCGTGAGCTTAGGGCTCTAGATGTTATGAACATTTCTAGGTTATGGTTGACTTGAATGACTATAGGTCATGAGCTAAGGGATCTAGATGCTATGAATAACCTAGGGATGTTGTTGAAAGGAACAATTCTAGGTCATAAGCTCGGGGGTCTTGATGGTATGAATAGCTCAAGACTACAAATGACATGAGCTACTCTCGATCGTTATCTCAATGCTCTGGATGTTCTGAAAATCTCAGGGTTGTAGATGATATGAACAACTCAGGATCTCATGTGCTTAGGCCTCTAGATGTTATGAATAGGTCAGCAGTGTAATTAGTATGAACGATTCTTAGTTGTGATCTCATGGGTCTAAATGTAATGAATAACTCAGGGTTGTGGATTGACATTGACAACTCTGGGTCATGAGCTCATGGCTCTAGATGCTATGAACAACTCAAGGTTGTGGCTAACATGAATGACTTCAGGTCCTAAGCTCAGGGTTATAGATGCTATGAACAGCTCAATGCTATGGTTGATATGAATGTCTTTGAGTCGTGATCTTAGGGTTTTATATGCTATGAAAATGATAAGGCTATGGATGACAGGAACGACTCCGGGTCGTGAGCTAAGGGCTTTAAATGTTATGAATAGCTTATGAGTGTGGTTGAGCTAATTGAGTCAATGTCATGAGCTTAGGGCTCTAGATGCTATTAAAAGCTTAGGGCTCTGGATGACATGAACAACTCTGGGTTGTGAGCTTTAGAATCTATTTACAACTCAAGGTTGTTGTTGAGATGAACAACTACGGGTTGTGGGCTCAAGGCCCTAGATTCTATGAACAATTTAGGGTTGTGGATGACATGATCTACTCCGGGTTGTGAGCTCAAGGTAATGGATGCTATCAATAACTTAGCATTATGGATGAAATGAATGACTCCATATCCCATAAGCTCATTCCTCTAGATATTATGCACACGTAAGGGTTGTGGATGATATGAATGATTTTGTGTTATGAGCACAAGGATGTTAATGACATGAATGACTTTGGGTTGTGAGCTTAGGGCTCTAGATACGTTGAATAGCTCAAGGTTTTGGTTGACATGAACAACTCTTACACATGAGTACAGGGCTCTAGATGTTATGAATAACTTAGGGTTGTGAAAGACATGAGCTACTTTGGGTCGTGGGCTTAGGGCTTTGGATGCTATTGTCAACTTAGCATTATGGGTGATATGAATGAATCGAGATCTCCTGAGCTCAGGGCCCTAGATGCTATGAGCAACTTAGGGTTACGATTGACATGAATGACTACAGATCGAGAGTTCAGAGCTCTAGATGCTATAAAAAGCTATGGGTTCTCGATGACATGAACAACTCATGACTATGGTTGAGATGAACGACTCCATATCATGAAATTAGGGCTCTAGATGCTATGAACAACTCAGGATTATGGTTAGCATGAACGACTCTAAGTCTTGAGCTCAAGGCTATAGATGCTATGAACAAGTAAGGGCTATGGATGACATGAATGACTTCGGGTCGTGAGCTCTGGGCTCCAAGTACTATGACCGGCTCAAGGTTGTGGTTCACATCAACAACTCGAATTTGTGCACTTAGGGCCCTGAATGGTATCAATAACTCAGGATTTTGGATGACATAAATGACTTCCTGTAGTGATCTTAGGGCTTAGGATGCTATGAATAGCTCAGGGCTATGGATGACATGAATGGCTTCGGGTCATGAGCTCAAGGCTATAGATGCTACCAAAAGCTTAAGGTCATGGATGACATGAATGACTTTAGGTCATGTGTGACTTCAGGCTTTGAAGTTAGGGATTTAGTTGCTACAAACAACTCAAGGCAGTGGTCAATATGAATGACTCTAGGTCATAAGAGGAAGACTCTATATGCTATAAAAAGCTCAAGGATGTGGATGACATGAATGACTCGGGATCGTGAGCTAAGGGATCTAGATGCTATGAACAACTCAGGGCTATGGATGACATGAACGACTTTGGGTCTAAAGATTAGTGTTCTTTATGCTATGAATAGTTTGGGGAGTTCGATGACATAGACGACTTTAAGTCATGGGCTTAGGGCTCTAGATGCTATGAACAACTCAAGGCTCTAGATGACATGAATGACTCTAGGTTGTGAACTCAAGACTCTACATGGTATGAAAAACTCAAGGTTAGGGATGACATGAATGATTTCGGGTCATGAGCTTAGGGCTTTAGATGCTGTGAATAGCGTAGGGTAATGGTTGACATGCACGACTTTCGGTCGTGAGCTAAGCATTTTAGATGCTATGAAAAACTCACGCTTGTGGTTTACATGAATGACTCTAAGTCGACAGATTAAGGATTTAGATGCTATGAACATGTTAGGGTTGTGGATGACATAAACGACTTTGTGTCATGAGCTTAAGGTTCTAAATGTTATGAACAACTCAGGGTTGTAAATGTCATGAAGGACTTTGAGTCGTGAGCTAAAGTCTTTAGATGTTAGGAAAAGCTCAAGGTTGTGGATGATATGAATAACTCTAGGTTATGAGCTTAGCGCTTTTGACACAATGAATAGCTTAAGGCAGTAGTTGACTTGAATTGATTTGGGTCATCAACTTATAGTTCTAGATACTTTGAAAATCTTAGGGCTATGAATGACATGAATGACTCTAGGTCACAAGATAAGAGCTCTAAATGATCTGAACAACATCGGGTTATGGATGACATGAATGACTCTGGGTCTTAAGCTCAGGGCTCTAGATGCTATCAATAGTTAAGGGTAATGAATGTGATAAATGAATTTGGGTTGTGAGCCTAGGGCTTTAGATGCAATGAAGAGCTTAGGGCTATGAATGACATGAATGAATTTGGGTCATGAGGTTAGGGCTCTAGATGGCATGAAAAGCTCAGGGTTGTAGATGACACAAATGAATCCTGATCATGAGCTCAAGGCATTAGATGTTATGAATAGCGCATGGCAGTGGTTGACATGCATGACTCTGGGTTGTGCACTAAGCGCTCTTGATGCCATGAACAACTTATGATTGTGGTTGACATGAACGACACTACATGTGAGCTAAAAGCTCTAGATGCTATGAGTAACTTAGACCTATGGATGA
This sequence comes from Vitis amurensis, assembly GCA_037355405.1. Lineage (NCBI taxonomy): Eukaryota > Viridiplantae > Streptophyta > Magnoliopsida > Vitales > Vitaceae > Vitis > Vitis amurensis. Next base: position 12,236,306 of record CM074687.1, on the reverse strand, counting down.
CATGAGCTACTCTAAGTAGTGATCTTAGGGCTTAAGATGCTATGAACAACTCAACGTTATGGATGATATGAATAACTCAGGATCCCATGAGCTTAAGGCTCTTAATGCAATAAACAGTTCTAGGTTCTGCTTTACTTTAATGACTCTGGATTGTGAGCTCAAGGCTTTAGATGCTAGAATAGTTCAAAGATGTGAATGACATGAACAACTCCAAATCATGAGTGGAGGACTCTAGAAGCTATGAATAACTCATGGTTATGGTTAACATGAATGATACCGGGTCATGAGATTAAGGTTCAAGATGCTATGAATAGCTTAAGGCGGTGTATGATATGATCAACTTGAGGTCATGAGCTTAAAGCTTTAGATGCTATGAATAACTCAACGTTATGGTTAGCATGAAAGACTTGAGGTCATAATCTCAATGTTCTAGATGCTATGAATAGCCTAAATGCTATGGTTGAGAGGAATGTCTCTAGGTCATGAGCTCAGGGCTCTATATGCTATGAATAGCCCATGACTCTTGATGACATGAGCTACTCTCGTCGTTAGCATATGGCTCTAGATGCTATGAAAATCTTAGGGTTTCGGATGATTAGAATGACTCAGGATCTCATCGACTTAGGCCTTTAGATGCTATGAATAGCTAGTGGGTATGGATGATAAGATCAATTCATGGTGGTGAGCTCATGGCTCTGAATGCTATGAACAATTGAAGGTTGTGGATGACATGAACAACTCTAGGTCAAGGATCAGATGTACGACTCTAGGTCATGAACTAGGGATTTAGATGCTATGAACAACTCAAGGCAGTGGTTGACATGACCAACTCCGGGTTATGAGCTAAAGGGTCTAAATGCTATGAACAACATTAGGTTATGGATGACATGAAAGACTTCGGCTCGTGATATTAGGGCTTTAGATGCTATGAATAGTTGAGGGTCATGGATGACATGAGCAACTTTGAATCACATGCTTAGGGCTCTAGATCCTATTAATAGATCAAGGCCATAGTAACATAAATGACTCCATGTTGTGAGCTCAGGACACTAGATGCTAAGAAAAGCTCATGAAAATGGATGACATGAAGAACTCCGAGTCATGAGCTCAGAGTTGTAGCTAACATGAACAACTTCGGGTCATGAGCTCAAGGCTCTAGATGCTTTGAACAACTCACAATTATGGATGTTATGAATAGTTTACGGTTGAGGATCACATGAGTCTAAATGCTATGAACAACTTAGGGTTCTGAATGAAATTAAAGACTGAATCCTAAGGTCAGGGCTCTAGATGCTATTAAAAGCTCAGAGTTGTGGATGACATGAATGACTCCGGGTCAAGAGCTCAAGGCTTTAGATGCTATGAACAACTCAGAGCTATGGTTGACATGAATGACTTTGAGTCATGAGATCAAGGCTCTCAATGTTATGAATAACACAGGGTTATGACAGATGTGTGCTACTCCAGCTCGTGAGTTCAGGGCTACAGATTTTATCAACAACTTAACATTATGGATGATATGAACAACTTGAGATCTCTTGAGCTCAAACCTCTAGATGTTATGCATAGCTCAAGGCTGTGGATTATATGAATGATTCTTCATCATGAGCTAAGGGCTATGGATGACATGAATGACTCTATGTTGTGGACTCAAGGCCCTAGGTGGTATGAATAACACAGGGTTGTGGTTGACATGAACAATTCTAGGTCATGAGCTCAAGGCTCTAGATGGAATGAAAAACTCCAAGCTATGAAGAACATAAATGACTCCGAGTTGTGTGCTCAAGGATCTAGATACTATGTATAGCTTAAGGCTATGGTTAACATGAATGGCTCCAGGTCATAAGGTCAGGGCTCCAGATACTATGCATAGCTCAAGGTTGTGGTTGACAAGAACGACTCTGGGTTTTAAGCTTAAGGCTTTAAATGCTACGAACAACTTAGAGTTATGGATGATACGAATGACTAGGAATCCCTTAAGCTCAGGCCTCTAGATGCTATGAATAATTCATGGTCGTGAGCCTATGAGTCTAAATGCTATGAATAGATCAGGGTTGTGGATGACATGAATAATTCCAACTTGGTAGCTCAAACTACTATATTCTATGCATAGCTTAGGGGTATCGTTGACATGAACGATTCTCAGTCATGAGCTTAGGACTCTAGATGCTTTGATAATCTCTTGAGTATAAAGGACATGAATGAATCCGGGTCGTGAGATCAAGGCTCTAGATGGTATGAACAACTGAGGGTTTTGGTTGACATGAAGAACTTTAAGTCGTGAGCTTAGGGATATAGATATTATGAAAATCTCATGGTGGTGCTTGACATGAATGACTCTAGGTCGTAAGCTCAGGGCTTTAGATGTTATGAACAACTAAGAGTTGTGGATGATATTAACGACTCAAGATCTTATGAGCTTAGACCTCTAAATGCTATGAACAACTAAGAGCTGAGATTGATATGAAAGATTCTTGGTCGTGAGCCTATGAGTCTAAATGTCATGACCAACTCAGGGCTTTAGTTGACATTCATTACTCCAGATCATTAGCTTAGGGCTCTAGTTGCCATGAAAAGCTCAGAGTTATTGATGACATGAATGAATCTTAGTTATGATCTCAGGGATCTAAGTGCTATGAACAACTTGACATCAATGACTTTGGGTTGTGAGCACATAACTTTAGATACTATGAAAAGCTCCAAGTTGTAGTGGACATGAATGACTATTGGTCATGAACTCAATGATCTAGTTTCTATGTACATCTCTGGCCAATGGTTGACATGAACGACTCTGGGTCTTGAGTTTAGGGCTCTAATGCTATCAACAACTCAAGGTCAAGGTTTACTTGAATGACTCTAGGTCATGAGCTTAAAGCGCTAAATCCTATGAATAAGTTAGAGTTGTGGATTATATGAATGACTCGGGATCCTAAGAGCCAAGACCTCCAGATGTTATGAACAACATAGGGTTAAGAATGATAAGAAATGATTCTTAGTCTTGTGCCTACTAGTCTAAATGTTATGAACAACACAGTGTTGTGGATAACATGAACAACTTTGGGTCCTAAGCACAGGACTCTAGATGCTATGAACATCTTAGGGTTGTGGTTGACATGAACGACCGAGTTATGAGCTCACGACTTTAGATGCAATGAATAGCTCAAGGCGGTGGATGATATGAATGATTCTGGGTTGTGAGCTTAGGGCTCTAGATGCTATGAATAGCTCAGGGTTGTGGTTTACATGAACAACTCCTAGTTGTTAGCTTAGGGCTCTAAATGATATGAACAACTCAGGATTATGGATGACATGAACAACTTCGGGTCGTGAGCACAAGGCTTTAGATACTATGAGTAGCTCAAAGCTATGGTTGACATGAACAACTTCAAGTTGTGAGCTTAGAACTCTAGATGTAGAGATTAGCTCAAGGTTGTGGATTACTTGAATGATTAGGGGTCATGAGTTTAAGGCTCTAGATGCTATGAACAGCTTAGGGTTGTGGTTTACATGAACGACTCCCGGTCGTGAGCTTAGGGCTCTAAATGCTATGAACAGCTCAAGGCTATGGATGATCATGCCCACTTGGTGTCTCAGCTGATTCGTGTCCAGCTGGTGCTCCTTGATTGAGGGAGTAATCAACAAAATTTATAACCTATTACACCATATACTAGGGTAGCAAAGAAAAAGCTACTATAGCATAGTGGCTCTAAGATCGTTCATTGGGATGGGTTTTCACTTTGCAAATGATATTAATTCAAAGCTGAATTGGTGCCTTCTCATTTCAAGGTTAGCTTTAAAAGAAAACATAAACTTGAGTTGGAAAAGGTTTGATTTGAAGCTAACTAAAAAGAAAGTAATGGGAATTACTTATGAAGAAAAGTGTTTCTTAGAGTTCAGATCACTAGGCTCAGGTTCCTCATACAAAAAGGAGAGTTCCGATCGCTTGTTTCTTTTCCTCGCATTAGAGAATTAACATATAGTTAATTCTCTAACCGGTGTTGTACAGATGCTTCCCATTAATGGGTTCAAACACTAAATCCCTCTCACTGATGCATCTTGCAATGGCTCGTGCCTCTCACCTAGCATTTGCCATTCAAGGTGATCTTTAACCTTGGATTACCCGTCAAAAGCTCATAAGAGATAACTAATGGATGTCTCCTTAGAGTCCAAAAGCTTACCAAGTGTTGGCTATTCTAGAAAATCCTACCTTCACGTCACCACCCAAAGGCTCGCAAGGGGTAAACTAGTGCATTTCCATGGACAGAGATCACTTGCCTTACCAAGTGTTGGCCCAGGTGATTTAAAGGTGTTTTAAGTTAACTAAAAAGATAAAAACCATTAACGGGTCACACTTTTTCTTCATTAAAAACTAAAACAACAAAACTTCCAAATTATACATGTGGAAACTTACCCGGTTACCTTAGCTCCAAGAGACGAAAAGCCTAGCCTCTCATCCTCTGAGGAAAAATCCTCAGAGAATGTTTGGCTAGCAAGAAAATGAAAATGAAAGAGAAGGAAAAAAACAGATCAAGGCTCTGTATATTCTATATATTTAGATATCTATATCTTTTACAGTGGATGCAAGGGAATATATATAGAGACGTTTTTCCAACCTTCCTAACTAAGAAATCTTATGGTTGGTGGATTACAAGGAGAAGAATGGAAATTTATACAAAAATATCTGAAGAAAAGATCTAAAAGAGTCGGTGCACAAATATCCCAGTCCGCACGTAGATTTCTCACGTTGCATGGTGACTTGCGAAAATCTCGCAAGTTGATTTTGCAACTTGGAATCCATTTTCGCACGTTGAGCTCCAAGTTTGCAAGTTGCAAAATCACTTTTTCAAGTTGGGCTTCTCTGTGACTGTGTGGCTGTATTCCATTTCCATTTCGCAAGGTAGGCTTTAATTTCGCACGTTGGAGTTCCAAATTCGCAAGATGCGAATTTGTCCTTCAGCTGGATGCAGTTGTCTTGCGAAGGACATATCTTCATCATTTTAGCTCCAATTCGTACACCGTTTGAAGCGTTGGATTCTTGACTTCCTGAGATTTGAAATGGTATATAGAATGTAGAAAATGGACTTCGGTAAGTGCTCCAAAAGTTTGAAAGAAGACTGCAGCTGCTGTCCTCTATTTTCTTCACTCTGTTTTTCCTCTCTCCATTGTTCTTTCCTTACATACTTTGAACGACTTTGGCAAAGGGCTATGGAGCTCCAAAGCTTGGTTCTTCATGAATTTGAGCTTCCAAAAACTTTTCCATGAACTATATACAGCTCTCCCTCATTCTTGGATTGCTTTGGTGTAGCTAAAAGCTATCAAAAATACCAAAACTTAACACAATTTGATTAGAATTGATTGCAAGGGTCCTTAACATGTTAATTGGGTTAAAAGGCAATAACCACTACTCAAAAGTGTTTAAAAGAGTTAATTACAAGCTATAAAATAACACTTTTTGAGTAGTAATCAGATGACATGAACAACTATAGGTTGTCAGCTCAAGGCTTTAGAGACTATGAGCAACTTAGAGTTATGGTTGACCTGAATGACTGCGGGTCGTGAGCTCAGAGCTCTAGATGTTATGCATAGCTTAACATTATGGATGATATGAATGACTCGGGATCCCATGAGGTCTAGCCTCTAAATACTGGGAATAACTCAGGGTTGTGGATGATATGAAGGATTCTATGTCATGATCTCAGGGCTATGGATGACATGAATAACTCAAGGTCATGAGCTTAGAGCTCTTGATATTATGAATAGCTTGGGATTGTGGTTGACATGAACAACTTTGAGTTATGAGCTAAGTGCTTTGGATGCTATGAAAAGCTCCAAGTCGTGGTGGACATAAATGACTTCAAGTCATGAGCTCAAGACTGTAGATGCTATGAACACCTAAGGGTAGTGGCTGACATGAACAACTCTGGGTCATGAGCTCAGGTATCTAGATACTATGAACAACTCAGGTTGTGGTTGATATAAATGACTCCATGTCATAAGATTAGGGATCTAGATGTTACGAACAACTTAGAGTTGTGGATGATATAAACAAGTCGGGATCCCGTGAGCTAAGCTCTCTCTGGATTCTATGAATAACTCAGGGTTATAGATGATATGAACGACTCTATGTCGTGAGCTTAGGGCTCTAGATGCTATGAACAACTCAGGGTTATAGTTGATATGAAGGACTTCGAGTTATGTGCTCTAGGTTGTAGATGTTATGAACAACTCATAAATGCAGATGATATGAATGACTTGAGATCCCATGATCTTAGATTTGTAGATGCTATGAACAACTCAAGTTTGAGGATAATATGAACGATTCTTGGTTGTGAGCCTATGCCTTTAAATGCTAAGAATAACTTAGGATTGTGCATGACATGAACGAATCTCGATCATGAGCTTAGGACTCTGGATGCTATGAACAATCCAAGGTTGTGGATTATATAAACAACTACAAATCCTATGAGCTCATGCCTCTAGATCCTTTGGAAAGCTTAGGAGTGTTGATTATATGAATGATTCTTAGTCGTGTTCCCATGACTCTAAATACCATTAACAACTCATGGTTGTGGATGACATGAACGACTTTGGGTCATGAGCACAAGGCTCTATATGATATGAACAACTCAAGGTAGTGGTTGATATGAATGATTCCGGGTCATGAGCTTAGGGTTCTACATACTATGAACAAGATAAGGCTACATACGATGAACAAGATAAGGTTATGGTTGACATGAACGACTTCGGGTTATGAGCACAGGGTTCTAGATGCTATGAACAACATAGGGCTAAGGATGATACGAACAATTCTTGGTCGTGAGCCTATGATTCTAAATGCAATGAACAACTCAGGGCTATCGATGACATGAATGACTTTGGGTCGTGAGCTAAACGATATAGATGCTATGAACAACTCAAGGTTGTGGTTGACATGAAGCACTTTGAGTCATGTGCTCAGGGCTCTAGATATTATGAACAACTCAAAGTTTTGGATCATATGAATGACTCAAGATCTTGTGATCTAAGACCTTTAGATGCTATTAACAACTCAAGGCCGAGGATGACATGAACAATTCTTGGTTGTGAGACAATGACTCTAAATGCTATGAATAGATTAGGGTTGTGCATGAAATGAATGACTCTTGGTCATGAGCTTAGGACTTTGGATGCTATGAACAACTCAGGGTTGTGAATGATATGAATTACTACGAATCTCATGAGTTCAAGCCTCTCGATGCTATGAAAAGCTCGGGGGTGTGGATGATACGAACGATTCTTGGTCATGTGCCCATGTCTTTAAATGCTATGAACAACTCAAGGTTCTGGACGACATTAATGACTTCGAGTCATTAGCTCAGGGCTCTGGATGCTATAAAAAACTCAAAGTTGTTGTTGATGTAAACAACTCCAGGTCATGAGCTTAGGATTCTAGATGCCATGAACAGTTCAGAGTTGTGGATAGTATGAATGACTCTAAGTTGTGAGCTTAGCTGTTTAGATACTATGAACAACTTAAGGTTGTGGTTGACATGAATGACTTCAGGTCGTGAGCTCAAGGCTCTAGATGCTATGAAGAACTCATGATTGTGGATGATATGAGCTACTCTAAGTTGTGAGCTTAGGGCTATTGATGCTAAGAATAGTTATGGACTATGGATGATATGACTAGTTCTATTTCACGAGCTTAGGGCTATGGATGACATGAACGACTCTATGTCGTGAGCTTTGGGCTTTGGATACTATGAACAACTCAAGGTTGTGATTGAAATCAATGACTTTGAGTTATGAGCTCAAGGCTCTAGATAGTATGAACAGCTCAAGGTTGTGGATGATATGAGCTACTCTAAGTCATGAGTTCAGGGCTATGGTTGTTATGATTAGCTCAACGTTATGGATGGTGTCAATAACTCAAGATCCTATGGGCTCACACCTCTAGATGTTATAAACAACTTAGGGTTGAGGATGACATTAATGATTATTGGTCGTAAGCCAATGACTCTAAATGCTATGAACAACTCACAACTATGGATGATGTGAACGACTCCGAGTCATGAGCTCAAGCTCAGTGCTATGGTTGATATGAAGAATTTGGGTTGTGAGCCTAGGGCTCTAGATGCTATGAAGAGCTCAGGACTGTGGATGACATGAGCTACTCCAAGTCGTCAGCTAAGGGCCCTAGATGCTTGAAATAGCACAATGTTATGGATGATATGCATGATTCTGGAATATGTGAGCATAGGCTTTTAATTGTTGTGAACAGGTTAGTGGTGTAGATAATATAAGAGATTCATAGTTGTGTATCCGTGGCTCTAAATGCTATGAACAAATCAAGGTTTTAAATGACATGAACAACTCTAGGTCATGAGTCCTAGGCTTTGGATGCTATGGGCAATTTAGGGCTTTGGTTGACATGAATGACTCTAGGTCATGAGCTTAAGGTTTTAGATATTATGTACAACTCAGGGTTGTGGATAACATGAACGACTCTGGGTCATGAGCCTAAGTCTTTATAAACTATGAACAACTCAAGGTTGTGGTTAACATAAACAACTCCGAGTCGTGAGCTCAAGCCTCTACATGCTATGAAAAGCTTAGGGTTGTAAATGATATGAACGATTCTGCATCATGAGCTCAAAGCTATGGATGGCATGAATGACTCCCGTTCATGAGCTCAGTGTTCTTGATACTTCGAACAACTTAGAGTTATGGTTGTAATGAATGACTATAGGTTGTGATCTTAATGCTCAACATGTTATGAATAAATCAAGGCACTTGACTACATGTGTTACTTTGAGTTGCAAGCTCAAGGCACTGCATGCTATGAATAACTCAACTTTGTGTATGATATGAAAGACTCAGGATCCTATGAGCTAAGGGCTCTAAATGCTATGAATAGTTAAGGGTTATGGTTGACATGAACCACTCTGTGTCTTCAGTTCTAGGCTCTAGGTTATATGAACAACTCGGGGTTGTGGATGATATGAACGATTCTTAGTCATGAACCTAATGCTATAGATGTTATGAATAACTCAAGGTTGTGAATGACATGAACAACTTCGGGTCGTGAGCTTAGGGCTCCAAATGTTATGAACAACTCAAGGCAGTAGTTGACATGAATGACTCTGGGTTATGAGCTTTGTGCTTTAAATGCTATGATAAACTTAGGTTATAATGGCATGAACAACTTCAGGCCATGACCTCAAATCTTTAGATGCTATGAACAGCAAGCATGTGGATGACATGAGCTACTCTAGGTTGTGAGGTAAGGGCTTTAGATGGTATGAACAAGTCAGGGTTATGGATGATATGAATGATTCTTGATCATGATCCCAAGGCTTTAAATCTTATGAACAACTCAGGACTATAGATGACATGAATGACTTAAGGTCATGAGCTTAGGGTACTAAATGCTATGAACAACTCATGTTTATGGTCGATATGAATGACTCTTAATCTTAAGCTCAGGGCTTTAGATGCTATAAACATCTCAGGCCTGTTGATGATATGAGTTGCTCCGCATCTTGTGCTCATTGCTTTAAAATTTATGAATAGCTTAAGGTTATAGACAATATGAATGACTTAAAAGCCTGTAAGCTCAAGCCTCTAGGAGCTATGAATAGCTTAGGGTTGTTGATGATATGAATAATTCTTGGTTGTGAGCCCAAGGCTCTAAATGTTATGAACGGGTCCAGGGTTATGAATGACATGAATGACTCAAGGTTGTTAGCTCAAGGTTCTTCATGTTATGAACAACTTAAGATTGTGATTGACATGAATGACTCTATGTTGTCAGCTTAAGGCTCTAGATGCTATGAACAACTTAGAGTTATGGATGATATGAATGACTTAGGATCCCCTGAGCTACGGTCTTTAGATGTTTTGAAAATCTCAAGGCTAAGGATGATATGATTTTTTGTCATGAGCCTGTGATGCTAAATGTCATGAACAACTCGGGGTTGTGGATGACATGAACGACTCAAGGATGTGAGCTCAAGGCTCTTGATGTTATGAATTACTCAGGCCTGTAGATGATAGGAACGACTCCAAGTCGTGAGCTTAGGGCTTTAAATGCTATGAATAGCTCAAGGCTATGGTCAATATACATGTCGTGAGCTCATGGTTTTAGATGCTATGAACTGCTCAGGGTTATGGATGGTATGAATGAATTGAGATCTTATAAGCTCAAGCCTCTAGATGCTATGAATATCTCATGGTTATGGATGATGTGAACGATTCTTACTCATGAATCTCTAAATGTTATGAATAACTAAGGGTCATGGATGACATGAACGTCTGAAGGTCGTGAGCTTAGGGCTCTGGATGCTATGAACAACTTAGGGCTCTAGATGCTATGAATAGCTCAGAGTTGTGGATGATATGAATGACTCAAGATCCTGTGAGAATAGGCCTCTAAATCTTATGAATAGCACAAAGTTGTGGAAACATGAACGACTCCAAGTTGTTAGCTCTATGAATAGCTTAAGGTTGTGGATGACATGAATGACTCAAGATCGTGAGATATAGGCTCTAGAAGTTAAGAAAAGCTTAGGGCTCTAATGACATGAACAACTTTAGGTTATGAGCTCAACACTCTAGATGTTATGAACAACTTAGGGCTATGGTTGACATGAATGACTTTAGGTCATGAGTTAAGGGATCCAGATGCTATGAATAGTTCAAGGATGTGGATGACATGAATGACTCCATGTGGTGAGCTCATGGCTCTAGATGTTATGATCAACTCAAAGTTATGGATGATATGAACGACTCGGGATCCCAAGAGGTTAAGCCTTTAGATGCTATGAACAACTTAGGGCTTTAGGTGATATGAACGATTCTTAGTCATAAGGAGAAGGCTTCAAATGTTATGAACAACTCAAGGTTGTGGATGACATGAATGATTTAAGGTCATGAGCTTAGGGCTCTAGCTATTATGAACAACTCTCAACTATGGATGACATGAATGTCTCAAGGGGTGAGCTTAAGGCTTTAGATGTTAAGAACAACTCAAAGCTATGGATGACCCGAATGACTCCAAGTCATGAGGTCAAGGCTGTAGATGTTATGAACAGTTCAGGGATGTGGATGACATAAACGATGTTGTGTTATGAGCTTAGGGATCTACATGCTATGAACAAGTCAAAGTTGTTGATCACGTGAGCTCAGGCCACTAGATGTTATGAACAGCTCAGGGTTGTGGAAACATGAACAACTCTAAGTCATGAGCTCTATAAACAACTTAAGGTTGTGGATAACATGAACGACTAAAGATCGTGAGCTTTAGGCTATGGATATTAACAACAGATCAAGGCTCTGGATGACGTGAACAACTCTGAGTCTTGAGCTCAGTGTTTTAGATGTTATAAATTGCTTAGGGTTATGGTTGACATGAATGACTCTGGGTCGTGAGTTAAGGGCTCTCGATTTCATAAACAGTTCAGGGATATAGATGACATAAATGACTCCTTGTGGTGAGCTCAGGGTTCTAGATGCTATGAAAAGCTTAAAGTTATTGATGATATGAACAACTTGGGATCCTATGAAATTAAGCCTTTAGATGCTATGAACAACTTAGAGTTTTGGGTGATATGAATAATTCTTGGTCATGAGGAGAAGGCTTTAAATGTTATGAACAACTCAGGGTTGTAGATGACATGAACGACTTAGGGCTCTAGATGCTATGTGCAACTTTAGACTATAAATGAAATGAACATATCAAGGTCGTGAGCTCAGGACTTTAGATTTTAGGAATAGTTCAAGGTTGTGGATGGCCTGAATGACTCCAAGTCATGAGTTCAAGGCTTTAAATGCTATGAATAGTTCAAGGATGTAGATGACATAAATGACGTCGTTTTGTGAGCTTAGGGCTCTAGATGTTATGAACAAGCCAAAGTTATGGATGATATGAACAACTCGAGATCCCATGAGCTCAGGCCTCTAGATGCTATGAACAACTCAGGGCTTTAGATAATATGAACGATTCTTGGTTTTGAGCAAAAGACACAAAATTGTATGAACAATTCAAGGCTGTAGAGGACATGAACTACTCAAGATTGTGATCTCAAGGCTCTACATGATATAAATAGATCAGGTATATGGTTGACATAAATGACTCTGATTTGTGAGCTTAAGGCTCTAAATGCTTTGAATAGTGTAGGCCTATGGATGACATAAGTTGCTCCACATCGTGAGCTCATGGCTTTAGATGCTATGAATTTCTTGAGGTTGTGAATGATATGAATGACTCAGGATCCTATGAGTTCAAACCTCTAGGTGCTATCAATTGCTCAAGGCTGTAAATGATATGAACGACTAAAAGTTATGAGCTCAAGGCTCTGGATATTATGAATAGCTTAAGGCTCTAGATTCTATGAACAACTCAGAGCTGTGGATGATATGAACAACTTGGGATCCTATGAGCTTAGGCTTCTAGATGCTATGAATAGCTAGGGGTTGTGGATGACATTAACAACTTTAGGTTATGAGGTCAGGGCTCTAGATGTTATGAACCGCTCTAGGTTGTGGATTACATGAACGACTCAAGGTTGTAAGCTTAGAGCTCTACATGTTAGGAATAGTTCAGGGCTGTGGATGACATGAACAACTCCGGGTCTTGAGCTCAAGGCTTTAGATTCTATGAACAACTTAGGGCTTTAGTTGACATGAACTACTCATGATCCCATGAGCTTAGATCTCTAGATGCTATGAATGGCACAAGGCTCTATAAGATATGAATGATTCTTGGTCATGAGCACCAAGCTCTAAATTCTATGAACACCTCAGGGCTATGGATGATAAGAACGACTCATGGTCATGAGCTCAAGGCTCTAGATGATATGAACAACTCAGGTTTGTGGTTAACATGAACTACTCTCGATCGTAAGCTAAGGGCTCTAGTGTTAGGATAGAGCCCTTAAAAGCATGATATGATGTAATAAATTTGGAATTCATTATTTATTTAATGATGTTCTAGTTTCACTGTTATCCATCCTTATTCCATGTATTATATTGTATGAGCATTCTTGCCTCTACCTTTTGCATTGCACATGACTTAGGTGCTTTTTCACCAAGCTGCCTCATTGTATTATCTCTCAACCTTGAGAGAATATTGAGCTTGTGCTGAAGTTAGTAGTGTCTTTGACTTATGGGTGAGATTGTAAGCTGATCATATATTTCCTATGGATTGGGTCACTGTTAGGTGTATTCTGGAAACTATGGCCATAGTAGTTTGTTAAGTGGAACTTGACATAGGCTCTTTAAGAGCTAAGATATGTCAATTGAACACATAATAGGATGATTCATAACTCAAGGAAGGTAGAGGAAGTCTTGAAAGACTGATAGCTTTCACCTTATTAGACTATAGACACTAGTTCAAAGGGAGACTAAACATAACGAATACCAAGTCACGGACCCGAGCACTTAGTGTCTCGTTGTTATTTACATAGGATACTAGAGTTCAGTTGATTCTCTATAGTAGGATGTTGAATCAACTTTAGAATTATATTTTAAGGAAGCCAGTATTCCTATAGGTCCTAGTGGTCCCTACTCTTAGCTCATATACCTTGTTAACATGGGTCATGAGGGTCAAATTGGCTCTAAGTTCACTTTTGTGCATAAGAGCATTTTGGTAATTACATAAGGTCACATAAGGGTAAGTGAACAAGGTCTTTGGATTGGATTAAGTGATTAATTAGTGGGCCTTATTTGGTTAATTAATCAATTATAACCCATTTTGGGTTAGGTTAAGTGACCCAAGCCCATGTGGGCTCAAGTCACTTAAGCCCACTTAGGAACCCTATAAATACCCCCTAAGGGTTAGGGTTTCCATAACTTTGTCTTCCACCATCCATAAAGGTAGAGAGCCATAGGCTCCACCATTTTTTCCCTCTCCACCGAAATTGTGCCATGATCAAGGTTTGAGTCATCAAGTGGAAGACTTCGGGTTTACGAGACTTCTATGATTTCAATCTTCATCTTCACCATATGGATTTGATTTGGGAACATATGAATTCGAGGAATATTTTTTATTATCACTTTTTGAATCCTTTTAAAGTATAAAAATGTTATTTTTTTCACTGTGCATAGAATTTAGAAAAAGCTTAGGATAGTTATGCATATTCCTAACCTGATCCAGACTTGGAAAAATGAGAGATCTAGGTTTTTCCTATCAGTTAACTCAAGGCTTTGAATGTTATGAATAACTTAGGGTTGTGGATGATATGAACGGCTTGGGATCTTGTAAGTTCAAGCCTCCAGATGATATGAACAACTCAAGGGTCTGGATATATGAATGATTCTTGGTCAAAAGCCTAAGGCTTTAAATGATATAAACAACTCAGGGTTATGGATTACATGAATGAATCAAGGTCGTGAGCTTAGGGCTCTAAATGCTAGGAACACCTCAAGGTTGTGGTTGACATGAACGACTTTGGGTTGTGATCTCAGGGCTTTAGATGTTATGAATAGCTCAAGGTTATGGATAATATGTTCTACTTTGGGTCATGAGATCAAGGTTGGGAATGCTTTAAATAGCTCAACATTGTGGGTGATATGAATGACTTAGGATCCCATGAGCTCAGGCATCTAATGCTCTTCAACCAAAGTGTTGATCAAGCACACCTCCTCAAATCCTTCCTCCTCTTCTGGGTGAAGATGCCTCTTGCATAGGTGGAATATGTTTAATTCCAAGGTCATGTTTCCAAATGTGAGCTGTATCACCCCATTCCTACAATTAATGATGGCATTGGAGGTAGCTAGGAAAGGCCTCCCAAGGATGATTGGCACATAATTTTCTTCCTTAATAGTGGAATCAATATCAAGCACCACAAAATCCACAGGATAGTAGAATTTGTCCACTTGAACTAGAACATCCTCTATCACCCCCCTTGGGATTTTGACTGACCTATCAGCTAAGGAGAGAGTTATGGTTGTGGGTTTCAATTCTCCAAGTCCCAGTTGCTTATACATAGAGTATGGGAGCAAATTCACACTCACCCTCAAGTCTAGTAAAGCCTTCTCCACATGTGTCCCTCCAATATTGACTGAAATGGTGGGACATCTCGGATCTTTGTACTTAACTGGAGACTTATACTGAATGATGGCACTTACTTGCTCAGTGAGGAATGCCTTCTTTGTCACATTTAACCCTCTCTTGATTGTGCACAAGTCCTTTAAAAATTCAACATATGTGGGGACTTGCTTGATCATATCAAGTAAGGGTATATTCACCTTCACTTGTCTTAAAACTTCAAGAATTTATGATGAATTCTTGATTCCCTTCTTTCCATGTAAAGCTTGAGGAAAAGGGGGAGGCATATGTTTCTTCATCATATCCTCTTTAATCACTATCCTTGGCTCATCTTCAATGCTTGATTTAGATGCATTCTCTTCCCACTCTTCTCTTCTTGGTTATTGCTCTCTTTAACCAAGGTTCTCTTTGACATGAGTTCTTCATCTTGCCTCTCCTTAGGCAAGGGTTGATCAACCTCCTTCCCACTCCTCAAGGTGATCACAACTTTGACCTCCCTCAAATTTGAAGGCTCCCCATCTTGGGTTTCAACTTCATGAACACCCTTTGGATTTTGGCTTGGCTGAGAAGGAAACTTTCCTTTCTCATTCACTGTGTTGAGGTTGGTAAGCCTAGAGATGGAGTATTGAATATTGTCTATCTTCTGAGATAGATCATTTTGCATCCCATACATTCTCTTAATTTGAGAACTCTCAACATTTTCAATCTTTTGGTGCAATTGGGAGTTGATTGCCTTTTGTTCACCCACAAAGTCTCCCATGACTTTACTTAGGTTCACAATGGCTTGCTCCACTGAAGGGGTTTGTTGAGGTGCTTGGGTTTGGGCTTATGGTTGGTATGGAGGTGGCCTTGGTTTCCAAGAAAAATTTGGATGGTTTCTCCAACTTGAATTATAGGTGTTTCCATAAGATGCATTGTTATTGGGCCTAAATTGCCCCACAACATTGGCTTGATCACCTAACATTTCCCTCACATCTGGGATGGTTGGGCACTCATCTACCACATGATCACAAGATTGGCAAATGGTGCATGGCATGACATGGGCTTGTGTCTCGGAAATGGCTTAGACTTCATGCATTTTTTTCAACTCAAGTTCTTCCAACCTCCTTGCCATTGTTGCCACCTTAGCTTTCATGTCCATGTCTTCACTTAACATGTACATTCCAGCCTTTGGATTTATAGGAGCTTTTATCTTTCCCATTTCTCTTGAGTTGGGTTCATCCCATCCTCTTGATACCTCAGAGACATAACTTAAAAAGTCCATGGCTTCTTCCGGATTCTTACTCATAAAATCTCCCCCACACATGGTTTCAAGAATTTGCTTCATGGAGGAAGACATCCCATCATAAAAATAGCTCACCAAGAGCCATGTATCAAAGCCATGATGAGGGCAAGCATTGATGGCCTCCATATACCTTTCCCAACATTCATGGAACTTCTCATTTTCTTTGGCAGAAAATTTTGAGATTTGTCTCTTCAACCCATTGGCCCTATGGGTGGGGAAAAATTTCTTCAAAAATTCGGCCTGCAGATCAACCCAATTCCTTATGCTCCTTGGCCTTAAAGAGTTAAGCCATATTTTTTTCCTTGTCCTTCAAAGTAAAAGGGAATAGCTTGAGTCTCATCAAGTCTATTGAAGCTCCTCCCTCTCTAAAAGTATTGCACACCTCCTCAAACTCCTTGATATGGGTATATGGGTTATCACTCTCCATTCCATGGAAATTTGGTAGGAGGGGCACAATATGGGGCCTTATAATCAGATGCTCAAGAGGAGGCACGATACATGAGGGTGCACTCATCCTTGGTGGGTGCATTCTACCCCTCATGGATAGATATGCATTTGGATTACCCCCTTGACCGTGTTGAGAATTCTGATCCTCTTGTGGAGGGTCCATGATGTTTACACAGATATCCAACTTTGTGTCTTGAGGGTTCTCTATCCTTACTAGCCTTCCCTCTTGGTCCCGAATCCAATAGGGCATGCATAAGTTGCAACTTCCCTGAAAACAAAACAAAAACAACAAAAACAAAAGAAAGCTAGAAGAAAGTTAAGGTTAGAAAGAAAATATAAGTAAACTTAACAAAGAAAATTCTACAATCAAAAGAGGGGAAATGAAGTTAGTGAAAAAGGAATTCACCAAACTTGTGATGGAAATCACAAGTAGCCTATAAAAAGTTGTATCACTGTCTTATGGCACCATCTCCGGCAACGACGCCATTTGATTCATGCCCAGTTGAGTATTTTAATAAAAAATATTTATAAAACCTATGACCTTATACTGGCGTAGCAAAGTTACTATAGTATAGCAGCTCTAGGGTCGAACTCAAGGATGGGTTTTCACTCTACCAGTGATAGACTCAAGATTAGAAATTGAGTCTGATGATTTCCTTTGTCAAGAACTTAAAGTTTAAAAGAAAATAAAATTTGTTTTGAAAGTGGTGTTTGGAACTAAACTAATATAGAACTAGGTAGAAATGAAAGAAATAAAGTCTCCATGAGCTAGAGGTTGCTAGGATCAAGTTCA
Source organism: Vitis amurensis (assembly GCA_037355405.1). Taxonomy (NCBI): domain Eukaryota; kingdom Viridiplantae; phylum Streptophyta; class Magnoliopsida; order Vitales; family Vitaceae; genus Vitis; species Vitis amurensis. Next base: position 12,218,753 of record CM074687.1, on the reverse strand, counting down.
GAATGCAAAGTGGGAAATTCCGGATTTTTCTCATCGTATTGGGGACAACAACATAAAGGATGGTTGTTTCCCGAACCGGTATAGGTTTAACAATGAAGATTTAATCCATAAAAAGTCAATAGAAGTGGTAGTGAAGTTCCATTAATGGCTTTAGACACTATGGGTCTTCACATTGAACCACTTTCCAATGGCTCGTACATGATAACTAATGGTCTGATGTGGATCTAACAATAAGTATCCACATAGACCTAAAGCTTACCATATATTGGCCATTCAAAGTGATTCTAAGGGATTTAAAGCAAAACTTTAGATTTAAAAGCCATTTATGAACTCCAACTACCTGTATTTAATGCACGAGAGTTTTCCATTTTAGCATCTGGACTTTTCACCTAGCTTCCTTCACTCCAAGAAACCAAAAGTTTTAGCCTCTCATCCTCTGGGAAAACATCCTCAAAGGTTGTTTGGCTTCCAAGAAAAATAAAATAGTAGAGAGAAAAAGAAAGCAAAAGAGATCCCTGTATTTCACTAAGTATCAAATATACATAAGTTGGTCTCCTGGAAAAAGCTCCTCGAGAGTCACTTTTTTTTAGTGTTTATATAGGAAGGTAATTTACCCTTCCTTGGATACTTCCTAGCTAAGGAATTACATGAGTGGCTGAATACAAGGATAAAATGGAAATGTAGACACAAAAATATCAGAAGAAAAAGAGTCGGCACAAATATCCTGGGCCAAGACGTTGCATGGTGACTTGCGAAAATTTCGCAAGTTGATTTCACAACTTAGAATCCACTTTTGCAACTTAGAATCTACTTTCGCATGTTGAGATCCAAGTTCGCAAGTTGAAAAATCAACTTTGAATGCTGGGCTTCATCGCGACTACACAGCTGCCATCCACTTTAAATTTCACACGTTGAAGTTCCAATTTCGCAAGGTGCGAAATTGTCCCTCAGCTTGATGCAGTTGTCTTTTGAAGGCCATATCTTCCTCATTTCAGCTCCAAATCATACACAGTTTGAAGTGTTGGATTCTTGACTTCCTGAGCTTTGAAATGGTATATATCATGTAGAAAATGGACTTAGGTAAGTACTCCAAAAGTGCGAAGGAAGAATGCAGCTGTCGTCCTCTATTTTCCTTACTCTGTTTTCCTCTCTCCATTGCTTTTTCCTTGCATACTTTGAACGACTAAGGCAAAGGACTATGAGGCTCCACAGCTTGGTTTCTTCATGAATTTGAGCTTCCAAGAGCTTTTCCATGAAGTATATACAACTCTCCCTCATTCTTAAATTGCTTTGGTTAGCAAAAAGCTATCAAAAACACCAAAACTTAACACAATTTGATTAGAAACGATTGCAAGGGTCCCTAACATGCCAATTGAGTTAAAAGTTAATAATTACTACTCAAGGGTGTTTAAAAGAGCTAATTACAAGTTGCAAAATAACATGTTTTGAGTAGTAATCAATACTATGAATAACTCAGGGTTGTGGATGACATGAACGACTTTAGGTCGTGAGTTTAGGGATCGAGATCCTATAAGAAACTCATAGTTGTGGATGACATGAACAACTTTGGGTCGTGTGCTTAGGAATCTAGATAGTATGAACAACTCAGGGTTATGGTAGACATGAATGTCTCCAGGTTGTGAGCTTATGGCTCGAGATCTAGAATCTTGAGGTAAAAACCTAAAGTCAATTTTTTTTTTCCATAGCCCTGAGTAGTTCATAGCATCTGGAGGCTTGAGCTCATGATGCAGAATTATACATATCATCCATGACCTTAAGCAATTCATAGCTTCAAGAGGTCCGACCTCATAGGAACTCGAGTCAAACATATAATCAACAACTCTAAGTTGTTCATAGAATCTAGAGCCTTAAGATCATTACCTAGAGTAGAGTATGTCATCAAAAGCTCTGAGTTGTTCATAACATCTAGAGCCTTGGGCTCACGACCCAGAGTCGTTCATATCATTCACAACCCTGAGCTGTTTATAGTGTCAAGAGCCCTAAGTTGACAACCTAAACTCTTTCATGTCATTAACAACCTAGACCTATGTATAGCATGTAGAGCCCTAACCTCATGATCTGGAGTCTTTCATGTCATTGACAACCTTAAGTTGTACAAATCATCTGAACTCATGACTTGGAATCCTACATGTTAACAACAGCCTTAAGCTTTTCATATAGAGGCCTAAGCTCATAACCTGGAGTCATTCATGTCATCCACAACCCTGAGTTGTTAATAGCATCTAGAACCTTAACCTCATGACCTAGAGTCATTCATGACAATTATAACCCTGAGTTGTTCATAGTATCTAGAGCCTTGAGCTCACGACCCGGAGTTATTCATGTAAACCACAACCCTAATCTTTTCATAGCCTCTAAAGTCTTAATCTCATGACCTAGAGTCGTTCATATCATCCACAGTCCTGAGATGTTCATAATATTTAAAGCCTTGAACTCACGACCTGAAGTCTTTCATGTTAACGACAACCTTAAGTTGTACATAGCATTTAGAGCCCTTAGTTCATAACTTGGAGTCTTTCTTGTTGACCACAACCTTGTGTTGTTCTTAGAATCTAGAGGCCTAAGTTGATGAATTGGAGTCATTCATCTTATCCACAACCCTAAGTTGTTAATAGCATCTACAATCCTAAGTTTTTAATAGCATCTACAACTCTAAGTTGTTAATAGCATCTACAACCCTAAGTTGTTAATAGCATCTACAACCCTAAGCTCATAACCCGGAGTTGTTCATGTCATCCACAACCTTTAGCAGTTCATATCATATAGAGGCTTCAACTCATGATGCATAATCATTCTTATCATCCACTACCCTAAGTAGTTCATAGCGTCTAGAGGCTTAAGCTCATGGGATCCTAAGTTGTTCATATCATCCACAACTATGAGCACTTTATGGCATCTAGAGCTTTGGTCTCACGAACTAGAGTATCTCATGTCATCCATAGCCTAAAGTTGTTAATAGCATCTAGAGCCTTAAGCTCACGATCTAGATTTGTTCACGTCATCCACAACCTTGAGTTGTTTATAGTATCTAGAGCCTTGAGCTCTCGACCTAGAGTCTTTAATGGCATTAATAACCCTAAATTGTGTATAGCATCTACAACCCTCATCTCATGACCTAGAGTCTTTCTTATCATTCATAAACTTAAGTTGTGCATACTTTCTAGAGCTCTACACTCACGACTAGGAGTCTTTGAGGTAAACCATAGGATTAAGCTGTTCATAGAATCTAGAGTCTTGAACTCATGACCCAAAGTCGTTCATGCCACCCACAACCCTAACTTATTAGTAGCATCTAGAGCCTTCAGCTCACTACCTGAAGTCATTCATGTGAATTACCACCTTGAGTTGTTCATAGCATCTAGAGCCCTGAGATCATGACCTAGAGTCATTCATATCTTCCACAACCCTGAGTAGTTCATAGCATTTAATGGTTGAGCTTATGACACAGAATCATTCAAATCATCTACAACCTAGAGCGGTTCATGGCATTTATAGGCCTAAGCTCACAGGATCCATTCATATCATTCACAACCTTGAGTTCTTTATACCTTCTAGAGCCCTGAGATCAGGACTTAGAGTTTTTTATGTGAACTACTACCTTGAGCTATTCATAATATCTAAAGCTCTAAGCTCATAACCTGGAGTTGGTAATGTCATTCATAGCCTTGAGTTGTTGAGAGCATCTAGTGCCTTGAGCTCATGACCCAAAGATGTTCATGTCAACCACAACCTTGACCTTTTCATAGCACATAGAGCCCTGAGATCATTACTCTAAGTCATTCATGTCTTCTATAACCTTGATCAGTTCATAGCATTTAGTGGCTTGAGCTCAGGAAGTAGAATCATTCATATCATCCACAACCTTAAGCGATTCATAACATCTAAAGGATTGAGCTCATGGGATCCTAAGTCATTCATAAAATCCACAATTTCGAGTTGTTCATATAACCTAAATCCCTAAGCTCATGACCTAGAGTAGCTCATGTCATCCATAACCCTAAGTTGTTCATAGCATCTAAAGCCTTAAGTTCATGACTTGGAATCATTTAAGTCAACCACAATCTTGAGTTGTTCATAGTATCTAGAGCTTTAAGCTCGTGGCCTAAATTTTTTCATGTCATGCACAACCCTGAGTTATTCATAGCATCTAGAGCTCTAAGTTCATGATGTATAGTGTTTCTTGTCATTGACAACCTTAAGTTGTGCATAGCATCTAGAGCCCTATGCTTATGACTCGAGTCGTTCATGTCAACCACAACCATTTCTATTTCTTTTTCCTTTTAAGAGCCCGCCACTCATGACCAGAAGTCTTGCATGTAATCAACAACCTTAAGCTATGTATAAAATTTAAAGCCCTGAGTGCACAACTCAGATTCTTTCATGTCCACTAGAATCCTCAATTGCCCACAGAATTTAAAGGCCTATGCTTAAGATCCGAAGTCGTTCATGTCAATTACAACCTTGAGTTGTTCATAATATTTAGAACCTTTAGCTCACGACTAAAAGTTGTTTATGTCTTTCATAGCCTTAAGCAACTCATAGCATTTAGAGGTTTGAGTTTATGACACAAAATCATTCATATCATCCACAACTTGAGTGGTTTATAACATCTAGATGACTAAGCTCATGAGATCCCGAGTCATTCATATAATCCACAACTTTGAGCTATTCATAGCACTGAAAGGCCTAAGATCACGGCTCAAAGTAGTGCAGGTCATCTATAGCTCTGAGCTATTCATAACGTCTAAAGCCCTAAGTTCATGAACTAGAGTCATTCATGTCAATCATATCCTTGAGTTATTCATAGTATCAAGAGCCTTGAGCTCACAACCCGAACTCTTTCATGTCATCGATAGCTCAGACTTGTGTATATCATGTAGAGTCCTATGCTCATGACCCCGAGTCTTTCATGTCATTGACAAACTTAAGTTATGTATAACATTTAAAGCCCAAAGCTCAAAAGTTGAAGTCACTCATGTCAACCACATCCCTTAGTTGCTCATCGAATCTAGAGGCCTAAGCTCTTGACCCAAAGTCATTCATGTCATCCATAACCATAAGTTGTTAATAGCATCTAAAGCCTTGAGCTCCCTACCCAGAGTTGTTCATGTAATCCATAACCCTAAATTTTTCTCTTCATAGTATCTAGAGGCCTAAGCTCATGACCGAGAGTCGTTCATGGCATCCATAACTCTGAATTATTCATAAGATTAAGAACCCTGAGCTCACTACCCGAAGTTGTTCATGTCATCCACAACCCTAAATTTTCATAGGATCTTGAGCTCTGAGCTCATGATCGATAGTCATTCATGTCAATCACAACCTTGAGCTATTCGTTGTATGTAAAGCATTACAATCAAGTCCCAAAGTCTTTCATGTTTGTAACAACCTTGAGTTGTTCATAGAATCTAGGGATCTGAGTTCATAACCCAGAGTTATTCATGTATTCATAGCCTTGATTTGTTAATAGCATAGAGAGGCCTTACCTCATGACCCAAAGTCGTGCATGTCAACAGTAACCCTGAGTTGTTCATAGCATCTAGAGTCTTAAGCTCATGAATTGGAGTTTTTCATTTCATTGATAGCCTTAAGTTGTGCATCACATCTAAAGCCTTAAGCTCATAAATTAGAGTCTTTTATGTCAACCATAACCCTTAGTTATTCATAGAATCTAAAGGCTTGATCTCAAGACTTGAAATCATTCATGTCATCCACAAGCCTAAGTTGTTAATAACATCTACAGTCTTTAGCTCACGACCTAGATTTGTTCATGTCATCCATAATCTTAATAAGTTCATAGCATCTAAAGGCTTGAGCTCATGACATAGCATTATTCATATCATCCAAAATCCTTAGCGTTTCATAGCATCTAGAGGCTTGATCTCATAGGATCCCGAATCATTCATATCTTCCGCAACTTTAAGATGTTCATAGCATTTAGAGCCCCGGGCTCATGACCTGTAGTAGCTTATGTAATCCACAACCTAAAGTTGTTCATAGAATTTAGCAGCCTAAGCACACGAGATTGCAACTCATTTATTTCATCCATAACTCTAAGTTGTTCATAGTATCTTGAGCCTTGAGCTCATGACTTGGAGTCGTTCATGTGAACCAAAGGCCTAAGCAGTTCATAGCTTCTAGAGGACTTTGCTCATAGGATCCCAAGTCGTTCATATCATTCATAACTCTAGATTGTTTGTAGCATTCGGAGTCTTGAGCTCATGACTCGAAGTATCTCATCTCATCCACACCTTTGAGTTGTTCAAAATATTTAGAGCCTTGATTTTATGACCCAAAGTCATCCATGTCATTCACAACCCTAAGTTGTCCATAGAATCTAGAGCCATAAGTTCATGATGTAGAATCATTCATATCATCCATATCCTTCAATGGTTCATAGTATCTAGGGGGCCTGAGCTCACGGGATCCTAATTTGTTCAAATCATCCATAAGTCTTAAATGTTCATAGCATCTAAAGCCCTCAGCTGATGACCCAGGGTTTTTCAGGTCAACCACAACCCTATGTTATTCATAGTATCTAGAGTCCTAAGCTCATGACTCGGTGTCATTAATGTCATCCATAGCCCTGAGTTATTCACACCGTTTAGAGTCTAAAGATTAGTTGTTTATGTCAACCACAACCTTGAACTGTTCATCGCATCTAGTGCTTTAAGCTCACGATCCGAAGTCATTCATTTCATCTATAACCCTTATCCATTCATAGCATTTAAAGGCTTGAGCTAATGACACAAAATCATTCATATCATCCATTTCCTTGAGTTGTTCAAAGCATTTAGAGGCCTGAGCTCATGGGATCCTGAGTTGTTCATATCATCCATAACTCAAACCTGTTCATGGCATCTAGATCTGTAGGCTCATGACCTGGAGTTGTTCATCTCAACCAAAGCCTTAAGTGGTTCATGTCTTATAAAGACCTGTGCTCGCAAGATGTTAAGTCATTCATATCATTCATAACTCTAAGTTTTTCATAACATCCAAAGCCTTGATCTCACTACTCGAAGTAGTTCATTTCATTCATAACCTTGAGTTGTACATAACGTCCAAGCCTGAGCTTACGACCTAGAGTAGTTCATCTCATCCACACCCTTGAGTTTTTCATAGTATCTAGAGCCCTGATCTTACAACCTAGAGTCATTCATGTCAACCACAATCATGAGGTGTTCATAGTATCTAAAGCACTAAGCTCATGACCTAAAGTCATTAATGTCATCCACAACCCTAAGTGGTTCACATTATTTAGATGTCTAAATTGATGGGATCCTAATTCATTCAGATCATCTATAATTTTGAGTTGTTCATTACTTCTAGAGCCTGGAGCTCACAACCTAAAGTCTTTCATGTCATCCATAGCCCTGACCCGTTCATAGCATTTAGAGGCTTGAGCTTATGATGTAGAATCTTTCATAAAATTTACAACCTTGAGTGGTTCATAGCATCTGAAGACCTAAGCTCATGGGATCCTAAGTTGTTCATATCATCTATAATTATGAGTTGTTTATAGCATCTAGAACCTTGAGCTCACCGCTCGGAGTAGCTCTTATCATCCACAGTCTTGATGTGTTCATAGCATCTATAGCCTTGAGCTCATGACCAGGAGTCAGTCAGGTCAACTAGAACACTCAGTTGTTCATAGTATCTAGAGCTCTAAGCTTCCGATCTAGAGTCGTTCATGTCATCCACAACCTTGAGTTGTGCATAGCATCTAAATCCTTGAGCCCCTAACTCGGAGTCTTTTATGACATTGACAGACGTAAGTTGTGCATAACATTTTGAGTTCTGAGCTCACAACCTAGACTCTTTCATGTCATCGAAAGCTTCGAGTTGTGCATAGCCTCTAGAGGCCTGAGCTCATGTCTCGGAGTCTTTCATGTCAACCATAACCCTAAGTTGTTCATAGTATCTAAAGGCCAAAGCTCATCATCGAGAGTCATTTTTGTCTTCCACAACCTTGAGTTGTTCATAGCATTTAGAGCATTGAGGTAATGACCCGGAGTCGTTCATATCAACCACAGGCTTGAGTTGTTTATAACATCTAAAGGCCTAAGCTCATAGCCCCTAGTTTTCAACAACAACCCTAAGCTATTCATAGAATCTAGAGCCTTAAGCTCATAACTCATAGTTCTTCATTTCAACAAGAGTAAAGACCTATTCATTGCATCTAAAGGCCTAAGCTCATGAATAAGATTTGTTCATAACACTTAGAGGTTTGAGCTAATGATGTAGAATCATTCATATCATCCATATCCCTAAGCAGTTCATAGTATGTAGAGGCTTGAGCTGACAGGATCCAAAGTCATTCATATCATCCGCAACACTAAGCTATTCATAGCATCTAAATCCTTTAGCTCACAACCCGAAGTTGTTCATGTCAACCAAATCCTTGAGTTATTCATAGCATCTATAGGCTCGAGGGATTATGGATCATTCATATCATTAATAACTTTAGGTTGTTCATAGCATCCACAACCTTTAACTCATGATCTGGAGTAGCTCATGTCATCCACTACCCTAAGCGATTCGTAGCATCTAAAGCCCTAAGCTCATGACCCAGAATAACCCATCTCATCCACAACCCTGAGCAATTCATAGCATCAAAAGCCTTGAGCTCATGACTTACAGTCGTTTATGTCAACCACAACCTTGAGTTGTTCATAGTATTTGGAGCCTAGAGCTCACAACCAGGAGTCGATCATATAATTCATAGTATTGAGTTGTTCATAGCATCTAAAGACTTGAGCTCATGATGAAGAATCATTCATATCATCCATAGCCTTTGACAGTTCATAGTATCTTGAGGTGTGAGCACATAGGATCCTGAGTAATTCATATCATTCACAACTCTGAGTTATTCATTGCTTTTAAAGCATTGAGCTTAAGACTCGAAGTCTATCATGTCGACCACATCCTTATTTATAGCATCTAGAACTTTGAGCTCCTAACCCAAAGTTTTTCATGTCTTTCATAGACTTGAGTTGTTCATAACATCTAGAGCCCTAAGCTTACGACTCAGAGTCATTCATATTAACTATAACCCTAAGCTATTCATAACATGTAGAGCCTAGAACTCCAAACCTGTAGTCTTTCGAGTCAATAATAGCCTTGAGTTATTTAGAGTATTGAATGGCCTCATCTCATGACCCGGAGACATTTAAGCCATCCATAGTTATAAATTGTTCATATGATCTAAAGCCCATAGCTCACAACCTTGAGTCATTCATTTCAACCCTAACCTTAAGCTATTCATAGCATCTAGAGCCTTAACCTTAAGACCCAAACTCTTTTAAGCCAATAATAGCCTAAAGTTGTTTATAGTATCTAGAGGTTTGATCTCATGAGCTGGAGTCATTCATGTCATCCACAACCCTAAGTTGTTCACAACATCTAGACCTTGAGATCATGAGCTGGAGTTGTTCATGTCAACCCTAGCTCTAAGCTTTTCATAGCATCTAGAGCCCTAAGCCCATGACCCATAGTCGTTCATGTCAACCACAACCCAGAGTTATTAATAGCATCTACAAACCTATCCTCATGACCTAGAGTTGTTCATGTCAACTATAGCCATGAGTTATGCATAGTATCTCAAGCCTAGTGCTCAAGACCTATAGTGGTTCATGTCAAGCATAGCCCAGAGTTGTTCATAGCTTTTAGAGCCCTAAGCTCGTGACCTAGAGTTATTCATGTGAACCACAACCTATAGTTGTTCATGGCATCTCAAGTCCTGAGCTCACGACTTATAATCATTCATGTCAATCACAACCTAAAGCTATTTATAATATCTAGAGCCCTGTGCTCATGACCTAGAGTCATTCATGTTAACCATAACCCTTAATAGTTTATAACATCAAAAGCCCTCACCTCATGACATGTAGTCGTTCATGTCAACTACAACCTAAATCTTTTCACAGCTTCTAAATCTTTAAGCTCATAACCTGGAGTTGTCATGTCAACCACAACCCTAAGCTCTTCATAGTATCTAGCAGCTTGACCTCATGACCTAGAGTCGTTCAAGTCATCTACAAGCTTAAATTATTCATAGGATTTAAAGCCTTGAGATCATGATTTGAAGTCATTCATGTCAACCACAACCCCAAGCTATTCATAACATTTAAAGCCTTGAGCTCATAACCTAGAGTCTCTTAAGTCAATTACAGTCCTGAGCTATTCATATCATCTAGAGGCCTGAGTTCATGAGTTGTAGTCATTCTTGTCATCCATAACCTAGATCTTTTCATAGCATCTAAAGCCTTGAGCTCATGACTTAAAGTTGTTTATGTCAACCATAAACCTAAGTTGTTCATAGTATCTAGAGGCTTGAGCTCATGACCTAGAGTTGTTCATGTCATCCACAACCTTAAATTATTCATATGATCTATAGCCTTTAGCTCACAACCCATAGTCATTTATGCTAGCCACAACCTTGAGCTCACAACCCGAAGTCTTTTAAGTCAATATCAGACTTGAGCTATTCATAGTATGTAGAGGCCTGAGATCATGAGTTGGAGTCATTCATGTCATCCATAGTACTAAGTTGTTCATACTAATATAAAGCCCTTAGCTCATGACCTAAAGTTGTTCATAGCATTTGGAGCCCTAAGCTGTCATGCCCCAAGACCCACTCCAAGGGCATGACAGTCATTTTACACCTCAAACCCGAAGGCTTAAAGTGTAACCTGACTCAAACAATCATATTGTAACTGGAAGTAACCAATTACCAAATACCTGTTCAGAGTAGTGGAACAAAATTCTAAAATATTCAAACTTAACTTTAAAACTAAGCATTCATAAACCAAAATCCATTATCTAAATAGATTGCAAACTCAAACAAATCAAGTGCTAACTGATTCATGGCCAGTCAAGTGTTTATCAAAACATTTATAAAACCTATAACACCTTATACTAAGGTAGCAAAGACAAATCTACTATAGTATAGTGGCTCTAGGATCGTTCACACAGGATGGATTTTCATTGTACACATGGCATTAATGAAAGGAGAAATGGTGATTTCCTTTTTGAAAGTTAGTTTCTAATGAAAATAAGATTGATTAGAAGGGTTGATTTTAAATTAAGCAAACATAAACAACTGAAATTACTATAAAGAGAAAGTCTCTTGGAGCTATAGGTTACTAGGATCATGTTCCTATTGCAAAGTGGGAAGTTTCGGATCTTCTCCTCGCATTGGGGATAATAACATAAAGGATGGTTATCTCCCGAATCGGATTTGTATTTAGCAAATAAGTTTTGATCCAAAGGGTTCTTGAAAAATGGTAGTTGCTTCCCATTAATGGCTTCAAACACTAAAGACCCTCACCTTGAACCACCTTCCAATGGCTCGTACTTAATAACTAATTGACATCCATGGATCTAGCAATAAGCATCCATAGAATCCTAAAAGCTTACTAAGTATTGGCCATTCAAGGTGATTCTAAGGGATTAAAGCTAAAACTTGAAATACAAACCATTAATGATACACAACTACCTTCATTTACAGCAAGGAAAACTCCCACCTTTGCATCTGGAATATTTACCTAGCTTCCATCACTGCAAGAAACGTGAAACTTAGCCACTCATCCTCTGAGAAATCATCCTCAGAGGGTGTTTGGCTAAAGAGAATGTGAAGAGAAAATGAGAAGGAAAAGTGGAGAAAAACTCCTGTATATTTCCTTCAAAACCAGTCTTTTCAAAATATAAAAAACATAACATCCTTTGAGAGGTTTTCCAAGCCCTATTTATAGTTCCAAAACAAACCCTATTGTTAGTGATTACTACTCAAAAAGTGTTATTTCATAGCTTGTAATTAACTCTTTTAAATACTTTTGAGTGGTAGTTATTGCTTTTTAACCCAATTAACATGTTAAGGACCCTTGCAATCAATTCTAATCAATTTGTGTTAAGTTTTAGTGTTTTGATAGCTTTTTGACCACCAAAGCAATCCGAGATTGAGGGAGAGCTGTATATAGTTCATGGAAAAGCTTTTGGAAGCTCAAATTCATGAAGAACCAAGCTTTGGAGCTCCATAGCCCTTTGCCAAATTCGTTCAAAGTATGCAAGGAAAGAACAACGGAGAGAGGAAAAGCAGAGTGAAGAAAATAGAGGATAGTAGTTGCAGTCTTCTTTCGCACTTTTGGAGCACTTCCCAAAGTGTATTTTCTACATACTATATACCATTTCAAAGCTAAGGAAGTCAAGAATCCAATTCTTCAAACGGTACATAATTCGGAGTTGAAATGAAGGAGTTACAACCATTGGAAGCCAATCACTCCAAGTTAAAGGAAGAATTTTGCACGGCTGTGAAATCACCCTTTTGTTGCGAAATGATTTCGCAGCCATTTTGCATAGTGCTGTGAAATTCCTCCTAAAGTTTCCCGATATTTGCGACACGTTGGAAGCCGAACATCGCAAGCTGAAAGCCAACTTCGCAGCGCTGCAAAATCAGCATTTTGTTGTGAAGTGATTTCGTAGCTCTTTTTATGCGTCTGCGAAATCTCGCAGACCTCGTTTTCACCTGCGAAATGGTCCTTAGTGCTTCCCGATATTTGCGACATGACACTTTTGGATATTTTGCTTCAGATTTTTGATGTCCTAAATCCCCATTTTCTCCTTGTAACCCACCAATTATAGGATTCCTTAGTTATTAAGTTTGGAAAAGGGGTGAATAACCTCAGATATTTTGTTTTGTAATTTTCATTATATATAGCTCTCGGGAGCTTGTTCTCGGACGCATCCTTTGTACAAGTTTTGGGAAGGAAGTAAAATATAGAGCTTTTCATATATATATATTTTTTTTCTCGTTCTTTTTATTTCTTGCTAACCAAACTCTGAGGATTTTTCCTCAGAGGATGAGAGGCTAGGCTTTTCGTCTCTTGGAGTGAGGAAAGCCGGGTAAGTTTCCACATGCATAAATTGGAAGTTTTGTTGTTTTAGTTTTTAATGAAGAGAAAGTGTGACCCGTTAATGGTTTTTATCTTTTTAGTTAACTTAAAATGCCTTTAAATCACCTGGGCCAACACTTGGTAAGGCAAGTGATCTCCGTCCATGGAGATCCACTAGTTTATGCCTTGCGAGCCTTTGGGAGGTGGTTTGAAGGTAGGACTTTCTAGAATAGCCAACACTTGGTAAGCTTTTGGACTCCAAGGAGACATCCATTAGTTATCTCTTGTGAGCTTTTGACGGGTAATCTAAGGCTAAAGATCTCCTTGAATGGCAGGTGCTAGGTGAGAGGTATGAGTCATTGCTAGGTGCATCAGTGAGAGGGATTTAGTGTTTGAACTCATTAATGGGAAACATTTGTACAACACCAATTGGAGAAGGAACTATATGTTAATTCTCTAATGCGAGAAAAAGAAACAAGTGACCAGAACTCTCCTTTTTGTATGAGGAACCTGAGCCTAGTGATCTGAACTCCAAGAAACACTTTTCTTTGTAAGTAAAATCAGTTACTATTTTTGGTTAGTTTAAATCTAAACCTTTTTCATTCAAACATCTTTATGTTTTCTTTTAAAGCTAACCTTGAAATGAAAAGGCACCAATTCAGCTTTGAATTAATATCATTTGCAAAGTGAAAACCCATCCCAGTGAACGATCCTAGAGCCATTATGCTATAGTAGCTTTGTCTTTGCTACCCTAGTATATGGTGTAATAGGTTATAAATTTTGTTGATTACTCCCTCAATCAAAGAGCACCAGCTGGACACGAATCAGCTGAGACACCAATTGGGCATGAATCATTTATCTATTACAAAAGGAGTAAAAAGGAAAAATTACAATTCTAGAGAAAAATCTCGAAGGTCGGTGCGCACAAATTGATTTTCGCACGCTTTGCCAAATTTTGGCACACCCTGCCAAATTGATGATTTTGCCTTGCCAAATGCTCTATTTTCCTCCATCTTACTACTGATAGCTTTGCCAACCCCTTTCCAAGTTTGGCAAGGGGTTTTGAAGTGCTCTAAAGCTCGGATTCTTCATGTGATTGATCTTCAAATTGCCTTGCCATAGCTTGCACAAAACTCTCACTCAATCTTGGCCTGTTTCAATGATAAGAAAGCTACCAAAAACACTAAAACCTACCAGAAATTGGTTAGTAACATTTGCTAGGTCCTTAACATGCCAATTGGGATAAAAAAGTCTAATTACTACTCAAAAGTGCTTAATACTATTAAGTTTAAGTTTATGAAAATGCACTTTTTGAATAGTAATCACTAACAAATCTTCATAATCTCCAAATCTCAACTTCAAGCTATCATAAAATAAAATATTTAAAAGCTCAATATCTAAATAGCTTCCAAAAACCAAATAGTCCAAATGAACATAAACTTATAAGCTAACAATGTTCAAAAATAACATCATAAGAAAAATCCTAAAAATGACCATTTCCCGACATAACCACCACTCCTCGCCCGAACTAAGGGTACCTAAAAAATTATCAACAAGGGTAATGAGCTCAAAGCCTAATAAGGAACATTAATGCAGTCCATGGATCAAATATTTCAAGTTCACTTGCAAAATAGGAGATATTATAACTAATTATTTTCATAAACCTTTGAGTTAGTTTTGCAATACATTCAAAACTTTTAATTGTACACTTTCATTTTCAAGCATTTTCATATCAAATTTGATCAAAACATTCAAATTATTTATTTACTTTTCATCAAACATCAAATGGTCATTAGTCTTTTCAAATAGGTGGCTAGCCTCAATTGTTCCTTTAATCCAAACCTTTGTTTATAACCTTTAACCAAACCCGCTGGTCCAAATTTTCATTCCCACCAAATGTAATCACTATTATTTCCCACAAAGCTAAAAGTCATAAGTTAACTATTATATCCCATTACAAGGCCAAACAAACGTCAAACACTTTTTCAATTATTCAAATTTCAAACATAATATCTTACATTTTCTTTAAACAAATATAAGTTCTAACATACTTTTCAAAAAAATATATTTATCCATCATAAACATAATAACTCAAAATTTTTCCAAATATTTATAAATTTTTTCTTTAAAAAATAATAATAAGCATTATTTCCCTTACCTCAAAAGTCCTTAAAACTTAAAAAAATCAAATCTACTTTTCACTAACAAATATAAGTGAATAATCATTACTATATATCTAAATTATAAGTTTACAATCCTAAATTTTAGTTTCAAATTAATTTTTTAATCATGAAATAATTCAATCTATTCTTATTTTAGAAAATTAATAAATTTCTAATTCATATAAAACTTAATTTTTTATTTTCAATTTGTTTCTTACACAACATAATTTAATTAAACTAAATTTATTTCACTAATTAAATTTTTATTTACTTATTAACTTATATTTATCATTAATCTAATTATAATACCAAAACTATACTTTCTTTTATTTATAAATTATATTTTCTCACTTTCAAGTTTTTCTTTTCATCAAACATAACCTATAACAACAACTCTCCATCATTTAATATAATAATATATACATATATATTAAATCCTACCATCTCACATCTTCTTATATTAAATAATCACCATCAAAGTACATAACACAAACCCCTTATTAAATAATCTCAATACCATCAAAGTCAATAATAGTATTAAATCCACCCACTCCTCCTTCATCCTTTTTTTTAATAATATTATTTTTTCCTCTTCCTCTATCTTTCATTCCCACATGCAACTTTTTTTTCCACATTCTTCTATATTCCACACATTTTTTTTTTTATTTTTTACAATAACAATATATTTATTTACTTTTTTATTTATAAATTAACCTCCTAAAATGAAACCTTCCAAGATTTTTTTATCTAAAAACTTAAATCTCCCAATTCTAACATAAATCAAAATCTTAAATTTTTACTATTTTATATTAAAAAAAAAAAAACTAACCTAATCTTTTTTTTCCAAATATCAATTGTTTAATTAATCAATAATCTAAAATATTAAACTATTAAATCTTACCTATAAAGATATGTTCTTCAAACCCATTTGACTCCACCTTCGTTCTCGCTATTCAAAAATGATAATTTTTAATTTATACCTAGTTTTATTTAAATTACATTTTTACCCCTCTTCCATTTCATTAAATTAATTAATTAACTAATTTATTATTATTAATAATTTCTAAATTACCCTTTAAAAAAACTTTCTGCTATGACTTTTATGTCACCATAACCTCTTTGTCTAAAACCCTTGCTCTTTTTCATTCATGTCAACCCACCCTAACTGTTCATAGCATTTGCCTTAGCTCATTCCCAAACTCATTTAACCATTCGCTTGCTCTGGTTTTCTGTCATCCCAACCTTATTGTTCATTCACCTTCATCACTTGTTGTTGTTTACCACCTCTTTTCATATTATCTATACCTAACTCATGACTTTGTTCATGTCAACCACCTCTAGTCTATTCATACCTCTAAACCTGCTCATACTTTTTCTGTCACCCGTTTGGTTTTCTCTATAGTCACTCACACTTTGTCGTGACCATGCATTGTTCATAACATTTAGAACTCGGCTAACAACCTATTTGTTCATTCACACACCTACTCTTATATTCTAACCTATCTCGTCATTCTGTATCTATAACCTTATTCATATATTAATATCCTTTCAGACTAGATTTTTCTTCATCCCCTTGCTATTCAATCATCACCTTAGCTCATGATATTTACATACCTAGTTGTTCGTCTTGCCCTGTTGGGTCATTCATGTCATCCACAACCTAGAGTTCTTCATAGAATCTAGAACATTGAGCTCACAACTTGGTGTCATTCATGTCAACCACAATCCTGAGGTGTTCATAGTATCTATAGGCTTAAGCTCATGACATAGAGTAGTTCATGTTATCCACATCCCTGAATTAATTATAGGATCTAGAGCCTTCAGTTCACAACCTCGAGTCATTCATTTTAATGATAGCACTGAGCTGTTCATTTCATTTAAAGCCATTAGATCATGACTTAGACTCTTTCAAGTCAATAAATGCCTTGAGCATTTCATAGTATGGAGAGGTCTGAGCTCTTGAGCCAATGTCATTCTTGTCATCTACAACCTTTAGTTGTTCATAGCACCTAAAGCCCTAAGCTAAAGACCTGGAGTTGTTCATGTCAACCATAGCTCTGAGCTAGTCCTAGCATCTAGAGCCCTAAGCTTATGACCGGTGGTCATTCATGTTAACCACAACCCAGATCTACTTATAGCATATAAAACCCTAAGCTCATGACCTGGAGTCATTCATCTCAACTACTACCTAGACCAGTTCATAACATCTAAAGCCTTGAGTTCATGACTCAAAGTCATTCAAGTTAATAACAATCTTAAGCTGGTTATAGTATTTAGAAGCCAGAGCTCATGAGCCTGAGTCATTTATGTCATCCACAACCCTAAGTTGTTCACAACATATAGACCCTTAAGATCATGGGTTGGAGTTTTTCATGTCAATTATAGCCCTCAATTGGTCATACCATCTAGTGCCTTGAGCTCACGACCCATAGTTATTCATGTCAACCGTACTCTAGAGTTATTTATACCACCTAGAGACCTGAGCTCATGAACTGGAGTCATTCATGTGAACCACAACTATGAGCTATTCATAACCTCTAGAGCCTTAAGCTCATGACTTGTAGTCATTCATGTCAACCACAACTCAGAGTTGTTTATAGGATCCAGGGCTTTGAGCTCACAACTTGGATTTGTTCATGTTAACCACAACCCTAAGTTCTTCATACTATTTAAAGGCCTAAGCTCATATCCTGGAGTCTTTCATGTCATCAATGACCCTGAATTATTCATACCATTAAGATTCTTGAACTCACGACCCATAATTGTTCATGTCAATGACAACTTTGAGTTATTCAAAGCATTTAGAGCCTTGAGCTCACGACCCAGATTATTTCAAGTAAATAACAACCCTGAGCTATTCATAGTATCTAGAAGCCTTAGCTCATGAGCTAGAGTCATTCATGTCATCCACAACCTAAAGTTGTTCATAGAATCTAGAGCCCTAAGCTCATGACCTGGTGTCGTTCATGCCTACCACAACCCTGAGTTGTTCATAGTATCTAGAGGTCTGAGCTCATGACCCACAATATTTCATGATATCCACATCCTTAAATTAATTATAAGATCTAGAGCCCTAAGGTCACAACCTAAAGTTGTTCATATCATTTAAAGCCATTAGCTCACAACTTGGACTCTTTCAAATCAATAACAACCTTGAGTTGTTCATAGTATCTAGAGTCTTAAGCTCTTGAGCCATCCACAATCCTGAGTTATTCGTAGCATCTAAAGCCAGACTCACGACTAGGAGTTGTTCATGTCAACAATAACCCTAAGTTGTTCATAGCATCTATAACCTTGAGCTCACAACTTGTAGTCATTCATGTCTGCAACAACCTAAAGTTACTCATAGCATCTAAAACCTTGATTTCATGACCTAGAGTCGGTCATATCAACCATAGCCATGAGTTTTGCATAGCATCTAAAGCCTTAAGATTATGACCAAAGTGTTTCATGTCAACCATAGGCTTGATCTATTCATAATCTCTAAAGACCTGAGCTCAAGACCTAGAGTCATTCATGTCATTTACAACCCTAACTTTTTCATATGGTCTAGAGCCCTTACCTCATAACCCAAAGTTGTTCATTTCAATCCCCAACCTTGAGCTGTTCATAGCATCTAGAGCCTTGAGCTAATGACTCAAAGCCTTTCAAACCAATAACAACCTTAAGCTAGTCATAGTTTCTAGAGGCTTGAGCTCAAGACTTAGAGTCATTCATGTCATCCATAGTTGTTCATAGAATCTAAAGCCTTTAGATCATGGGCTAGAGTTTTTCATGTAAACCACAACCCTGAGTTGTTCATAGTATCTAAAGGCATGAGCTCATGAGCCGGAGTCATTCATATCATCTACAACCCTTAATTATTCATAAGATTTAGAGCCTTGAGCTCACGACCAGTAGTCATTAATGTCAACCATATCCTAGAGCTCCTCATAGCATCTAAAACATTGAACTCATGACTCAGAGTCATGTATTCAACATCTCTATGATATGCATAGCATCTAGAGGCCTGAGCTCACGACCTGAAGTCTTTCATGTCCAATGGCCTGAGCTCATGACCTAGAGTCGTTGATGTCATCCACAACCCTGAAGTTTTTTTTTTTATAACATTTAGAGCTTTGGGCTCAAGACCTAGAGTCATTCATGACAACCATAACCTGGAGCCATTCATGGCATTTAGAGCCCTGAGTTCATGACCCTAAGTCGTTCATGTCAAGACTTTGGGTTATGAGCTCAAGGCTTTAGATGTTATGAACAACTCGGGGTTATAGTTGACATGAATGACTTTGAGTCATGATCTCAAGGCTCTAGATCCTAGGAATAATTCCGGTTTATAGATGACTTGAACAACTCTAGGTCATGAGCTCAAACCGCTAGATACTATGAAGAGCTTAGGGTTGTGGTTGACATGAATGAGTATGAGTCATGAGCTCAGGGCTCTAGATGCTAAGAACAACTTTAGGATGTGATTGACATGAACGACTATAGGTTATGAGCTCAAGGCTTTAGATGATATGAACAACTAAGGGTTGTGGTTCACATAAATGACTTTAGGTCATGGGCTTAGGGCATTAAATTCTATGAACAACTCTAGGTTGTGCTTGACATGAACTGCTACGGGTCTTGAGCTCTAGCCTTGAGATACTATACACAACTCAGGGCTATAGTTGACGTGAATGACTCCAGGTCGTGAGGACAGGTCTACAGATGCTATGAATAACTTTGGGCTGCAGTTGACATGATTGACTATGGCTCATGAGCTCAGGGCTCTAGATGCTATGAAAAGCTCAAGGCTACGGTTGACATGAACAACTCGAACTCATGATCTCAAGGCTCTAGATTTTGTAAATAATCAGGGTTGTGGATGACATGAATGACTTCAGCTCATGAGTTCAAGCCTTTAGATACTATGACCAGTTCTGGGCTATTGTTGACTTGAAAAAGACTTTAGGTCTTGAGGTCAAGGCTTTAGATGCTATGAATAGCTCAGGGTTGGGGTTGGAATGAATGACTCAAGGTTGTGAGCTATAGGCTCTAGATCCTATGAATAATTTAGGGTTGTGGATGACATAAACCACTCTAGGTCATGAGATGAGGCCACTAGAAACTTTGAATAGCTCAAGGCTATTGTTGACTTGAAAGACTATGGGTTGGGAGCTCTAGGGTCTACATGCTATGAACAGCTCAGGGTTGTGGTTAATATGAACAACTCTAGGTGATGAGCTTAAGGCTTTAGATGCTATGAACAACTTAGGGCTATGAATGACATGAACAACTTAAGGTCATTAGCTCAGGGCTTTAGACGATAGGAACAGGGTTGTGGTCAACATGAAAGACTTCGGGTCTTAAGCTCAATGCTTTGAAAGCAATGAACAACTTAGAGTTGAGGATGAAATGATTTACTTAAGATACTATGAGCTCACGCCTCAAGATGCTATGAACGGCTAAAGGTTGAGGATGATATGAACGATTCTTCATCATGAGCTTAAGCCTTCAGATGTTATGAACAACTTAGAGCTATGGATGATATGAACGATTGTTGGTTGTGAGCTTAAGGCTCAAAATACTATGAATAACTCAAGACTGTTGTTAACATAAATGATTCGTGCCCAATTGGTGTATCAGTTGATTCATGTCCAGCTGGTGCTCCTTGAATGAGGGAGTAATCAACAAAATTTATAACCTATTACACCATGAACTAGGGTAGCAAAGACAAAGCTACTATAGCATAGTGGCTCTAGGATCGTTCACTGGGATGGGTTTTCACTTCACAAATGATATTAATTCAAAGTTAAATTGATGCCTTTTCATTTCAAGGTTAGCTTTAAAAGAAAAATAAAGATGTTTGAATGAAAAAGGTTTGGTTTTAAACTAACCAAAACTAGTAACTGATTTTACTTACAAAGAAAGATGTTTCTTGGAGTTTCAGATCACTAGGCTCAGATTCCTCATACAAAAAGGGAGTTCCGGTCACTTGTTTCTTTTCCTCGCATTAGAGAATTAACATATAGTTCCTTCTCCAACCGGTGTTGTACAGATGCTTCCCATTAATGGGTTCAGACAGTAAATCCCTCTCACTGATGCATCTTGCAATGGCTCATACCTCTCACCTAGCACTTGCCATTCAAGTGATCTTTAACCTTGGATTACCCGTCAAAAGCTCGTAAGAGATAACTAATGGATGTCTCCTTGGAGTCCAAAAGCTTACCAAGTGTTGGCTATTCTAGAAAATCCTACCTTCAAACCACCTCCCAAAGGCTCGCAAGGGGTAAACTAGTGAATCTCCATGGATGGAGATCACTTGCCTTACCAAGTGTTGGCCCAGGTGATTTAAAGGCGTTTTAAGTTAACTAAAAAGATAAAAACCATTAACGAGTCACACTTTCTCTTCATTAAAAACTAAAACAACAAAACTTCCAATTTATGCATTTGGAAACATACCTAGCTTTCTACACTCCAAGAGACAAAGAGCCTAGCCTCTCATCATTTGAGGAAAAATCTTCAGAGTTTGGTTACCTAGAAATAAAAAGAAATGAAAAATGAAAGAGAAGGAAAAACAGAGCAAGGCTTTGTATATTCTATATATTTATCTATCTATATCCCGTTGGATTACATGATTACTTCGAGAACAAGCTCCCGAGAGCTATATATAAAGAAAATTACAAAACAAAATATTTGAGGTTATTCACCCCTTTTCCAAACTTAATAACTAAGGAATCCTATAATTGGTGGGTTACAAGGAGAAAATGGGGATTTAGACATAAAAAATCTGAAGAAAAATATCCAAAAGTGTCGTCGCAAATATCGGGAAGCACTAAGGACCATTTTGCAAGTGAAAATGATGTCTGCGAGATTTCGCAGATACACAAAAAGGGCTGCGAATTCACTTCGCAGCAAACGACTGATTTCGTAACTCTGCGAAGTGGTCTTTCAACTTGCGGTGTTCGACTTCCAACGTGTCAAGAAACTTCAAGGGGAATTCCACAGCACTGTGCAAAAAGGCTGCGAAATCATTTCGCAACAAAAGGGTGATTTCGCAACGCTGTGCAAAATTCTTCCTTCAGCTTGGAGTAATCTGCTTGAAATGGCTGTAACTCCTTCATTTCAACTCCGAATCGTGTACCGTTTGAAGTATTGGATTTTTGACTTCCTGAGCTTCGGAAACGACATATAGCATACATAAATTGAACTCCAGAAAGTGCTCCAAAAGTGTCTGACATGACTGACATCAAGAATGCTTCATGGCAGATTTCTCTTTGCTTCCCCTCCTTGCATTCCGGATTTGCTTATGACAAAGGACTTCAAAGCTTTGGTTCTTCATGTTTCTGAGCTTTCCATTACTTTGACATGGATTCCATATAACTCTCCTCAATCTCATATTGCTTTGGTGATCAAAAAGCTATCAAAACACCAAAACTTTACACAATTTGATTAGAATTGATTGCAAAGGTCCTTAACATGTTAATTGGGTTAAAAGGCAATAACTACTACTCAAAAGTGTTTAAAAGAGTTAATTACAAGCTATCAAATAGCACTTTTTTAGTAGTAATCACTCCCCCCAACCGACATATTGCTAGTCCCTCAGCAATGAAGGAGAGAAAAATAAAAATAAACAATACTATAATTTACAACATCATGCTGATCAAAAAACAATTTTCAAGTGGCATGATGATCTAACTCTCACATGGAAAATTAAAGAAATAAAACTCAAACTTCAACAAGAGTTATCAAATAACTTGTCTAATCACAATTCTTAAAGAGAAGGCATTATGCAAATTTAAGCTTTAAAATCATTTCCACTTCCAAAGAGCCAAACCTTACTCTTCCACAAAAATCTAAGTGTTATTTATTAGTTTCTGACTATAGTATGTTGAACAAATCTCTCCCCCCAACCTAGTTTTTTTTCAAAGCTTAGCAAGTTGATCAACCTCCAATAGGCTAAGAACGCACCTCTTTTCTCACAATTTTTTTTTTTCATTGTAGGAGTACAAGGCTTAAAGGTATTCTTTTCTAAATTGTCCATGTAACGGGGGTCCATCGATGACTCCCAACCAATTAAGGTTTAGGGCATCAAGCTTTAAGGATCTTTCAACCACTAACTCCTCGGATTTTACCCGGACTTTTGAGAATGAATTTTAATACCCAAGCACCTATAGTATGTTAAACTCCACCTATTCACCCTTGTAACGAGCATTGAGGTCGGTGACTCCCAACCAATGAAGGCTTAGGGCACCGAGGTTTAAAGATTTTCACCATATACCCCTCGGACCTTGCTCGGGTTTCCAAAGCAAGCAAACGTTTTTTTTCTTTCTTTTTTTTTTTTTCATCAAAGGCTCATTGGCCTTTTACAAGGTGTCCCAACACTATTAAATGAGGTCAAAGGTACCAAGTCTAAATTTTCCTAAGTCAAGAGGGAAATAGTTTTTCATCTTATAATCGGAACCTATTGTGCACAGTGTGTGAATAGCTTAAAGTGGAAGAACTAAGGTTGAATTCAAAAGAAGTTTCAACAATTCATCAACTTTAGTAAGCATAATACAAAATCTAAGTTAAGTAAAAAGACAAAAATTCAATTTCTCCCTTTTCATTTTGAAAATTTTTCCTTAATAACCATGGAGAGTAGAATAAAAACTTAAAAAAAATTTAAATTAAGCAAAAAACAACTAAATTACCAAAATAACTTAGCATTATTAACAATACTTACTTCCTCAACTCTCCCCCTAACCAAGCTGAACATTGTCCTCAATGTGACAAAAGCGATTAAAAAATAGGGAGGAAGTGGTACCTCCTGAGTGACATGGAGTCTGAGTCGTATAGGAGAAACCACATGTTTCAAAGAAAACATAAGAGTTAGTGAGTAGGGGAAATAGAAAGATGCCAAGTTTAAACAAAAATAATGTCTATGTATGATGTATCATCAGTAATACATCCAATCTCAGAATATAAGACATCAAAACATGGAATTATCTATACTAATATAATATGTAAAGACAAAAAGTAAAGAGATGATCAAGTAATGGTAAGGTCCTGTGGAGCTGATGCATCTCTGGTGGCCTCTTGAGTGGGTTGGATCAGGACTTTAACCTCTATTCTGTTAGTCTCCTTAGGTGGCATAGTCTCCTCAGTTGGAGCTATGGGCTCTGATGGTTTTAGGAGGTTAGAAATGGAGTGAGAGGCTTGGTGTGTGTGATCCCAGGGTGTGCGGGGCTCTCCTCTTCGGATGCATGATTGTGAGGCTCTATTGGCATTTTAGCAATTTCCCTTGGCTTTGCAAGGTGTTTTTGCAAACCTTCCTCCATTTCGCAAGTCAATTTTTCAATTTGAAGGCCATTTCGAAGCTTGTAGTGATTTCGCAGCCATTTGAAGCTCAAAAGTGATTTCGCAGCCCAAAATTGATTTTCGTGACTCATTTGCATGTTGCAAAATGAGTGTACGGGGCTTGAAATGACTCTCATGTGCCAAAAAGTGGTTTCGCAGCTCAAAGGTGATTTCGCAGCTGTATCGCAGCTTCGAAATGAGGGAGCTGTGCTGCAAAATGGCACTCGTGTGCCAAAAGTGGTTTCAGCACTGCGAAACACCCTTCCAAATGGTGTCTCAATCAAGAAATTCCCTCTTAGCTTTGCGCGCTTGTCTTCAAACGACCATAACTTCTTCGTTTCAACTCCAAATTGTGCACCGTTTGAAGCTCTGGACTCCTGACTTCCCAAGATTTGAAACAAGATATGGTATATATAATTTAAGCTCCAGTAAGTGCTCCAAAAATGTGTCTAACAGTAGCAAAATGGAGGTACGACATTTCCGCTCATGGTTTGCACGGTCGTCTTCAAACGACCATAACTTTTCCGTTTCAAATCCAAATCAAGCACCGTTTAAAGCTATGGACTCCTGACTTCCCAATCTTTGAAACGAGATATTGCATGCATAATTTTAACTTCAGGAAGTGATTGAGATGTGTCCAACAATTGCCGAAATGGGGGGTGTGGGTGTGACATGTCGACTCATGGTGTGCTGTGTTTGAAGGATTTTAGGTTTAAGTAGCCATTTTCGCAGCTGCGAAATGAGTGTAAGGGGCTTCCAAATGGCACTCGTGTGCCAAAAAGTGGTTTTGTAGCTGCGAAATACTC
The DNA here is from genome assembly GCA_037355405.1 of Vitis amurensis. Classification (NCBI taxonomy): domain Eukaryota; kingdom Viridiplantae; phylum Streptophyta; class Magnoliopsida; order Vitales; family Vitaceae; genus Vitis; species Vitis amurensis. The sequence continues at coordinate 12,193,556 of CM074687.1, read as the reverse complement.
TTCAAAATGGAGCTTTGGCTGTGAAATTGGGAATTTTCACGTTTTGGGACTTCGCAGCCGTTTCGCAGCTGCGAAATGAGGGTCACTGTGCTGCGAAATGGCACTCGTGTGCCAAAAGTGGTTTCGCAGCTGCCAAATCCTCTTCGAAATGGAGCTTTCCTTGCGAAAATAGGATCTTTCATGCTTTAGAGCTTCGCAGCTGTTTCGCAACTGCGAAATGGGGGCTCCTGCGCTGCAAAGTGGCACTCGTGTGCCAAAAGTTGTTTCGCAGCTGCGAAAATTTTCGCAGAGAGGGGCCTGAGGCTGTGAACTGGTTTTGCAGCAAAGTTTTGATTTCGCAGAGGCTGTGAAATCTCGCAGACCCCTGTTTTTGCTCTATTTTTGCTCTGTTTTCGCTCCGTTTGACTCCGAAAGACTTCCTTTCAATTTCTTTGCAATTCCTCCTGATTTTGATCATCCAAAAACCTATATTACATCAAAATAAATTAGAATTAAAGCATTGAAATCAAAATTAATGCATTGAAATCAAAATTAAAACATTGAAATCAAAATTAAAACAAGTAAAAAAAAAAAAGACAAAACAAAAAGATATGGACTAGCTAGTCTTTAAAAAGACTAAGTCCATCAAAAAATTTGATCCTGATTTAGCTTTCTCGGATCCCATATGAAGTTTGCATCTCTCTCTTGAGACTTGCTTTGTAAGATATTGCCATACAAAGCTTGGAGAAAAGATGGAGGCATGTGTTTCTTCATCAATTCTTTCTTGATGACTATCCTCTGTGGTTCTCTTTGTACATTAACATCATAGCCATCTTTCTCTATGCTTTTCCCCTTTTTCTTTCCTTTGATTTCCTCCCTCTTTTCTTTATCTGTTTCACTCTCTACCTTATGCTCTAGCTTGCATGTGGGCAGATCAACCTCTTTACCACTCCTCAAAGTGATCACTTCTTTGACTTCCTTCTTTTGTGAAGGTTCTCCCTTCTTAGCCTCCATTTCATGGATACTCATGGAATTTTGATAAGGTTGAGAAGGAGAGTTTTCTTTCTCTTGCACTGTGTTGAGGTTGGCAAACCTTGAGATTGAATCTTGGAGATTATGTATCTTCTGAGATAGATCATTTTGCACTTCATCCATCTTTTTGTTCAATGAACTCTCTCCACTGTCAATTCTTTGACTGAGCTGAGCATTGATGGATTTTTTAGCTTCAACAAACTCTTCCATGACCTTGTTAAGATTCATCATAGCTTGTTCAAGGTTTGAGGCTTGCTTTGTGGTGCTTGAGCAAAGGTTCTGTCGATCTTCGAGGTGGCTGTGGTTTCCAAGAGAAATTTGGATGGTCCCTCCAATTAGAATTGTAGGTGTTGCAATCACTAAACATTTCCCTCATGACTGGAATGGTAGGACACTCTTCCCCAAGTGCTCATAAGATAGACAAATGGCACAAGGCATAGCTTGTAATGGTGTCTCGAGAGATGGCTTACACTTGGTTGCATATTTGTCATTTCTAGCTTTTCCAATCTCCTTTCCATAGCTGCAAACTTTGTCCTCATGTCTATGCCGTCATTCAAAATATACATCTCACCCTTAGCATTAGGTTGAGACGTCATTCTTCCCATATCTCAAGCATTTGGTTCATCCCATCCTCTTGAAACTTCAGCCACATAACTCATGAAGTTCATGGCTTCCTCTGCTATCTCATATTCAATATGGCATGCACAACTAGCAATTTGTGAATTAAAAACAGAGAACACAAAAGAAAACAAAAGAAAAACAATTCAAAGAAAGAAAATTAAGGTAAACTAAAAACTAAATAAAAAGTATACTAAAATGTGAACAAAGAAAAATAAACAAATAAAAAGAGTTAGTAAAAAGAAAAGAAAAGTCACCAAACTTGTGATGAAGATCACAAGTACTCTGAAAAGGTGATATCACTATAAAGTGGCACCATCCCCGGCAACGGCGCCATTTGATTCGTGCCCAGTTGGTGTATCAGCTGATTCATGTCCAGCTGGTGCTCCTTGAATGAGGGAGTAATCAACAAAATTTATAACCTATTACACCATGAACTAGGGTAGCAAAGACAAAGCTACTATAGCATAGTGGCTCTAGGATCGTTCACTGGGATGGGTTTACACTTCACAAATGATATTAATTCAAAGTTAAATTGATGCCTTTTCATTTCAAGGTTAGCTTTAAAAGAAAACATAAAGATGTTTGAATGAAAAAGGTTTGGTTTTAAACTAACCAAAAATAGTAACTGGTTTTACTTACAAAGAAAGATGTTTCTTGGAGTTTTAGATCACTAGGCTCAGATTCCTCATACAAAAAGGGAGTTCCGGTCACTTGTTTCTTTTCCTCGCATTAGAAAATTAACATATAGTTCCTTCTCCAACCGATGTTGTACAGATGCTTCCCATTAATGGGTTCAGACACTAAATCCCTCTCACTGATGCATCTTGCAATGGCTCATACCTCTCACCTAGCACTTGCCATTCAAGGTGATCTTTCACCTTGGATTACCCGTCAAAAGCTCGCAAGAGATAACTAATGGATGTCTCCTTGGAGTCTAAAAGCTTACCAAGTGTTGGCTATTATAGAAAATCCTACCTTCAAACCACCTCCCAAAGGCTCGCATGGGGTAAACTAGTGAATCTCCATGGATGGAGATCACTTGCCTTACCAAGTGTTAGCCCAGGTGATTTAAAGGCGTTTTAAGTTAACTAAAAAGATAAAAACCATTAACGGGTCACACTTTCTCTTCATTAAAAACTAAAACAACAAAAATTCCAATTTATGCATTTGGAAACTTACCCAGCTTTCTTCACTCCAAGAGACAAAGAGCCTAGCCTCTCATCCTCTGAGGAAAAATCTTCAGAGTTTGGTTAGCTAGAAATAAAAAGAAATGAAAAATGAAAGAGAAGGAAAAACAGAGCAAGGCTCTGTATATTCTATATATTTATCTATCTATATCCCGTTGGATTACATGATTACTTTGAGAACAAGCTCCCGAGAGCTATATATAAAGAAAATTACAAAACAAAATATCTGAGGTTATTCACCCCTTTTCCAAACTTAATAACCAAGGAATCCTATAATTGGTGGGTTACAAGGAGAAAATGGGGATTTAGACATAAAAAATCTGAAGAAAAATATCCAAAAGTGTCGGTCGCAAATATCGGGAAGCACTAAGGACCATTTCGCAAGTGAAAATGATGTCTGCGAGATTTCGCAGATACACAAAAAGGGCTGCGAAATCACTTCGCAAAAAACGACTGATTTCGCAACGCTGCGAAGTGGTCTTTCAACTTGCGGTGTTTGGCTTCCAACGTGTCGAGAAACTTCAAGGGGAATTCCACAGCACTGTGCAAAAAGGCTGCGAAATCATTTCACAACAAAAGGGTGATTTCACAACGCTGTGCAAAATTCTTCCTTCAGCTTGGAGTAATTTGCTTGAAATGGCTGTAACTCCTTCATTTCAACTCCGAATCATGCACCGTTTGAAGCATTGGATTGTTGACTTCCTGAGCTTTGAAACGACATATAGTATGAATAAATTGAACTCCAGAAAGTGCTCCAAAAGTGGCTGAAATTATTGACATCAAGAATGCTTCATGGCAGATTTCTCTTTGCTTCCCCTCCTTGCATTCCGGATTTGCTTATGACAAAGGACTTCAAAGCTTTGGTTCTTCATGTTTCTGAGCTTTCCATTACTTTGCCATGGATTCCATATAACTCTCCTCAATCTCATATTGCTTTGGTGATCAAAAAGCTATCAAAACACCAAAACTTTACACAATTTGATTAGAATTGATTGCAAAGGTCCTTAACATGTTAATTGGGTTAAAAGGCAATAACTACTACTCAAAAGTGTTTAAAAGAGTTAATTACAAGCTATCAAATAGCACTTTTTGAGTAGTAATCAATAAACAACTCTGAGTCATGATCTTAAGGCTCTATATGCTATGAAAAGCTTAAGGCTATAACTGACATTAACGTCTCTGGGTCGTGAGCTTAAGGCACTAGATGCTCTTAATAACTCAAGGTTATGGATGACATCACCAACTTCGGGTTATGAGTTCAAAGCTTTAGATATTATGAACAACTCAAGGTAGTGGTTGGCATGAAAAACTCTAGGTCCTAAGGTCAGGGCTCTAGAAGGTATGAACAATTTAGGGTTGTGAATGATATGAACGACTTGGGATCCCATAAGCTTAGGCTTGTAAATGCTATGAATCGCTCTAGGCTATGGATGATTTGAATGATTCTGTATCATGAGCTCAAGCCACTAGATTCTATGAACTACTTAGGGCTATGAAAGATATGAATGACTCTAGGTCATGAGCTCGGGGCTCTAGACGCTATGAACAACTCAGGGTAGTAATTGACATGAACGACTCATGGGAAGTGAGTTGAAGGCTTTAGATGCTACTAACAAGTTAGGGTTGTGGATGGCATTAATAACTCTAGGTCATTGACTTAGGCTTCTAGATTCTATGAATAGCTGAAGCTTGTGGTTGACATCAAAAAATCCTATTCATGAGCTTAGAGCTCTAGAAGTTATGCACAACTTAAGGTTATCGATGACAAGAAATACTTCGGGTTGTGAGCTAAGGGCTCTAGATGCTATACATAGGTTAGGGTTGTCGATGACATGAAAGACTCTAGATCGAGAGCTTAAGGCTTTAGATACTATGAACAACTCAAGGTTGTGGTTGACATGAACAACTCTGGATCGTGAGCTTAAGGCTCTAAATGATATGAATAGTTATGGGCTATGGATGACATGATCTACTCTAAGTCATGAAACCAAAGCTCTAGATTCTATAAAGAGCTCAAAGTTATGGATGATATGAATGACTCAGGATCCCATGAGCTCAAGTCTTTAGACGCTATGAACTACTCAAGGCTATGGATGATATGAATGATTCTGCATGATGAGCTGAAGCCTCTAGATGATATGAACTGCTAAGGGATGTGGATGGCATGAACAAATTTGGGTTGTGAGCTTAGGGTTGTAGATGTTATTAAAAACTTAGGGTTATGGATAAGATGAATGACTCCAATTCATCGGCTTGGGCCTCTAGATTCTATGAACAACACAGGTTTATGGTTGACAAGAAAGACTCTGAGTCATGAGCTTATTGCTTTAAATGTTATGCAAAACTTAAGGCTGTCGATGACATGAAAGACTCCAGGTCATAACTTCAAGGCTCTAGATGTTATGAACATCTTAGGGATATGGTTGACATAAATGATTCTAGATCGTGAGCTCAAGGCTCTAGATGATATGAACAAGTCAGGGTTGTGGTTGACATGAATGACTCCGGGTCGTGAGCTCAAGGCTCTAAATACTATGAACAACTCAGGGTTGTACTTGTCATGAATGACTCTAGGTCATGAGCTTAAGGTTCTAGATGCCATTAACAACTTAGGATTATGGATGACATGAATGACTCCGGGTTATGAGCTTAGGTTTTTGGATTCAATGAACAACTTAAGGTTGTGATTAACATGAAATACTCTGAGTCTTGAGTTTAAGGCTCTAGATGCTATGCACAACTTAAGGTTGTTGGTGACATGAAAGACTCTGGGTCATGAGCTTAGGGCTCTACATATTATACATAGGTCTAGGTTGTTGATGACATGAAAGAGTCTACGTCATGAGCTCAAGGCTCTTGATACTATAAACAACTTAGGGTTGTGGATGACATGAACAACTCTACGTCATGAGCTCAAGGCTCTAGATGCTATGAACAACTTTGGGCTATGATCAAGGCTCTACTTTGGGCTATGATCTTAGGGATTTGGATGATATGAATAGCTCAGAGTTGTTGATTATATGTATGACTCGAGATCCTATGAGCTTGAACCTCTTGATGTTATGAACCGCTTAGGGTCATGGATGATAGAACTATTCTGCTTCATGAGCTCAAGCTTCTAAAAGCTTTGAACTACTTAGGGCTATGGAAGATAAAAACGACTTTAGGTTTTTATCTCAAGGCTCTAGATGCTATAAACAACTTAGGGCTATGGTTGACATGAATGATTCTAACTCTTGTGCTCAAGACACTAGATACTATGAAAAACTCAAGTTTGTGGATAACATGAATGACTTTGGGTTATTAGTTCAGGGCTCTAGATACTATGAATAGCTTAGAGTGGTGGCTGACATGAAAGACTCTAGGTGTTGAGCTTAGGGCTCTAGAAGCTATGAACAACTCATAGTTGTTGATGATATGGATGACTTGGGATCCCATGAGCTTAGGCTTATAGATGTAATGAACCGTTCTAGGTTGTGGATGACATGAACAATTCTGTGTCATTAGCTCAAGCCTTTAGATGCTATGAACTGATCTAGGCAGTGGAAGAAATAAACAACTTTGAGTAATGACCTTAGGGCTCTAGATGCTACTAATAAACCAGGGTTATAGATGACATGAACGATTTCGGGTCATGGGATTATGCCTTTAGATTTTATGTAAAGCTCAAGGTTGTGGTTGACATCAAAGACTCTTAGTTATGAGCTTAGAGGTCTAGATGCTATGCACAACTGAAGGTAGTTGATGACATGAAAGACTCTGAGTCATTAGCTGAGGGTTCTAACTGTTATGCATAGGTCAAGGCTATCGATGACATAAAAGACTTCGAGTTGAGAGCTCAAGGCTCTAGATGCTATGAACAACTCAGGGCTATGGTTAACATGAATGACTTTGGGTCATGAGCTTAAGGCTCTAAATGCTATGAACAACTCTCGACTATAGATGACATGAGCTACTCTTGGTCATTAGCATAGGGCTCTTAATGCTATCAAGAGCTCAGAGTTGTGGATGATATGAATGACCTAGGATCCTGTAAGCTTAAGCCTCTAGACCTTATGAATTGCTTAGAGCTATGGATGATGTGAATGATTCTCCATCATGAGCCCAAGCCTCTTGATGCTATGAACTACTTAGGCTATGGATAACATGAACGGCTTCGAGTCATGAGCTCAAGGCTGTAGATGCTATCAACAACTCAAGGTTGTGAATAACATGAATGACTCTAGTTCATGAGATCAGGCCTCTAGATTTTATGAACAACTCAGGGTTGTGGTTGACAAGAAAGACTTCGAGTTATGAGCTTAAAGCTCTAGATGCTATGCACAACTTAAGGCTATCGATGACAAGAAAGACTTTAAGTCGTGAGTTTAGGGCTTTAAATGTTGTGAACATCTCAAGGCTATGGTTGAAATGAACAACTTCAAGTCATGAGGTCAAGGCTCTTGATGTTATGAACAACTGAGGGTTGTGTTTGACATGAACGACTCTATGTTCTAAGCTCAAGGCTTTAGATGCTATGAACTACTCAGGGTTGTGGTTAATATGAACGACTCCAGGCCATGACCTTAAGACTTTAGATGCTATGAACAACGTAGGTTTGTGGTCGACATGAAAACTCTAGGTTATGAGCTTAAGGGCTCTAAATACTCTTAATAACTCAATGTTGTGGATGACAGAAATGACACCGATCATGAGCTGACACCTCTAGATTCTATGAACAACTTAGGGCTATGGTTGACATGAAAGACTATAGGCCATGAGATAAGAGCTGTAGATGGCATACACAGGTCTGGGTTGTCGATCACATGAAAGACTCTAGGTCATGAGCTGAGAGCTCTAGATGCTATGAACAACTCAGGGTTGTGGATGACATGAACAACTCTGGATCGTGAGCTCTATGATCTATATACTATAAACAACTCAGGGTTGTGGCTGACATGAATGACTTTGGGTGTGGAACTCAAGGCTTTACATGCTTTCAACAGCTTAGAGCTATGAACTACTCAAGGTGTGCATGACATGAACAACTCTAGGTAATGATCACAGGGCTCTAAATGTTATTAACTACCCATGGTGCTAGTTGACATGAGCGACTCTAGGTCATGACTCAAGGCTCTAGATGCAATGTACACCTCTGGGTTATGGTTGACATGAATGACTTTGGGTCGTAAGCTCATGACTTTAGATGCTATAAACAACTCAAGGCTATGGATTACATGAACAAATTTGGGTCTTAAGCTCAATCCTTTAGATAATATTAATAGCTCAAGGTTGTGGTTGACATGAACAATTCCAGGTTGTGAGCTCAAGGGTCTAGGTTCGATGAACTGCCTAAGGTTATTAATGACATGAACTACTTCGAGTTGTGAGCTCAAAGTTCTAGATGTTATGAACAACTCAGGGTTATGGTAGACAAAAACCAGTCCGAGTCATGATCTCGGGCCTATAGATGCTATGAACAACTCAGGTTTATGGTTTATATGAATGACTCTAGGTCATGAGCCTAGGGCTCTAGATGCTTTTAACAACACAGGGTTATTGATGACATGAACGACTTTGGGTCATGGCCTCAAGATTCTATGAATAGCTCAGGGTTATGGTTGTAATGAAAGGCTATGAGTCCTAAACTCAAGGTTCTAGAAGTTATGAACAACTCAAGTGATTTCGTGCCCAGCTGGTGTATGTCCTCTTGCTTGGTGCTCAATCAAGTGGTGTACCTTGATTTCGGTCCTCAAACGGGAGTAATCAACAAAATTTATAACCTATATCACCATGTACTAGGATAGCCTCAGCTAGCATAGCATAGTGGCTCTAGGATCGTTCACTGGGAAGGGTTTTCAATTTACAACTAATATTAATTCAAAGTTGAATTGGTGTTTTTCCATTTCAAGGTTAGCTTTAAAAGAAAACATAAAATTTGGTTTTAAAAAGGATTGGTTTTAAGCTAACCAAAAATAGTAACTGATTTTAATTATAAAGAAAAGTGTTTCTTGGAGTTTTTGGATCACTGGGGTCAGGCTCCTAATACAAAAATAGAGTTTCGGTCACTTGAATATTTTCCTCGCATTGGAGATTTAACATATAGTTATTTCTCGAACCAGTGTGGTACAGATGCTTCCCTTTTATGGATTCAAACAATAAATCCCTCTCACTGATTCATCTTGCAATGGCTCATGCCTCTCACCTAGCATTTGCCATTCAAGGTGACCCTTAACCTTGGATTACCCTTCAAAAGCTCACAAGAGATAACTAATGGATGTCTCCTTAGAGTCCAAAAGCTTACCAAGTGTTGGCTATTCTAGAAAATCCTACCTTTGAACCACCTCCCAAAGGCTCGCAAGAGATAAACTAGTGTATCTCAATGGACAGAGATCACTTGCCTTACCAAGTGTTGGCCAAGGTGATTTAAAGGCGTTTTAAGTTAACTAAAAACATAGAAACCATTAACAAGTCACACTTTCTCTTCATTAAAAGTTGAAACAACAAAACTTCTAATTTTTGCATTCGGCACCTTACCGAGCTTCCTTAACTCCAAGAGACAAAAAGCCTAGCCACTCATTCTCTAAGGAAACATCCTCAAAGCTGGTTTGGCTAGTGAGAAAAATACAATCAAAATGAGTAGGTAAGGCAGAGCAAAGCTCTGTGTATTACTTCCTTCAAAACTATATAAAAAGTTGGTCTCTGAGAACAAGCTCCCGAGATGTCTTGTGTAAAGAAAATTACAAAATATATATATGAGGTTATTCACCCTTTCTTCTTACTTCCTAACTAAGGAATCCTATGATTGGTGGATTACAAGGAGAAAATGAGGATTTAAACAACAAATATCTGAAGAAAAAAATCTAAGAGTCGGTCGCAAATATCTGGAAACACTCAGGTGGATTTCGCAGCATGCAACATGGGCTATGAAATTTCGCAAGCTGAAAGTCTCCATTTCGCACAAAAAGACTGATTTCGCAACTAGCACTTTGTGATTTCGCAGCTTGCGAAATTGCCTTTCAGCTTGGTGCGATTTGCTTCCAATGGCCATTAATTCTTCATTTTAGATCTGATTTATGCACCGTTTGAAGCGTTGGAATCCTGACTTCCCGAGCTTCGAAACGATAGATGGTATACATAAAATGGACTCCAATGAGTGCTTGAAATGTGTCCAAGAGTTTCTATCCTCTTGAATTTCTTCATGTTAGATTTCTCTTTTTGTTTTCCCTCCTTGCATTCTTGGTTTGCTTTTGGCAAAGGACTATAAAGCTCCAAAGCTTGGATTCTTCTTGTAAATGAGCTTCCATTTGCTTTTCCATGGATTCTATAGAACTCTTCTCAATCTTGGATTGCTTTGGTGATAAAAAAGCTATCAAAACACCAAAACTTAACACAATTTGATTAGAAACGATTGCAAGGGTCCTTAACATGCCAATTGAGTTAAAAGGTAATAACTACTACTCAAAAGTGTTTAAAAGAGTTATTTACAAGCTATAAAGTAACACTTTTTGAGTAGTAATCATCATGGTTGTGGATGATATGAACTACTTTTAATCACGTGAGCTCAGTCCTTTAGATTTTATGAACGGATCAATGTTGGGAAAAATATGAATGATTTTATGTCATGAGCTCAAGCCTTTAGATGCTATGAACTACTCAATGTTGTGGATGACAGGAATGACCCTGGGTCTTGAACTTAGGGCTCAAGATGTTATCAACAACTTAGCGTTATGGTTTACCTAAAGAACTTCGGGTTATTAGCTTAGGGGTCTAGATGCTGTGAACAACTCATAGTTGTGGATGATATGAATGACTCAATCTCCTGTGTCCTAAGGCCTCTAGATGCTATGAACTGCTCAAGACTATGGATGTTAATAAGAATTCTACATCATGTGCTCAAGGCTTTTTATGCTATGAACAACCCAAGGCTGTGGATGCTGTGAACAACTCAAGACTGTAGATGCTATGAACAACCCTAAGTCCTAATCTCAAGACTTCAGATGCTGTGAACTACTCATGGTTATGGTTGACAAGAAGAAGTTCAGGTCATCAGCTTAGGCCTTTAGACTCTATGAACAATTAAGGATTATGGATGACACAAGCTACTCTGGGTCATGAGCTTACAAATTTGGATGCTATGAAGAACTTAGGGTATTGAATAATATGAATAACTTGGGATTTCGTGAGCTTAATCCTCTAGATGCTATGAACAGCTCAGGGCTAAGGATGATATGAATGATTCTTGGTCATGAGCCTATGGCTCTAAATGATATGAATAGTTTAAGGCTATGGATGACATGTATGACCCCAGGTAGTGTTCTCAGGGCTCTAGATGCTATGAACAACTTAAGACTATGGTTGACAAGAATAAGTCCGAGTTGTGAGCTCAATGCTCTAAATGCTATGAATAGCTCAAGGTTACAGATGGCATGAATGACTTTGGGTTGTGAGCTTAGGGCTCTAGATACTATGAACAACTTAGGGTTGTGGCTGACACGAATGACTCTAGGTCGTGAGCTCACAACTCTAGATGTTATTAATAGATCAAGGCTATGAATGATATAAACTACTTTGTGTCATGAGTTGAGGGCTATGGATGCTATGAACAACTAAGCATTATGGATAATATGAACGACTCAGGATCCCATGAGGTCAAAGCATCTGCATGCTAAGTATAACTCAAAGTTATGGATGATATGAATTTATTTGTTTCATGAGCTCAGGGTTATGGATGACATGAACGACTCTAGGTCATGAGTTCAGAGTTATGAATGATATGAATGACTTAGGATCCCGTGAGCCCAAGCTTCTAGATGTTATGAACAACTCAGGGTTGAGGATAACATGAACGATTCTTGGTCGTGAGCCAATAGCCTTAAATACTATGAACAACTCAAGGTTGTGCATCACATGAAAGACTCTTAGTCGTGAGCTTAGGGCTCTATATGTTATGAAAAGCTTAGGGTTGCGATTGACAAGAAAGGAGTTTGGGTCATGAGCTCAAGGCTCTAGATGTTATAAACAAGTCATGGTTATTAATGACATGAGCTACTCTAGGTTATGAGCTCATGACTTTGGATGCTATGAACAACTCAGGGTTATGGATGATATCAACGACTTGTGATCTTATGACCTCAGTCCTCTAGATGTTATGAGCAGCTCAAGGTTGTGGATCATATGAATGGTTCTTGGTCGTGAGCTCATGGCTCTAAATGCTATGTGCAGTTGAGGGCTATGGATGAAATGAATGACTCCGGGTAATGAGCTCAAGGCTCTAGATGCTATGAATAGTTGATGATAATGTTTGACATCAACAACTTTAGGTCATGATCTTAGCGTTTTAGACGTTATGCATAACTCAAGGTTATAGTTAACATAAACAACTCCGGGTGATGAGTTGAGGGCTTTAGATGCTATGAACAACTCAGGGTTGTGGATGACATGAACGACTCTGGGTCATGAGATCAGGTCTCTATATACTATGAACAGTTCCATGTTATGGATGATACACACGATTTTGGGTCATGAACTCAAGGATCTAGATGATATGAACAACTCAGGTTTATGGATGATATGAACGATTTTGGGTCATGAACTGAAGGCTCTAGACAGAATGAACAACTCAGGGTTATGGAGGAATAAACGACTTCGGGCTATGAGCTTAGGATCTTAGATGTTATGAACACCTCATTATTGTGGATGATATGAACAACTCGAGATCCCATGATCTTAGGCCTCTAGATGCTAGGAACAACTTAGGGCCGAGGATGATATGAATGATTCTTGGTCATGAGCCTATGGCTTTAAATGCTATGAATAGCTAAGGATGATGGATGGCATGGAGGACTCTTGGTCGTGAGCTCAGGGCCCTATATTCCATGAACAGCTTAAGGTTGTGGTTGACAAGAATGAGTCCCAGTTGTGAGACCAAGCTCTAGATGCTATGAACAACTTAAGATTGTGGGTGACATGAGCTACTTCGGGTCATGAGCTTATGACCTTAGATGCTATGAAGAACTCAGGGTATTGGATGTTGTGAACGACATGAGCTCAAGCCTCTATATGTTATGAACAACTCGGGGTTGTAGATGATATGAACAATTCTTGGTTGTGAACCATGGTTATAAATTCTATGAACAACATAGGGTTATGGATGACATGAATGAATTCGGGTAGTGAGCTTAGGGCTCTAGATGCTATGAATAACTCAAGGTTGTGGTTGACATGAACAACTCCAAGTCATGAGCTCAGCATTCTAGATGCAATGATTAGCTCAAGGGTGTGGATGACATGAATGAATTTGGGGTCGTGAGCTCAGGGCTTTAGATATTATGAACAACTTAGGGTTATGGTTGACATCGTGAGCTCATGACTTTAGATGCTATGAATAGCTCAAGGTTGTGGATTATATGAGCCACTATGGGTTGTGAACTCAAGCCTCTAGATGCTATGGATTGCTCAGGGTTATGGATGACATGAACAACTCTGGGTTGTGAGCTCGTAACTCTAAATGCTATGAACAACTCAAGGTTATGGATGATATAAGCTACTCTAGGTTATGAACTCAAGGCTTTAGATACTATGAACTGATCAAGGTTGTGGATGACATGAATGACTTCATGTTATGAGCTTAGATCTCTAAATGCTATGAACAACATAGGGTTGTGGATGATATGCACTAGTCTAGGTCGTGACCTTAAGGATCTAGATGCTATGAAGAGCTTAGGGTTGTGGATGATATGAACGATTCTGGGTCATGAATAAAAGGCTCTAAATGCTATGAATAGCATAAAGCTATGGGTGAAATGAACGACTTCGGGTCATGAGGTCAGATCTCTAAATGTTATGGATAACTTAAAGTTATGGATGATATGAACGACTTGGGATCTCATGAGCTCAGGCCTCTAGATGTTTTGAACAACTTAGGGATGTAGATGATATGAACTATTATGGGTTGTGAACTAAAGGCTTTAGATGCTATGAGTGGCTCATGGTTGTGGATGACATAAATGGTTTTAGGTGGTGAGCTCAAACCTCTAGATGTTATAAATAGTTCAGGGCATTGGATGATATGAATAATTCTATATCATGTGCTCAAGCCTCTAGATTCTATGAATAGTTTAGGGTTGTGGATAACCTAAATGACTTTAGGTCATGAGTAAAGGGCTCTAGATGCTCTGAAGAGCTTAGGCCTATGGTTGATATGAACGACTATAGGTCGTGAGCTCATGGCTCTAGATGCTATGAACAGCTCAGGCCATTGGATGACATGAATTACTCCAAGTCGTTAGCTCATGGCTTTAGATGTTATGAATTGCTTAGGGTTATGGATGATATGAATGACTTAGGTTCCTATGAGTTCAAACCTCTAGATCATACAAATAGTTCAAGGCTACAAATCATATGAATGATTCATGGTCATGAGCCCAAAACTCAAAATGTTATGAACAACTTAGTGTTGTGGTTGACATTAAGGACTATGGGTCATGGGTTTAAGGCTTTAGATGTTATGAACAACTGAGGATTATGGATGATATGAAAAACTTCGGGTCATGAATAGGGCTCCAGATACTATGAATAGCTTAGGGTTATGGTTCACATGAACATATCCAGGTCATAAGATTGAGGTTGTAGATGCTATGAACAACTTAGGGCTATTGATGACATGAACTTTGTTAGGTCATGAGCTTAGGTCTCTAGATACTATGTACAACTCACGATAGTAGATGATATGCACAATTCTAGGTCGTGAGCTCAAGGATACAAATGATATGAACAACTCAGGATTGTAGATGATATGAACAATTTTGGGTCATGAACTCAAGGCTCTAGATTTTATGAACAGATCATGACTATGAATGAAATTAATGACTACAGGTCATGAGCTAATGGCTTGAGATGGTTTGAATAACTAAGGGTTATGGATAAGATGAATGACTCTGGAATTCTGAGCTTAGGGTTATAGATCCTATGAAGAGCTCAGAGTTGTAGATGACATGAATGACATCGGGTCATGAGCTAAGGGCTTGAGATGCTATCAACGGCTCAAGGTTATGATTTACATGAAAAACTATGTGTCATCTACTGAGGGTTCTAGATGCTATAAGCAGCTTAAGGCTATGGATGACATTAATTACTCCGAGTCATGAGCTCAAGGCTCTAGATACTATGAACAACTTAAGGTTATAGATGACATGAGCTACTTTGTGTCATGAGCTTAAGGCTATAGATTTTATGATTAGCTTAGGGTTATCGATGATATGAACCACTCAGGATCCAGTGAGCTCAGGCCTCTAGATGCTATGACCAGCTCAGGGTCATAGATAATATGAATGATTCTTGGTTGTGAGCCCTTGGCCCTAAATGCTATTAATATCTCAGAGCTGTGGATAACATGAATGACTTTAGGCTGTGAGTTCAAAACTCTAGATGCTATGAATAGCTCAGGGTTATGGTTGACATGAATGACTCTGGGTTGTGAGCTCAAGGCTCTAGATGTTATGAACAACTCAAGGTTGTGGATGACATGAATGACTCTAGGTTGTCCGCCTAAGGCTCTAGATGCTTTGAACAATACAGGGTTGTGGATAATAAGAACAACTCAAGATCGCATGGGCTAAGGCCTCTAGATTTTATGAATAGCTCAAGGCTAATGATGATATGAATGATTCTAGGTCATGAACTCAAGGCTTTAGATGTTGTGAATAGTTCAAGGCCATGGATGAAATGAACAACTTTAAGTCGTGAGCTTAGGGCGTAAGATAGTATGAATAGTTTAGGGTTATGGATAACATGAATGACTTTGGGTTGTGTGCTTAAGGCTATAAATCTTATGAATAGCTCAGAGCTATGGATGACATGAATGACATTGGATCATGAGCTTAAGGCTCAAGATGCTATCAACAACTCAGGGCTATGGTTGACATGAATGACTATGGGTCATGAGTTGAGGTTTTCGGATGCTATAAATAGATTAGGGTTATTGATGACTTGAATGAATCCGAGTCATTAGCTAAGGGCTCTAGATTAGGGCTTTGGATGCTATGATCAGTTGAAAGTTATGGATGATAAGAATGACTGAGGATCCTGTGAGCTCAGACCTCTAAATGCTATGATTAGCTTAGGGTTATGGATGACATGAATGATTCTTGGTCATGAGACCATGGCCTTAAAAGTTATGAATAGCTTAGAACTGTGAATGACATAAACGGCTCTAGGTCATGAGTTGAAAGCTCTAGATGCTATGAATAACTCAGGGTTATGGTTGACATGAACAACTTCGGGTCATGAGCTTAATGTTCTAGATGTTATGAATAGCTTAGGGCTATGGATGATATGATAAGTTGAAAGTTATGGATGATAAGAGTGACTCAGGATCTTATGACCTCAGACCTTTAGATGCTATGACTAACTAAGGGTTGTGGGTGATATGAATGATTCTTGGTCATGAGACCATGGCCCTAAAGGCTATGAATAGCTTAGGACCATGAATGACTCTAGGTCATGAGCTAAAAGCTCTAGATGCTATGAATAACTCATGGTTGTGGTTGACATGAACAACTCTGGGTCGTGAGCTTAATGTTCTAGATGTTACGAACACCTTAGGGTTGTGGATGATATGAACAAGTTTGAGCGGTCAACTCAAATGTTTGGATACTTTGAATAGATCAAGGTTGTGGATAATAAGAATGAATTAAGATCCCATTAGCTCAAGCCTCTAGTTGCTATGAACAACTCAAAGTTAAGGATGATATCAACCATTCTTAGTCATAAGCCTATGGATTTAAATGCTATGAATAGCTTAGTGCTGTGGTAGACATGACCAACTCTAGGTTGTGAGCGCAGTGCTATAGATGCTATGAACAACTTAGGATTATGGTCGATATGAGTGACTCCAGATCTTGAGCTCAAAGCTCTAGATACTGTGAACAACTCAAGGTAATGGCTTACATGAACGATCCTGGGTGATGAGCTCAAGCCTCTAGATGCTCTGAATAGCTCAGGGATGAGGATAATATGAACTATTCTTGGTCATGAGCCTCTAGCTAAAAATGCTATGAACAGCTCAGGGTTGTGGTTGACATGAACGACTATGGGTTGTGAGCTTAAGGATCTAGATGCTTTGAACAACTTAAAACTATGGTTGACATGAATGACTCTAGTTTATGAGTAGAGGCCTCTAGATGTTATGAACAACTTTAGGCTAAGGATGATATGAATGATTCTAGGACGTGAGCCTATGTCTAAATGCTATGGATAGCTAAGGGTTGTAGATGACGAACAACATCGGGTCATTTGGATGGTGTGAATAGCTCAGGGTTGTGGATGATCTGAATGACTCGGGATCCCATGTGCTTAGGCCTCTAGATGCTATAAACAGGTTAGGGGTGTAGTTGGTATAAACGATTCTTGGTTATGATCCCTTGGCTCTAAATATAATGGATAGCTTAGGGTTGGGGATGACATTGATAACTCTAGGTTGTGAACTCAAGGCTCTAGATGCTATGACCAGCTCAAGGTTGTGGTTGACATGAATGACTCTAAGTTCTGAGCTTAGGGCTATAGATGCTATGAAAAACTCAATGCTATGGTTGACATGAATGTCTCCGAGTCATGATTTTAGGGCTTTATATGCTATGAAAATGATAAGGTTGTGGATGACATGAACAGCTACGAGTCGTGAGCTCAGGACTCTAAATGATATGAATAGCTCAAGGGTGTGGTTGACATGATCGAATCAAGGTCATGAGCTTAGGACTCTAGATGCTATTAAAAGCTCAAGGCTGTGGATGACATGAATGACTCCAAATCGTAAGCTCAAGGCTTTAGAATCTATGAACAACTCAGGGTTGTGGTTGACATGAACAACTCCAGGTCATGGGCTCAATGCCCTAGATGTTATGAACAACTTAAGGTTATGGATGATATAAGCTACTCTGGGTCATGAGCTCAAGGTGATAGATGCTATCAAAAACTTAGCATTGTGGATAAAATGAATGACTCTAGATCTTGTTAGCTCATGCCTCTAAATATTATGCACATGTAAAGGTTATGGATGATATGAATGATTTTATGTCATGAGCATAAGGATGTGGATGACATGAACGACTTCGGGTCATGAGCTGAAGGCTGTAGATATGTTAAACAACTCAGGGTTGTGGTTGACATGAATGAATCCTGCACATGAACTCATAGCTCTAGATGTTATGAACAACTTAGGGTTGTGAAAGACATGAACTACTCTTGGGTCATGAGCTTAAGGCTCTGGATGCTATGAACAACTTAGTGTTATGGATGGTTGATTACTACCAAAAAGTGCTATTTTGTAGACCTAATTATAATGGTTTTAAGCACCTTTGAGTAGTAATCATATTCATTTAACCCAATTAATTCATTAAGGTCCTTAGTAATTGGTTTTAACCATTTTTGTGGCAAGTTTACATGTTTTTATCAGCTTATGAATCGATTCAAGCATGCCAAATGATGGAGGAGTTACTTGGACAAGTTAAAGCAAGGATTTTGGACGTTTACAAGCTTTAATTTCAAGTGGAAACACGAGCACAAGCAAAGAGAAGCAAAGAGGAAAAGCAAGCAAAGTGAAAAGAAGCAATGAGGACAGCAGCTGCAGTCTTCTTTCGCACTTTTGGAGCACTTTCCGAAGTCCAATTTTTACATGCTATATACCATTTTAAAGCTCTTGAAGTCAAGAATCCAACGCTTCAAACCGTGCACGATTTGGAGCTGAAATGAGGAAGATATGGCCTTCAGAAGCCAACTGATCCAGGTTATGCGAAAATTTCGCATTCCACAAGGTGTAATGCGAATTTCGCATAATGTTCGCATTACATTCGCATAACCCACGCGAATTTTGCTCTATTTTGCCGACTCCACTTTAGATATTTTCCTTTGTATTTTGTGATGTAATTTCCTTTCTTATCCTTGTAACTAACCAATCACAAGCTTTTGCTTTTGTAAAGACTATATAAGGGGTGGAAATCACCTCTTGGAAAACATATGTTAGATAATAGATATTACGTTTTAGACTCTCTCGTTTTCTATTTTCTCCTTACTATTCTATTTTCTTAGTAGCCAAACAGCCTCTAAGGGCTTTTCCTCAGAGGATGATTGGCTAAAACCTTTAGTTTCTCAAAGTATGGATGTTATGTGATGGCTTGGATGCAATCCCATGGAAATTTCTCACACCCGGAAGGTAAGGTAGACGTTTTTCATTAAAGGTTCATTAATGCAAAGTTCGGTTTTGATTTCCTTTGGACAACTTCCAACGGCCAATACTTGATAAGCTTTTGGATTTCTATCCATTAGTTATCTCCTACGAGCTATTGGAAGGTGAGGTTTTCAATTCCAAGTTTTGTATTAATCCATTAGAACCAATTTCAAATGGCCATTGAAAGGTGAGTTTATCACTTGGAATGACTTTGAGTTGCCAATATTTGGTAAGCTTTTGGCTTTAGACCATTAGTTATCTCTTACGAGCCATTCAAAGGAAGTCTAAGGTGAATAACCATTGATGAAATTCACTACCATCTGTTTTGTCATTTTAAAGGATTAAAACTTGATTTGCTAAATCCATACCGGTTCGGGAAGCAAGCATCACCATAGTTGCAACCCCAACGTGAGGAGCCTATCCTGAGATTTCCAATTTGCATAAGAGCCAGAGCATAGCTATCCTATCTTTGAGAAACTTGCTTTTACACCCTTTCATTTTAGTCTTTAATGTTAGCTTAGATTAGTTTAAATCTTTCTGAAATATTTACATCTTCTTTTAAAGCTAACATCCATAAGAAAATCACCTATTTCCTAATTTGAATATCACTAGTGTTTGCGAAAACCCTTCCCAGTGAACGATCCTAGAACCACTATGCTATAGTAGCTTGGCTACTTTAGTAATAGTATTCAAGGTATAAATTTTGTTGATACGCCTTTAAAGCTAAGCTACCATGAGTCGAATCAATGGTATGAATGAATTGAGATCTCGTAAGCTCAGGGCCCTAGATGTTATGAATAACTTAGGGCTACGGTTGACATGAACGACTACAGGTCATGGGCTCACGACTTTAGATGCTATGAAAAGCTATGGGTTCTAGATGAAATGAATGACTTCGACTCATGAGCTAAGGGCTCTAGATAAGATGAACAACTTATGACTATGGTTGAGATGAACGACTCTGGGTTGTGAGCTTAGGGCTCTAAATTCTATGAATAGCTTAGGGTTATGGTTGACACAAACGACTCTAGGTCCTGAGCTCAAGGCTTTAGATGCTATGAACAGGTGAGGGCTATGGATGACATGAACGACTTCAGGTCATGAGCTCAAGGCTCTAAGTACTATGTCCGACTCAAGGCTATGGTTCACATGAATAACTTTAGGTTATGAGCTTAGGACCCTAGATGCTATCAACAGCTCAGGGCTATGGATGACATAAATGACTTTGTGTCATGAACTTAGGGCTTAGGATGCTATGAACAACTCAGGGTTATGGGTGATGTGAATGGCTCCAGGTCGTGAGCTCAGGGCTATAGATGCTACCACCTTAAGTTATTCATAACATCTAGAGGCCTTAGATCATGGGATCTTGAGTCGTTCATGTCATCCAGAACTTTAAGTTGTTCATAACATCTAGAGCCCTAAGCACATGACTCGAAGTCTTTCATGTCAACCACAACCTTGAGTTGTTCATAGCATCTAAAGCCTTGAGGTCATGACCCATAGTCATTCATGTCATCTACAACCTTGAGTTGTTCATTTCAATTAGGATCATAGACTCATGACCAAGAATCATTTGCATTATCTTTAACCTTATGTTGTTCATAGCATCTAGAGGCCTCAACTCATAGGATCCCGAGTTGTCCATATTATCCATAGCTCTGAGTTGTTCATAGCATCTAGATCCCTAAGCTCATGACTTGAAATCATTCATGTCAACCATAGCCTTGAGTTGTTCATAGTATCTATAGCCTTAAGCTATTCATAGCATATAGAGCCTTTAGCTCATTACCCGAAGTCGTTCATATCATCCACAACCATGAGTTGTTCATGTCATTTGTAGCAATGGGCACATGACTAAGAATCATTCATATAATTAACACCTCTTAGCTTTTCATAGAATATAGAGGCCTGAGCTCACTAGATCCATAATTGTTCATATCATCCACAACCCGAGATTGTTTCTAGCATCCAGAGTCCTAAACTCATGATCGAGATTTGTTCATGTCATGCATAATCCTAAGCTATTCTTAGCATTTAGATTCATAGTCTCACAACCAAGAATCGTTCATATCATCCTCAAACTTGAGTTGTTCAGAGCATCTAGAGATCTAAGATCATGGGATCCTAAGTTATTCATATCATCCACAACTCTGACTTGTTCATAGCATCTATAGCCTGGAGCATATAACTCAAAGTCCATCATGTCAACTACAACCTTGAGCTGTTCATAACATCTAGAGCCCTCAGGTCAACACTTAGAGTCATTCATATCATCCACAACTTTGACTTGTTCATAGAATCTATAGTCTGGAGCATATAACTCGAAGTCCTTCATGTTAACTACAATCCTGAGCTGTTCATAACATCTAGAGCCCTCAGGTCAAGACCTAGAGTCATTCATGTCATCTACAACCCTAAGTTGTTCATAACATTTAAACTCATAGGCTAATGACCAAGAATCCTTCATATCATTCTTATCCCTAAGTTGTTCATAGTATCTAAAGGCCTTAGCTCACAGGATCCCGAGTTGTTTATATCATCCCACAACTCTGAGTTGTTCATAAAATCTAGAGCCTTGAGCTCATTACCCGAAGTCATTTATGTCACCCACAACCTGAGTTGTTCATAGTATTAGAAACCTAAACTCACGAACCATAGTTGTTCATGTCAACCACTACCCTTAGGTGTTCATAGCATCTACAGTCCCGAGCTCACGACTTGAAGTCATTTATGTCCACCACGACCTGGAGCTTTTCATAGCATTCGAAGCACTTAGCTCATAACTCAGAGATGTACATGTCAACCACAACCCCGATCAGTTCAGAATATCTAAAGCTTTAAGCTCATAGCCCAGAGTCATTCATGTCATCCACAACCTTGAGCTCATCACATAGAATCATTCATATAATCCATAACCCTGAGTTATTCATAGAATCTAGAAGCTTAAGCTCATAAGATTTCGAGTCATTCATATCATCCACAATGTTAAGCTGTGCATAGCATTTAGAGCTCTAAGCTTATGACCCACAGTCATTCAGGTCCACCATAGCTTTGAGCTGCTCATAGTATCTAAAGCCTTGAGCTCACGACCTGTAGTTGTTCATGTCATCTATAGCCCTAAGTTGTTCATAGCATTTAGAACCCCAAGCTCATGACCGGGAGTCATTCTTGTAAACCATAGCCATGAGCTATTCATAGCATCTAAAGCCCTAAGCTCACAACCCAGAATCATTCATGCCATCCATAACCTAAAGCTATTCATTGCATCTAGAGTCCTAAGCTCACAAATTGAAGTCATTCATGTCAACCACAGTTTTGAGTTGCTCATAGTATCTAAAGCCCTGAGCTCCCAACTAAAAGTTGTTCATGTCATCCATAGCCCTAAGCTGTTCATAGCATTTAGAGCCTTGAGCTCACAACCGAGAGTCATTCATGTAAACCACAACCCTGAGTTGTTCATGGCATCTATAGCTCTAAGCTCATGACATGGAATCATTCATGTCATCCACAACCTTGAGCTATTCATTATATCTAGAGTCTTAAGCTCATACCTTGGAGTTGTTCATGTCAACCACAAACCTGAGCTATTTATAGCATCTAGAGCCTTATGCTCAGGACCTAGAGTTGTTCATGTCATCCACAGCCCTGAGCTATTCATAACATTTAGACACATAGGCTCATGACCAAGAATCGTTCATATCATCCTTAACCCTAAGTTGTTCTTAGCATCTAGAGGCCTTGGCTCACAAGAACTCGAGTCATTCATATCATCCACAACTCTGAGTTATTCATAGTATTTAGAGCTCTGAGCTCATGACCCAGAGTTGTTTAAGTAAACCTTAACCCTGAGTTGTTCATAGCATCTAAAGCCTTAAACTTAAGACCCAGATTCGTTCATGTTAACCACTAGCCTGAGTTGTTTATAACATCTAGATCCTTGAGCTCATGATTGGGAGTCATTCATGTCCACTACAACTTGGATCTTTTCATAGTATTTAGAGCCATGTGCTCACGACCTAAAGTTATTGATGTCAACCAGACCCATGAGTTGTTTATAACACTTAGAGCCTTGAGCTCACCACCTAGAGTCATTCATGTCATCCGCAAATCTGAGCTTTTCATGGCATCTAGTGCCCTAAGCTAACAATCTGGATTAATTCATGTCAACTAGAGCCCTGAGTTGTTCATAGCATTTAGACTCAAAGGCTCATGACCAAGAATTGTTCATATCAATCTCAACCCTTAGTTGTTTATAGCATCTAGAGGCCTAAGCTTATAAGATCTCAAGTCGTTAATATCATCCACAACTCTCAATTGTACACAACATCTAGAGCCTTGAGCTTACGACCTGGAGCATTCATGTCAACCGTCACCATGAGCTTTTGATAGCATCTGGAGCCCTAAGCTCATAACCTAGGGTTCTTTATGTCTACCATAACCTTGAGCTCACGACCTAGAGTCATTCATGTCCACCATACTCGGGAGCATTTTATAGCATTTAGAGTCTTAAGCTCACGACTCAGAATCATTCATGTCAACTACAACCCTAAGCTAAGAATAGAATATAATGGCCTGAGCTAATGAGTTGGAGTTATTCATGTCATCCACAACCCTGAGTTGTTCATAGCATTTAGACTCATAGGCTCATGACCATGAATCATTCGTAACATCCTTAGCCTTGAGCTATTCATAGCATCTAGAGGTCTTAGCTCATGGGATCCCTAGTCGTTCATATCATCCATAACTCTAAGTTGTTCATATCATTTAGAGCCTTAAGCTCACAACCTAGATTCATTCTTGTCAACCATAACCCTAAGTTGTGCATAGTATCTCAAGCCTTGACCTTATGGCCTGGAGTCATTCATGTTAACCTTAGCCTTAAGCTATTCATAGTATCTAGAGCCTTGAGCTCATGACCCAAAGTCATTTGTGTCCTTCATATCCTAGAGCTTTTCATTGCATCTAGAGCCTTGAGCTCATGACTCGGATTCATTCATGTCAACCACAACCCTATCTTGTTCATAACATCTAGAGCCTTGAGTCCATGACCCAAAATTGTTTATGTCATTCATAGCCCATAATTCATAATGCAAAATCATTCATCTAATCCACAACCTTGAGTTATGCATAACATCTAGAGGATTGAGCTCAAGGGATCTCAAGTTATTCATATCATCCATAATGTTGAGTTGTTAATAAAATCCGTAGTCCTGAACTCACGAGCCGGAGTAGCACATATCTTCCATACCCTTGTGCTATTCATAGCATTGAGAGCCTTAAGCTCATGACTTGAAGTCATTAATGTAAACTACAGCTCTGAGATATTCATAGCATCTAAAGCCCTAAGCCCGTGACCCGGAGTCATTCATGTCATCCATTACTCTAAGCTTCTAATAGCATCTAGAGCCTTGACCTCATGACTCAGAGTATTTAATTTCATCCACAACCCTGAGTTGTCCATAGCATTTAGACTCATAGGCTCATAACCAAGAATGATTAATATGATTCTCAGCCTTAGACTATTCATAGCATCTAGAGGCCTGAGATCACGGGATACTAAGTTGTTCATATCATCCATAATTGTGAGTTGTTCATAGCATCTAGAGCCTTGAGCTTACAACCCGAAGCTGTTCATGTTAGCCACAACCCTGAGATCACAACCCGAAGTCTTTCATGTCATCCATTGCCATGAGCTTTTCATAGCATCTAATGTCTTAAGCTTATAACTCATTTATGTCCACCATCACCTTGAGTTACTCATAGGATCTAGAGCCCTCGCACATAACTCGAGGTCATTTATGTCATCCAAGACCCTTAACTGTTCATAGAATCTAAAGCTCTAAGCTTATGAAGTCGTTCTTGTCATCCATAGCCCTGTGTTGTTCATATCATTTAGACCCTTGAGCTCACGACCCAAAGTTAGTCATGTCAACCATTACCCTGAGTTGCTCATAGCATCTAAAGCCCTAAGCTCATGACCTAGAGTTCATGTCATTCACGACCTAGAGTCATTCATGTCATCCACAACCCTCAATTATTCATAGCATTTAGAGCCACATGCTCATGACCACGAATCGTTCTTATCATCCACACCCCCTAGTTGTTCATAACATCTAAAGGCCTAATTTGACAAGATCCCTAGTCATTCTAATCATCCAAAACACTTAGTTTTTCATAGGAGCCTTATGCTAATTATGAAAGTAGCTTAGGTCATCTAGAGTCGTGGGCTATTCATAGCATATGGAGCCCTAAGTTCATAACCTAGAGAAGTTCCTCTCAACCTTAGCCTTGAGCTGTTCATAGCATCTTGAGCCCTGAGATCATGACCCTAAGTCTTTCAAGTCAACTATAACCTTGAGTTGTTCATAGTATTTAGAGCCCTGCACTAAATACCTCAAGTTTATCATATCATACATAGCCTTGAGCTGTTCATAACATCTGAAACCCTAATATCATAACCTGATATCGTTCAAGTCAACCATAACCATGAACTATTCATAGCTTATAGAGTCCTTAGCTCATGACCTAGAGTCGTTCCTGTAATCCACATCCTTGAGCTATTCCTAGCATCTAGAGCCTTAAGCTCACGACCTAGAGTTGTTCATGTAAAGCAGAACCCTGAACTGTTCATCATATCATCATTCATTTTGTCCACAACCATAAATTATTCATAGCATCTAGAGCCTTAAGCTCATGACCTAGAGTTATTCATGTTAACCACAGGCCCACGTTCTTCATAATATGTAGAGCTTTAAGCTCATGACCTAGATTCGTTCATGTCATCTACAACCTTGAGTTGTTCATGACATCTAGAGCTCTCAACTGACAACCCAAAGTCATTCATGTCAACTATAACCTTGAGTTGTTCATAGCATCTAAAATGCTAAGCTCATGACCTAGAGTTGTTGATGTCAAACATAGTCTTAAGTTGTTCATAGCATCTAGAGCCTTGAGTTCACTACCTAGAGTCATTCATGTCATTTATAGCCCTCAACTGCTCATACCATTTAGTGCCATGAGCTCATGAGCAAGAACTATTCATATGATCAAAAATCTTGAGCTACTCATAGCATCTAAAGGACTGAGGTCACATGATCACGAGTTGTTGATGTCATCCATAACCTTGAATTGTTCATAGCATCCAAAGTTGTGAGCTCATGTCGTTAACAATCGTGAGTTGTTTATAACATCTAAAGTTCTAAGCTCATGACCAAAACTTATTCTTGTAAACCACAACCCTGAGCTTTTCATAACATGTAGAGCCCTAAGTTCACGACTCAGAGTCTTTCATGTGATGCACAACCTTGAGTTGTTCATAGCATTTAAAGCTATTAGCTCACAACCAATAATCATTCATATTATCCTTAACTCTAAGTTGTGCATAGAATCTAGAAGCTTGCGCTCATGGGATCCTAAGTCGTTCATATCATCCATAACTCTGAACTCACAACCCAAAGTTGTTCATGTCATCCACAACTCTAAGCTCATGAAGTAGATAAATTCATATCATCCATAGCTTTGAGCCATACTTAACATCTATAGGCTTGACCTCAAGGGATTCTGAGTCGTTCATATCATCCATAATGCTTAGTTGTTCATAGAATCCATAGCCCTTAGCTCATGACCTAAAGTAATTTATATCATTCACAACCTTGAGTTGTTCATAGCATTTAGAGTCGTGAGCTCACAAACCATATATGTTAATCACTACCCTAAGTTGTTCATAGTATCTAGAGCCCTGAGCTCATGACCTAGAGTCATTTATATCATCCATAACCTTGAGCTATTCATAGAATTTAAAGCATTGAGCTCATGAACCAGAGTTGTTCTTGTCAACCATAGTCCTAAGTTGTTCATAACATCTAGAGCCCTGAGCTCATTACCTAGGTTCGTTCATGTCATTCATAGCCTTAAGCTATTCATATTATTTAGAGCCATGGGCTCATGACTAAGAATCATACATATCATCCTTAACCTTGAGCTGTTGATAGCATCTAAAGGACTAAGCTCACGAAATCCTGAGTCGTTCATATCATCCAATACTCTTAGTTCTTCATAGCATCCAAAGTTGTAAGCTCATGACCCGAAGTAGCTTTTTTCATCCATAATCCTTAGCTATTCATAGAATCTAAAGCCCTAAGCTCACGACCTGAACTTTTTCTTGTCAACCATAACCATGAGTAGTTCATAGCATCTAAAGCCTTGAGCTCATGACCTAGGGTTGTTCATAGCATCCACAACCTTCATTTTTTCATAACATATAAAGGCTTGAGCTCATGATGTAGAACCATTATTAACATCCACAACCCTAAGCGGTTTATAGCATCTAGAGGCCTCAGGTCATAGGAGATCAAGTCATTCATATCATCCATAACTATAAGTTGTTCATAGCATCTAGACCCCTAAGCTCACAACCAGAAATTGTTCAGGTCAGCCATAATCTTGAGTTATTGATAGCAGCTTGAGCCCTAAGCTCACGACCTAGAGTCATTCATGTCATCCACAACATCGAGCAATTCATAACATCTAAAGGCTTGAGCTCATGACACAAAATCATTCATATTTTTCCCAACCTCGATCAGTTCATAAAATCTAAAGGACTAAGCTCATGGGATCCCAAGTTGTTCATATCATCCACAACTTTGAGTTATTCATAACTTTTAGAACCCTAAGCTCAGGACCTAATGCCTTTCATGTCAACCACAATCCTAAGCTATTCATAGAATCTCGAGGCCATGACCCGAAGTCGTTCATGTCATCCACAACCTTGAGTTGTTAAAAGCATGTAGAGCCTTACGCTCATAACCTAGAGTCATTCATATCAACCATAACCCTGAGTTGTTCATAGAATCTAGAGGCCTAAGATCATGACTCGGAGTGGTTCTTATCAACCATAGCCCTAAGCTGTTCACAACATCTCAAGCCCTAAGCTCATGACCCAGAGTAGTTCATGTCATTGATAATCTTAGGCAGTTCATAGAACCTGGACCCTTGAGCTCACGACTTGAAATCGTTCAAGTCGACTATAACCCTGAGCTATTCATAGTATCCAAAGGACTAAGCTTAAGACCCAAAGTCGTTTATGTTATCCATATCCCTGAGTTGTTCATAGCAACTAAAGCCATGAGTTCACAACCCAAAGGTGTACATTGCATCTAGAGCCTTGAGTTGACGACCTAGAGTCACTCATGTCAACTAGCACATGAGCAATTTATAACATCTAAAGCCCTGTGATCACAACCCGAAGTCATTCATGTCATCCACAACCTTGAGCAGTTCATAGCTTTGAGTTATTCAAAGCATCTAGAGCCTTGAGTTAATGACCTGAAGTCATTCATGTCAACCACAACCTTCAGTTGTTTATAGTATATATAGCCTGGAGCTCATGACCTAGAGTCGTTCATGTCATTCATTACCCAAAGTTGTTCATAGCATCTAGAGCCCTCAACTCACAACCTAGAGTATTTCATGTGATCAATAGCCCAAACCTGTGTATGACAACTACAACCCTTAGCTCATGACCTAGACTCTTCCATGTCAACTACAACCCTAAGTTGTTCATAAAATCTGGAGGCCTCAGCTCATGACTGGTGTCATTTATGTCATCCACAACATTGAGTTGTTAAGAGCATCTAGAGCCCTAAAATCATGATCAGGAGTCTTCATGTCAACCACAAACCTATGTTGTTCATAGCATCTAGAGCCTTGAGCTCATGACTTGGAGTCGTTCATATTAGCCACAACCCTGAGTAGTTCATAGCATCTAGAGCCTTGAGCTCAGACACAGATTCATTCATGTCAGACACAACCGTTAGTATTTCATAGCATCAAGAGCCTTGAGCACATGACCCAAAGTCATTCATGTCAACCATAGCCTTGAGATGTTCATAGCATCTAGAGCCCTAAGCTCACAACTCGGAGTCTTTCCTGTTAACCATAACATTGAGGTGTTCATAGAATCTAGAGGCCTGATCTCATGAACTAGAGTCATTCATGCTTTTCACAATTCTGAGTTGTTGATAGCATATACAACTTTGAACTCATGACCCGAAGTCGTTCATGTCATCCGTAGCCTAAGAAATTCATAGAATATAGAGGCTTCAGCTCATGATGGAAAATCATTCACATCATCTACGACTTTGAGCAATTCATAAGATCTAGAGGCTTGCTCACAAGATCTCGGGTAATTCATATCATCCACAACTCTAAGGTCTTCATATCATTTAGATTCTTAAGTCTTCGAATAGGAGTAGCTCATGTCATCCATAGCCAAAGGTTTTTAATTGCATCTAGAGCCTTAAGGTCATGACCTAGAGTCGTTTATGACAACCACAACCCTGAGTTGTTCATAGCATCTAGAGCCATCAGCTCTCGACCCCGGAGTCTTTCCTGTCATCAACAGCCTTGACCTATGTACAATGTCTAGAGACCTTAGCTTATGACTCAGAGTCTTTCATGTCATCGATAGCCTTAGGTTGTGCATAACATCTAGATTTCAAATCTCATAACTAGGAGTCTTGGATGTCAACCATAATCTTGAGCTTTACATAAAATATAGAGGCCTGATCCCATGACCTGAAATTGTTCCATCCACAACCTTTGTTTGTTAGTAGCATCTAGAGCCCTGATCTCAAGACCCATAGTCATTGATTCGACTCATGGTAGCTTAGCTTTAAAGGCGTATCAACAAAATTTATACCTTAAATACTATTACTAAAGTAGCCAAGCTACTATAGCATAGTGGTTCTAGGATCGTTCACTAGGATGGGTTTTCACTTCACAAATGATATTCAAATTAGGAAAATAGGTGATTTTCTTATGGATGTTAGCTTTAAAAGAAGATGTAAATGTTTTAGAAAGATTTAAACTAATCTAAGCTAACATTAAAGACTAAAATGAAAGGGTGTAAAAATAAGTTTCTTAAAGATAGGATAGCTATGCTTTGGCTCTTATGCAAATTGGAAATCTCAGGATAGGCTCCTCGTGTTGGGGTTGCAACTATGGTGATGCTTGCTTCCCGAACCGGTATGGATTTAGCAAATCAAGTTTTAATCCTTTAAAATGACAAAACAGATGGTAGTGAATTTCATCAATGGTTATTCACCTTAGACTTCCTTTGAATGGCTCGTAAGAGATAACTAGTGGTCTAAAGCCAAAAGCTTACCAAATATTGGCAACTCAAAGTCATTCCAGGTGATAAACTCACCTTTCAATGGCCATTGAAATTGGTTCTAACGGATTAATGCAAAACTTGGAATTGAAAACCTCACCTTCCAATAGCTCATAGGAGATAACTAATGGATAGAAATCCAAAAGCTTATCAAGTATTGGCCGTCGGAAGTTGTCAAAAGGAAATAAAAACCAAACTTTGCATTAATGAACCTTTAATGAAAAACGACTACCTTACCTTCTGGGTGCGAGAAATTTCCATGGGATTGCATCCAAGCCATCACATAACATCCATACTTTGAGAAACTAAAAGTTTTAGCCAATCATCCTCTGAGGAAAAGCCATCAGAGGCTGTTTGGCTACTAAGAAATAGAAATGGGAAAGAACAGAGAGAAAAATAGAGCTTTATATATTTCTATATCTATATATCAATATATCAATATCTGTTACAACGGATGGAAGGGAATATATATAGAGAAGTTTTTCCAATCTTCCCAGCTAAGAAATCTTATGATTGGTGGATTACAAGGAGAAGAATGGAAATTTATACAAAAATATCCAAAAGAAAAGATCTCGTGTGGAGTCGGTAGAAACAGGGGAAAATTCGCACACCGCAAGGGGGTGTGCGAATTTTGAAGGTGTTGTGCGAAAATTTCGCACACCCCTGGAGCAGTTGTCTTCCGAAGGCCATATCTTCCTCATTTCAGCTCCAAATCGTACACGGTTTGAAGCGTTGGATTCTTGACTTCCTGAGCTTTGAAATGGTATATAGCATGTAGAAAATGGACTTCGGGAAGTGCTCCAAAAGTGCGAAAGAAGACTGCAGCTGCTGTCCTGTTTTCCTCTTTGCTTCCCTTTGCTTCTCTTTGCTTCTCTCCTTTTGTTGGCTTGCTTTGGTGTAGCTAAAAGCTTGCTTTAACTTGTCCAAGAAGCTCCTCCATCATTTGGCATGCTTGAATTGATTCATAAGCTGATATAAACATGTAAACTTGCCACAAAATGGTTAAAACCAATTACTAAGGACCTTAATGAATTAATTGGGTTAAATGAATATGATTACTACACAAAGGTGCTTAAAACCATTATAATTAGGTCTACAAAATAGCACTTTTTGGTAGTAATCAGTCATTCATGTCTTCCTCTGGCCTGAGCAGGTCATAGTATATAGAGGCTTGAGCTCATGACACAGAATCATTCATATCATCCACTACCTAAAACAATTCATAACATCTAAAGCCCTAATCTTAGTGCCTAGATTCTTTCATGTCAACCACCAATGTGATCTATTCATAAAATCTAGAGCCCTAAACTCATAGCCCATTCATGTCATCCACAACCCTGAGTTTTTCATAGCATCTAGCACCTTAAGCTCATGACCTAGAATCGTTCATGTCAACCACAGTCCTGAGTTGTTCATAGCATTTAAAGCTTTGACATCAAAACCTAAAGTCGTTCATATCCTCCATCGCCCTAAGTAGTTCATAGCATCTAGAGGCTTGATCTCATGACATAAAATCTCACAATCCTTAGTCCAGAGCTATTCATAACATCTAGAGCCTTAATCTCACGATCCAGAATCGTTCATCTCAACCACAACCTTGAGTTATTCATAGTATTTAGAACCCTAAGCTCTCAGCCTAGAGTCCTAAGCTCTCGACCTAGAGTCTTTCATGTCATTGACAACCCCAACTTGTGTATAGCATCTAGAGCCCTCAACTCATGACTCGGAGTCTTTCTTGTCATCTATAACTTTAAGTTGTGCATAACTTCTAAAGCCCTAGCTCACGACTATGAATCTTCGATGTCAACCACAAGCTAGAGCTGTTCACAGAATCTAGAGGCCTAAGCCCATGACCCAAAGTCATTCATGCCATCCATAATCCTAACCTGTTTGTAGCATCTAAAGCTTTCAGCTCACTACACAAATTCATTCATGTTAATTATGGCCATGAGTTGTTCATAGCATCTAGAGCCTTAAGCTCATGACCTAGAGTCATTCATATCTTCCATAGCCCTAAGCAGTTCATAGCATCTACTAGCTTGAGCTCATGACACAGAATCATTCAAATCATCCATAACCTAGAGTTGTTCATAGCATCTACAGGCCTAAGCTAACAGGATTCCAAGTCGTTCATGTCATTCACAACCCTGAGTTGTTCATACCTTCAAGAGCCTTGAGCTCAGGACCTAGAGTCTTTCATGTCAACCACTACCTTAAGTTGTTCATAATATCTAAATCTTTGAGCTTATAGTCCAGAGTTGGTCATGTCATCCATAGCCTTGAGTTGTTGAGAGCATCTAGTGCCTTGAGGTCACGACCTATAGACATTAATCTCAACCACAACCTTGAACTTTTCATAGCATCTAAAGCAATGAGATCATGACTTTAAGTCATTCATGTCTTCCATAGCCTTGAGCAGTTCATAGCATCTAGTAGCTTGAGCTCAAGAAGTAGAATCGTTCATATCATCCATAACCCTAAGCAATTCATAACATCTAGAGGATTGAGCTCATGGGATCCTAAGTCATTCATATTAACAATAGCAATTCATAGCCTTGAACTGTTCATAGCATCCAAAGCCCTAAGCTCAGGACCAAGAGTAGCTCATATCTAGAGCCCTGAGCTCATGAATCAAAACCATTCATGTCAACCATAATTCTGAGTTGTTCATAGTATCTAGAGTCCTGAGCTCGCTACCTAGAGTTGTTCATGTCATGCACAACCTTGAGTGATTCATAGCATCTAGAGCTCTAAGATCACAATGCATAGTCTTTCATGTCATTGACAACCATAAGGTGTGTATAGCATTTAGAGCCCTATGCTCACAACTCGGAGTTGTTCATGTCATCCATAACCTTGAGTTGTTAATAGCATCTAGAGCCCTAAGCTCATGACCTGGAGTTGTTCATCTCATCCACAACCCTGAATTTTTCATAACATTTTAAGCCTTGAGATCATGACCCATAGTCGTTCATGTCAATCACAATCCTGAGTTGTTTGTTGCATGCAGAGCATTGCACTCATATCCCAGAGTCTTTCATGTTAACCATAACCTTGAGTTGTTCATAGAATCTAGAGACCTGAACTCACGACCCGGAGTTATTCATAGTATCTAGAGGCTTGAGCTCACGGGGTCCTGAGCCATTCATATCATCCATAACTCTAAGTTGTTCATAGCATGTAGAGCTCTGTGCTCACAACCCGTAGTAGCTCATGTAGTCAACATCCTATAGTTGTTCATAGAATTTAGAGCCCTGAGCTCACGACACCAAGTCATTCATGTCAACTACAACCATAAGCTTTTCATAGCATCTTGAGCTTGACCTCACAACCCATAGTCATTCATGTCATCCCCAACCTTGAGTGGTTTATAGAATCTAGAGGCCTGAGTGCACAAGATCGCAACTCATCCTTTTTATCCAACACTCTAAGTTGTTCATAACATCTAGAGCCTTGAGCTCACAACCTAGAGTCATTCATGTGTACTAAAGACCTGAGCAATTCATAGCTTCTGGAGGACATTGCTCATAGGATCCTAAGTCATTCATATAATTCACAACTCTAGATTGTTCGTAGCATCCAGAGTTCTAAGCTCATAGCCTTGAGAAGCTCATGTCAATTATAACCCTAAGTTGTTCATAGCATCAAGAGCCCTAAGCTCATGACTTGGAGTAGCTTATCTCATCCACACCTCAAAGTTGTTCATAGCATTTAGAGCCCTAAGTTTATAACCTAGAGTCATCCATGTCATCTACAACCTTAAGGCATTCATAGCATTTGAAGGTTTGAGTTCATGATGCAGAATCATTTATATCATCCATAGCCTTGAGCGGTTCATAGTATTTAGGGGCTTAAGCCTAAATTATTCATATCATCCACAACTCTTACATGTTCATAGCATTTAAAGGCTTGAGCTAATGATACAGAATCGTTCATATCATCCATTGCCTTAAGTGGTTCAAAGAACCTAGAGGCATGAGCTCACGGGATCACGAGTCATTCATATCATCCATAACTTTGACCTATTCATGACATCTGGATCCCTAAGCTCATGACTTGGAATTGTTCACCTCAACCAAAGTCTTGAGCGGTTCATGTCATCTAGAAACCTATACTCATAGGATTTTGAGTCAATCATATCATTAATAACTTTAAGATGTTCATAACATCCAAAGCCTTCAACTCATGACTCGGAGTAGCTCATGTCATCCATTTCCCTAAGCTATTCATAGCACCAAGGCCTTAAGCTCACAACCCAGAGTAGTTCATCTCATCCACACCCCTAACTTTTTCATAGCATCTAAAGCCTCGAGCTTATGACACAAAGTCATTCATGTCAACCACAACCTTGAGGTGTTCATAGTACCTAAAATGCTAAGCTTATGACCCGGAGTCGTTAATGTCATCCACAACCCTAAGCGGTTCACAACATCTTAAGGCCTAAATTGAAAGGATCCTGAGTCATTCATATCATCCATAACTCTAAGTTGTTCATTGCTTCTAGAGCCTTGAGCTCATAACCCAAAGTTTTTCATGTCATCTATAGCCCTGACCCATTCATAGCATTTAGAGGCTTGAGCTCATGTTGTAGATTCTTTCATAGAATCCATAACCTTGAGTGGTTCTAAGCATCTAGAGGCCTAAGCTCATGGGATCCTAAGTGGTTCATATCATCCATAATTCTAAGTTGTTTATAGCATCTAAAGCCTTGAGCTCACAACCTGGAGTAGCTCTTGTCATCCACAATCTTGAGCTATTCATAGCATCTAAAGCCCTGAGGTCATGACTAGAAGTTGGTCATGTCAACCTCAACACTCGGTTGTTCATAGTATCTAGAACCCTAAGCTTCTGATCCATAGTCGTTCATGTCACCCATAACCCTGAGTTGTGCATAGCATCTAGATCCCTGAGCTCTTGACCCGGCGTCTTTCAGGACATCAACATACCTAAATTGTGCATAACATTTAGAGCTCTAAGCTGACAACCTAGAGTCTTCCATGTCATCGACAACCCTGAGGGTTGCATAGCATCTAGAGGCTTGAGCTCATGTCCAGGAGTCTTTCCTATCAACCATAACCCTGAGCTATTCATAGTATTTGGAGGCTAAATCTCATCACTTGGAGTCATTGTTTTCTTCCACAGCCTTGAGTTGTTCATAGAATTTAGAGCCTTAAAGTCACAACTCATAGTCATTCATGTCAACCACAGGCCTAAGTTGTTCATAACATCTAAAGCCCTGAGCTCACAACCCTAAGCTATCAACGACAACTTTGAGCTATTCATAGCATATAGAGCCATAAGCTCATAACTCAGAGTTGTTCATCTTAACCAGAGCAAAGAGTTGTTCATTGCATCTAGAGCCTTGAGCTCATGACCAGGAGTTGTTTATGTCATCCATAGTCCTAAGCTATTCATAGCACTTTGAGGCTTAAGCTAATGATGTAGAATCGTTCATATCATCCACAATCCTTAGCAGTTCATAGTATCTAAAGGTCTAAGATGGCAGAATCCAAAGTCGTTCATAGTATCCACAACTCTAAGCTATTCATAGCATCTAAAGCCTTGAGCTTACAACTCGAAGTCGTTCATGTCAACCAAAGCCCTAAGGGATTCATAACACCTATGGGCTCGAGCTCACGGGATTATGATTCATTCATATCAATCACAACTCTAGGTTGTTCATAGTGTCCATAACCTTTACCTCAAGATATGGATTAGCTCATGTCATCTACTACCTTGAGCAGTTCATAGCATCCAAAGCCCCAAGCTCATGACCCAAAATAGTCTATCTCATCCACAACCCTAAGCAGTTTATAACATCAGAAGCCTTGAGTTCATGACTCAGAGTTGTTTATGTCAACCACAACCTTGAGTTGTTCATAGTATTTTGAGCCTTGAGCTCATGACCAGGAATCGTTCATGTCATCCATAGCCCTAAGTTGTTCATAGCATTTAAAGGCCTTAGCTTATGATGATGAATCATTTATATCATCCATAACCTTTAACGATTCATAGCATCTTGAGGCGTAGGCTGATAGTATCCTGAGTCATTTATATCATCTACAACTCTAAGTTGTTCATTGATTTTAAAGCACTAAGCTTAAGACCTAGAGTCTTTCATGTCGGCCATAGCCTTATTCATAACATTTAGATCCCTAAGCTCATGACCCAAAGTTGTTCATGTCATTCATAGACCTGAGTTATTCATAGCATCTAGTGACTTAAGCTTACGACCCAGAGCTGTTCATATTAACCACACCCTAAGTTGTTCATAACATGTAGAGCCTAGAGCTCCCAACCCATAGTTCTTCAAGTCAAAAATAGCCTTGAGCTGTTCAGAGTATCTAATGACCTCATCTCATGACCTAGAGTCGTTCATGTCATCCATCACCCTAAATTATTCATAGGATCTTAAGCCCATAGCTCACAACCTCGAGTTGTTCATTTCAACCCCAACCATGAGCTATTCGTAGCATCTAGAGCCTTGGCCTCAAGACCCAACGTCTTTCAAGTCAACAAAAGGCCAGAGTTGGTCATAGTATCTAGAGGCTTCAGCTTAGGAGCCCGAGTCATTCATGTCATCCACAACCTTGAGTTGTTCACAACATCTAAAGCCTTGAGATCACGAGCTAGAGTTGTTCATGTCAACCATAGCCCTAAGCTTTTCATAACATCTAGAGCTCTCAGCTCAGGACCCATAGTTGTTCATGTCAACCCCAACCTAGAGTTATTCATAGCATCTACAGACTTGTCCTCACAACCCAGAGTCGATCATGTTAACTATAGCCTTGAGCTATGCATAGTACCTCAAGCCCAAAGATTAAGACCCTTAGCGATTCATGTCAAGCATAATCTAGAGTTGTTCATTGCATTTAAAGCCCTAAGCTCATGACCTACATTCATTCATGTGAACCACAACCCTTAGCTAGTCATAGCATCTAAAGCCCTAAGCTCACGACCTGTAGTCGCTTATGTCAATCACAGTCTAAAACAGTTTGTAGCATCTAGAGCCTTGAGCTCATGACTTAGAGTCATTCATGTTAAACACAACCCTTAGTGGTTTATAAAATCAAAAGCCCTAAGCTCATGACCTATAGTCATTCTTATCAACCATAGCCTAAAGTTGTTCATAGCTTCTGAAATTTTGAGCTCACGATTGGAATTGTCATGTCAACCATAGTCCTAAGCTGTTCATAGTATCTAGCAACCTTAGCTCATGACTTGGAGTCATTTAAGTCATCTACAAGCCTAAATTATTCATAGGATCTAGAGCCTTGAGATAATGACTCAAAGTCATTCATGTCGACCATAGCCTCGAGTTGTTCATAACATCTAGAGCCTTAAGATCATGATCTGAAGTCTCTCAATTCAATAACAACCTTGAGCTGCTCATATTATCTAAAGGCCTGAGCTCATGAGCCATAGTCATTAATGTTATCCACAACTTAGAGTTGTTTATAGCCTCAAGAGTCTTGACCTCACGACCTGGAGTCATTCATGTCAACCAAAACCCTAAGTTGTTCATAGTATCTAAAGGCTTAAGCTCATGACCAAATTTGTTCATGTCATCCACAACCTTGAATTATTCATAGGATCTAGAGCCTTTAGCTCATAACCCATAATCATTTATGTCAACCACAACCTTGAGCTACTCATAATATCTAGAGCTTGAGCTCACAACTTGGAGTCTTTCAAGTCAATATCATACTTGAGCTACTCACAGTATGTAGAGGCCTGAGCTCATGAATCAGAGTCATTCATGTCATTCATAACCCTGCATTTTTCATACTAATCTAGAGCCCTTGATTCATGACCTAAAGTTGTTGAAGTCAATCATAACTCTGAGTTGTTCATAGAATCTAGAGCCCTAAGCTCATGACCCATAGTCATTCATGCCAA
Organism: Vitis amurensis; assembly: GCA_037355405.1. Taxonomy (NCBI): domain Eukaryota; kingdom Viridiplantae; phylum Streptophyta; class Magnoliopsida; order Vitales; family Vitaceae; genus Vitis; species Vitis amurensis. The sequence goes on along the minus strand of CM074687.1, from coordinate 12,155,461 downwards.
CCATAGCCGAGAGCCACTCATTGCATCTAGAATCCTCAACTCACAACCTGGAGTCATTAATGTCAACCACAACCTTGACCTGTCCATAGCATTTAGAGCCTTGAGCTCATGACCCAAAGTCATTCAAGTCAACAACAAGCCTGAGCTCATGAGTCACAGTTGTTCATGTTATCCACAACCCTGAGTTGTTCACAACATTAAGAGCCTTGAGATCATGAGCTAGAGTTGTTCATTTCAACCAAAGCCCTCAATTGCTCATAACATCTAGTGCCTTTAGCTCATGACTCCTAGTTGTTCATATCAATCATGCTCCAGAGCTAATCATACCATTTAGAGACCTGAGCTCACGACTTGGAGTCATTCATATGAACCATAACTCTGAGTTGTCTATGACATCTAGAGTCTTGAGCTCACGACCTATAGTCATTCTTATCAACTATAGCACAAAGTTGTTCATAACATCTAGAACTTTGAGCTAATGACCTGGCTTTGTTAATGTCAACCACAACCTTAACATCTTCATAGTATCTAGAGGACTGAGCTCATGACTTGGAGTCATTCGTGTCATCCACAACCCTAAACTATTCAAAGCATTTAGAGCCTTGAGCTCATCACCCAAAGTCTTTCAAGTCAACAATAACACTAAGTTATTCATAGTATCTAAAAACCTTAGCTCATGAGCTAGAGTCATTCATATCATCCATAACCCAAATCTATTCATAGAATCTAGAGCCCTAAGCTCATGACTTGGTGTTGTTCATGTCAACCACAACCTTAAGGTGTTCATAGTATCTATAGACTTAAGCTCTTAACCTGGAGTAGTTCATGTTATCCACTTCCCTAAATTAATCGTAGGATCTAGAGCCCTAAGCTCACGACCTCAAGCCATTCATTTATACAATAACACTAAGTTGTTCATTTCATCTACAGCCATTAGATCATGACTCGGAGTCTTTCAAGTCTATAAAGGCCTTGATCATTTTCATAGTATCTAGAGGCATGAGCTCTTGAGCCAGAGTCATTCATGTCATCCATAATCCTAACTTGTTCATAGCATCCAGATCCCTGAGCTCATGACCTAGAGTTGTTCATGTTAACCGTAGATCTAAGCTGGTCATAACTTCTAAAACCCTAAGCTCATGACCCGTGGTCATTCATCTCAACCATAGACCAGAGCTGCTTATAGCATCCAGATAAGCTCATGACCTGGTGTCGTTCATGTTAACTATAGCCCTGACCTATTCATAGCATTTAGAGCCTTTAGCTCATGACCCAAAGTCATTCAAGTCAATAACAACCCTGATCTTGTCATAGTATCTAAAGGCCTAAGCTTATGAGTCGATCACTCAGTCATCCACAACCTTGAGTTTCTCACAACATCTAGACCCTTGAGATTATGGGTTGGAGTTTTTCATGTCAATTATAACCCTCAATTGTTCATACCATCTAGTGCCCTAAGCTCACGACCCGTAGTTGTTCATGTCAACCGCATCCTAGAGCTATGCATACCATCTAAAGACTTCAGCTCATGACCTAGAGTCATTCATGTCAACCACAACTCTGAGTTGTTCATAATTTCTAGAGCCTTGAGCTCATGACATGTAGTTGTTCATGTCAACCATAACCCAGAGATATTCATAGCATATAGGGCTCTAAGCTCATGACTTGGATTTGTTCCTGTTAACCATAACTTAAGCTCTTCATAGTATTTAGAGGCTTAAGCTCATGTCCCAGAGTCGTTCATATCATTCAGAACCCTAAATTATTCATACCATCAAGATTCATGAGCTCACAACCCGAAATTGTTAATGTCAATGAGCTATTCAAAGCATTTAGAGCCTTGAGCTCATGACCCAGATTCTTTCAAGTAAATAATATCACTGAGCAATTCATAGTATCTAGAGGCTTGAGCTCATGAGCTAAAGTCATTCATGTCATCCATAAGTTAAAGTTGTTCATAAAATCTAAAGCCCTGAGTTCACATCCTGGTGTTGTTCATGTCAATCATAGCACTAAGTTGTTCATAGTATCTAGAGGCTTAAGCTCATGACCTAGAGTAGTTCATGATATCCACATCCTTGAATTAATCATAGGATCAAGAGTCCTAAGCTCACGACCTCGAGTCATACATTTCAATGACAACCCTAAGCTGTTCATATCATCTAAAGCCATCAGCTCATGACTCAGAGTCTTTTAAGTCAATAACAACCTTGAGCTATTCATAGTATCTAGAGACCTGACTTCTTAAGCCAGAGTCGTTCATGTCATCCGCAACCTTGAGTTGTTCATAGCATCTAGAGCCCTAAGCTCATGACCAGGAGTTGTTCATGTTAACCATAACCCTGAGTTGTTCATAGCATCTAGAGCCTTGAGCTCATGACCTATAATCTTTCATGTAAGCCACATCCCAAAGTTACTTATAGCATCTAGAACCTTGAGTTCATGACCTAGAGTCGATCATATCAACCATAGCCCTAAGTTATGCATAGCATTTAAGGCCTTAAGCTTATGACTAGACTGTTTCACGTCAAACATAGGCTTTAGCTATTCATAGTCTCTAAAGGCCTGAGATCGTGAACCAGAGTTGTTTATGCCAGCCATAACCCTATTTTTTCATAGAGTCTAGAGCCCTCAGCTCATGATTCGGAGTCGTTCATTTCAATCCCCAACCCCAAGCTGTTCATAGCATCTAAAGCCTTGAGCTGATGACCCAAAGTCTTTCAAATCAACAATAGCCTTCAGTTAGTCATAGTATCTAGAGGTTTGAGCTCAAGAGTTGGAGTCATTCATGTCATCCATAGTTGTTCATAACATTTAGAGCCTTAAGATTATAGGTTGGAGTTTTTCCTATCAATCATAACCTTGAGTTGTTCATAGTATCTAGAGGCTTGAGCTCATGACCTGGAGTCATTCATGTCATATACAACCCTTAATTATTCATAGGATCTAGATCCTTGAGCTAACAACCAAGAGCCATTCAGGTTAACTAAAGCCTTGAGCTACTCATAACATCTAGAACCTTAAGCTCACGACTTGGAGTCTTTCAAGTCAACATTAACATTGATCTATTCATAGTATGTAGAGGCCTGAGCTCATGAGTCAGAGTCGTTCATGTCATCCATAGTCCCAAGTTGATCATAACATCTACAGCCCTCAGCTCAAAGTTGTTCATAACATCTAGAGCCTTAAGCTCACGACCAGTAGTCATTCATGTAAACCATTAGCATTTTGAATGAGATGAACTACTTTACATCATGAGCACTGGTCTCAAGATGCTATGAAAAGCTAAGGGTTGTGGATGATATGCATGATTCTATGTCGTGAGTTCAAAGCTTTGGAAATTTTCAACAACTTAGAGCTGTGTATGATATGAACAATTTTGGGTTATGAACTCAAGGCTTTAGATGCTATGAGAAGCTCATGGTTATGGATGACATAAACGATTTCGATGGTGAGCTTGAACTTCTAGATGTTATAAATAGGTTAAAGCATTGGATGATATGAACAATTTTACGTCATGTGCTCAAGCGTCTAGATTCTATGAATAGCTCAGGGTTGTGGATAACATAAATGACTTCGGGTTGTAAGTATAGGGCTCTAGATGATCTAAAGAGCTTAGGTCTATGGTTGACATGAATGACTATGGGTCATGAGCTCAAGGCTTTAGATGCTATGAACAGCTCATGCCATCGGATGACATGAGCTACTCTGGGTTGTTAGCTCATGGCTTTAGATGTTATGAACAACTAAGGGTTAAAGATGATATGAATGAATCGGGATCCTATGAGTTCAAGCCTTTAGATCATATGAACAACATAAGGTTATGAATCATATGAATGATTCTTGGTCCTGAGCCCAAAGCTCGAAATGTTATGAACAACTCAGGGCTATAGTTGATATGAACGACTCAATGTCATGAGCTTATGGCTCTATATGCTATGAACAACTCAAGGTTATGGTTAACATTCACAATTGTGGGTCATGGGTTTAGGGTTGTAGATGTTTTAAACAATTGAGGGTTGTGGATGATATGAACAACTTCAGGTCATGAGCATAGGGCTTTAAATTCTTCAAATAGCTTAGGGTTATGGTTAACATGAACATCTCTAGGTCATGAGCTTGGGGCTATAGATGATATGAACAACTTAAGGTTGTTAATGACACGAACTTCACTAGGTGATTACTACTCAAAAAGTGTTATTTGATAGCTTGTAATTAACTCTTTTAAACACTTTTGAGTAGTTATTACCTTTTAACTCAATTAGCATATTAAGTACCTTTGCAATCGTTTCTAATCAAATTGTGTAAGTTTTGGTGCTTTTTATAGTAATTTGATCACCAAATCAATCCAAGATTAAGGAGAGTTCTATGGAATCCATCGCAAAGCAATTGGAAGCTCATTTACATGAAGAATTCAAGCTTTGGAGCTTTGTAGTCCTTTGCTAAAAACAAATCATGAATGCAAGGATGAAAGCAAAGAGAGAAATCTAACATGAAGAATTCAAGAGGACATCAATTGCTGAACACTTTTTGAGCACTTCCTAGAGCCCATTTGATGTATACTATATGTCGTTTCGAAGCTCGGGAAGTCAGCAATCCAACGCTTCAAGCGGTGAGTGAATCGGAATTGAAATGAAGAAGTTAGAACCATTAGAAACCGATCACACCAAGTTGAAGGACAATTTCGCAGGCTGCGATATCAGCCTTTAGCTGCGAAATTTCGCAACCATCTTGCACGCCTGCGAAATGATCCTGAGTGCTTCCAGATATTTGCGATCGACATTTTTAGATTTTTTGCTTCAGATATTTGATGTCTAAATCCCCATTTTCTCCTTGTAATCCACCAATTATGGGATTCCTTAGTTATTAAGTAAGAACAAAAGTGTGAATAACCTCATATATATTGTTTTTGTAATTTTCATTACATATATCTCTTGGGAGCTTGTTCTCGGAGAGACAATAAAAAAACTTTTTGTATAGTTTTGAAGGAAGTAAAATACAGAGCTTTGCTCTGCCTTATCTACTCGCTTTGATTATATTTTTCTTACTAGCCAAACAAGCTCTGAGGATGTTTCCTCAGAGAATGGGTGGCTAGACTTTTTGTGTCTTGGAGCTAAGGTAGCTGGGTAAGGTGCCGAATGCAAGAATTGGTAGTTTTGTTGTTTCGACTGTTAATGAAGAGAAAGTGTAATCCGTTTATGGTTTCTATGTTTTTAGTTAACTTAAAATGCCTTCAATTCACCTAGGCCAACACTTGGTAAGGCAAGTGATCTCTGTTCATTGAGATGCACTAGTTTACCTCTTGCGAGCCTTTGGGAGGTGACTTGAAGGTAGGATTTTCTAGAATTGCCAACACTTGGTAAGTTTTTGGACTCTAAGGAGACATCTATTAGTTATCTCTTGCGAGCTTGAGAAGGGAAGTCCAAGGTTAATGATCACCTTGAATGGCAAATGCTAGGTGAGAGGCACGATTCATTGCAAGATGTATCAGTGAGAGGGAATTAGTGCTGAAATTCATAGAAGGGATGCATCTATACAACACCTATTGGAGAATTAACTATATGTTAATTCTCTAATGCGAGGAAAAGAACCAAAGTGATCGAAACTCTGTTTTTGCATGAGGAGCCTGACCCCAGTGATCCTAAAACTCCAAGAAACGCTTTTCTTTATAAGTAATTCCCATTACTTTCTTTTTCGTTAGCTTGAAACCAATCCTTTTTCAACCTAAGTTTATGTTTTCTTTTGAAGCTAACCTTGAAATGAAAAAGCACTAATTCAACTTTGAATTGGTATCAGTTGTAAATTGAAAACCCTTCGCAGTGAACGATCTTAGAACCACTATACTATATTAGCTTAAGCTACCCTAGTGCATGGTGATATAGGTTATAAATTTTGTTGATTACTCCTGTCTGAGGATCGAACTCAAGGTACACCAGTTGGGAATGAATCACTAGGTCATGAGCTCTGGTCTCTAGATAGTATGTACAGCTCACGGTGGTGGATGATATGCGTGATTCTAGGTCATAAGCTCAAGGATATATATGATATGAACATCTCATGGTTGTGGATGACATGAACAATTTTGGTTGTGAACTTAAGGCTTTAGATGTTATGAATAGTTCAGGGTTGTGGATGAAATGAACGACTACGAGTCATGAGCTAAGGGCTCAAGATTGTATGAATAACTAAGGGTTATGGATAACATTAATGACTTTGGGTCCTAATCTTAGGGTTATAGATCCTATGAAGAGCTCAGGGTTGTAGATGACATGAATGACACCAGATCGTGACTTAAGGGCTCGAGATGCTATCAACAGCTCAACGCTATGGTTGACATGAACCTATAGGTTGTGAGTTAAGGGCTCTAGATGCTATGAGCAGCTTAAGGCTATAGATGACATGAATTACTCCAAGTCTTGAGGTCAAGGGTCTAGATAGTATGAATAGTTTAAGGTTGTGGATGACATGAGCTACTCCGTGTCATGAGCATAAGGCTCTAGATTCTATGAGTATAGCTTAAGGATGTTGATGATAGAACAACTTGGGATCTAGTGAGCTTATGCCTCTAGATGCTATGACCAGCTCAGGGTTGTAGATGATATGAGTGATTCTTGTACATGAGCCCATGACCCTAAAAGCTATGAATATCTTAGGGCTATGGATGACATGAATGACTTTGGGCTGTAAGCTCAAAACTATAGATGTTATGAATAACTTAGGGTTATGGTTGACATGAATGACTCTGGGTCGTAAGCTCAGGGCTCTAGATGTTATGAACAACTTAGGGTTGTGGATGACATGAATGACTCTAGGTTGTCTAGCCAGGGCTCTAGATGATTTGAATAACATGGGGTTATGGATGATAAGAATAACTCGAGATCCTATGAGCTCAGGCCTCTAGATTCTATGAACAACTCAAGGCTGAGGATGATATGAACAATTCTAGGTCGTGAACTCAAGGCTCTAGATGCTATGAATAGTTTAGGGTTGTGGATGAAATGAACAATTTTAGGTTATGAGCTTAGGGCTCAAGATGGTATGAATAGCTTAGGGTTATGGATAACATGAATGACTTTGGGTCATGTGCTCAAGGCTATAAATCCTATGAACAACTCAAGGCTATGGATGACATGAACGATATTGGATCATGAGCTTAGGGCTTGAGATGATATCAATAACTCAAGGCCATGGTTGACATGTACAACTATGGGTCATGATCTGAGGGCTCTAGATGCTAGAAACAACTTAGAGCTATTGATGACATGAATGACTTTAAGTCATTAGCTTAGGGCTTTCAATGCTATGATCAGTTTAAGATTAGGGATGATAAGAATGACTCGAGATCCTGTTAGCTCAGGCCTCTAGATGTTATGCCTGGATCAGAGTTGTAGATGATATGAATGATTCTTGGTCATGAGACCATAGCCTTAAAGGCTATGAATAGCTCAAGGTTGTGAATGACATGAATGACCTATGGATTGAAATGCTTTGAATAGCTCAATGTTATGGTAGACATGATCGATTTAGGTCATGAGCGTAGTGCTATAGAAGTTATGAACAACTTAGGATCTTGGTTAACATGAACGACTTTTGGTCTTAAGCTTAGAGCTTTAGATGTTGTTAACAACATAAGGCTATGGCTTACATGAACTATTTCAGGTCATGAGCTTAAGCCTCTAAATGCTATGAACAACTCAGAGATAAGGATGATATGGACTATTCTTGGTCGTGAGCCTCTTGGTAAAAATGTTATGAATAACTCAGGGCTGTGTTTAACATGAATGACTTTAGATCATGAGCTTAAGCCTCTAAATGCTAGGAAGAACTCAAAATTATGGTTGACATGAAACACTCTAGGCCATGAGTAGAGGCCTTTAGATGCGATGAAAAACTTTGGGCTAAGGATGATATGAGTGATTCTAAGTCATGAGCCTATGGCTCTACGTGCAATGAAAAGCTTAGGACTGTAATTGAGATGAATGACTTTGGATCATGAGCTCAAGGCTCTAGATATTATGAATAGCTCATGACATGGCTGAAATGAATGACTCTAGGTCATGAGCTCAAGCCTCTATATCCTATGAACAACTTTGGGCTGAGAATGATATGAATGATTCTAGGACTTGAGCCTATGGTCTCAATGCTATGAATAGCTAAGGGTTGTAGTTACTTGAACAACATTGGGTCACGAGCTTATGACTATAAATGCTATGAACATCTCAAGGCTGTGGTTGACAAGAATGAATTTGGGTTATGAGCTCAGGGCTCTAGAAGCTATGAACAACTTAAGTTTATAGATGACATGAACGACTCTAGGTCGTGAGCTCAAGGCTTTAAATGCTATGAACAACTCAAGGCCATGGATGACATGAACTACACTAGGTCGTGAGCTCAACAATGTGGATGTTATGAATAGCCCAAGGTTGTGGATGATACGAATGACTCGGGATCCCATGAGTTAAATAATCTTGATGCTATGAACAACTCAGGTTTGTGGATGTTATAAATGATTCTTAGTTGTGAGCCCATGACTCTAAATGCTATGAACAACTCAGGCTTATGGTTAACATGAACTACTTTAGGTCATGAGCTCGGGCCTTTAGATGTTATGAATAACTTAAGGTTGTGGTTGACATGAATGACTCTGGGTCATAAGCTTTGGGCTCTTGGTGCTCAGAATAGATCAATGTTGTAGATGATATGAACGACTCGAGATCTTGTGAGCTAAGGCCTCTAGATTATATGTACTACTTCGGAATGTGGTTGGTATGAACTATTATGCATCATGATGTCAAGGATATGGATGATCTGAACAAATCTGGGTCATGAGATCAAGGTTGTAGATACTATGGATAGGTCCAGGTTATGGTTGACATAAACAAAATAAAGTTGTGAGCTTAAGGCTCTAAGATCTATGAATAGCTGAGGGTTTTTAATGATACGAATGACTCGGGAGCCTGTGTGCTTAAGGATCTAGAGGTATCAACAACTCAAGTTTGTGGTTGACATAAATGACTCTAAGTTGTGAGCTCCAAGCTTTAGATGCAGTGAATAACTCAGGGTTGTGGATAACATGAACGACTTAGGCTCATCAACTTAGGGCTTTCGATACTATGACCAACACAGGGTTGTGGTTGACATGAACGACTCTAGGATGTGAACTCAGGGATCTAGATGATATGAACATCTTAGGGCTATGGATGAAAAGAACGACTTCAGGTGGTGAGCTTAGGGTTCTAGGTGTTATGAATAGATTAGGGCTCTACATGACATGAACAACTTTGGGTCATGTGCTCAGGGCACTAGTTGCTTTGAATAGCTTTGAGTTGTAAAGGACATGAACGACTCCGATTCATGAGCTCAATGTTCTAGATGCTATGAAAAGCTCAAGATTGTGGATGATATGAATGACTCTAGGTCATGAGGTCAAGGCTTTAGATTTTGTGAGCAGATCTGGACCATGGTTGACATGAACCACTTTAGGTCATGAGCTATGAGCTTTGGATCCTCTGAATTAGGGTTGTTGATGACATGAACAACTCTAGGTCGTGAACTCAAGCCCTTTGATTCTTTTAGCAACTTAGGGTTATGCTTCAAATGAATGACTCTAAGTCTTGAGCTCAAGGCTTTAGATGTTATGAACAACTTAGAGCTATAGTTGAGAGCAAGAACTCTAGGCCATGAGCTTAGGGCTTTAAATGCAATGAACAACTTAGGGTTGTGGATGACATGGGCTAGTCTACATCGTTAGCTTAGGTCTCTAGATGGTATGAATAGCTCAAGGGTGTGGATGATATAAATGATTCCTGGTATTGAGCTAATAGCTTTAAATGCTATGAATAGCTTATGGCTCTGGATCATACATACAACTAAAGGCTCTAGTTGTAATGAATAGCTCAGGGATATTATTTACATGAACAACTCTAGGTCATGAGCTCAAGGTTTTAGATGCTATGAACAACTCAGGGTTATGGATGAAATAAAAAACTTCAAGTAGTGAACTTATGTCTCTAGATGCTATGAACAACTTAGGGCTTTAGATGACATGAATGACTCCAGAACATGAGCTTAAGGTGCTAGATTCTATGAAAAAGAAATCTTGTGGATGACATGAATGACTCTAGGTCACAAGATCAAGGTTCTAAATGAAATGAATAGCTTGGGATTGTGGTTGACATGACAAACTCTAGGCCGTGAGCTCAGGGCTCCAAATGCTATTAAATGCTTGGGGTTGTGGATGACATGAATGACTTTAAGTGGTGAGCTCAGGGCTCTAGATCTTACATATGACTTAGTGCTGTCGTTCACATAAACGACTCCCAGTCGTGAGCTCACGGCTCTAAAACCTAAGAATAACTCAAAGCTATTGCTGAAATGAATGACTTCGGGTCATGACTGATTCGACTCATGGTAGCTTAGCTTTAAAGGCGTATCAACAAAATTTATACCTTAAATACTATTACTAAAGTAGCCAAGCTACTATAGCATAGTGGTTCTAGGATCGTTCACTGGGAAGGGTTTTCGCAAACACTAGTGATATTCAAATTAGGATAAGTGATTTTCTTATGGATGTTAGCTTTAAAAGAAGATGTAAATGTTTTAGAAAGATTTAAACTAATCTAAGCTAACATTAAAGACTAAAATGAAAGGGTGTAAAAACAAGTTTCTCGAAGATAGGATAGCTATGCTCTGGCTCTTATGCAAATTGGAAATCTCAGGATAGGCTCCTCGCGTTCTCACCTTCCAATAGCTCGTAGGAGATAACTAATGGATAGAAATCCAAAAGCTTATCAAGTATTGGCCATTGGAAGTTGTCCAAAGGAAATAAAAAACCAAACTTTGCATTAATGAAAAACGACTACCTTACCTTCCAGGTGCAAGAAATTTCCATGGGATTGCATCCAAGCCATCACATAACATCCATACTTTGAGAAACTAAAAGTTTTAGCCAATCATCCTCTGAGGAAAAGCCCTCAGAGGCTGTTTGGCTACTAAGAAAATAGAAATGGGAAAGAACAGGAGAAGAGAGAAGAACAGAGCTTTGTATATTTCTAAGTTAATGTACAAAGGATCGATCCCCCAATCATCCCATGTCTTTTGGAAGCGTTGTCCACCTCTATATATAGCAAAATTACAAGATAAAACCTTATGTCGGCTGAATACAAGGTTACAAAAGGAATTTACACGAGAAAATATCAAGCTAAAAATATCTGGGAAGTCGGTGGTGCGTGCGTGGAGAAACAGAGGAAAATTCACACCACGCAAGGGCTGTGCAAATTTTGAAGGTGTTGTGCAAGTGTTGTGCGAGTTTCGCACAAGCTTGGTGTTGTGCGAGTGTTGTGCGAGTTTTGCACAACCTTCGCACAAGCTGAAGGTGTTGTGCGAATTTCGCACAAGCCTGGAGCAATTGTCTTCCGAAGGCCATATCTTCCTCATTTCAGCTCCAAATAATACACGGTTTGAAGCGTTGGATTCTTGACTTCCTGAGCTTTGAAATGGTATATATCATGTAGAAAATAGACTTCGTAAAGTGCTCCAAAAGTACGAAGGAAGACTGCAGTTGCTGTCCTCTGTTTTCTTCATTTTCTCTTAGCTTCTCTTTGCTTCTCTTTGCTTCTCTCCTTTGCTTGGCTTGTCTTAATGGTCCAAAAAACTGTCAAAACACTAAGATAGCCACAAATATGATTAGAAGTCATTGCTAGTTCCTTAACATGCCAATTGGAATAAAGATGGAGAACACAAAAGTGCTTAAAACATAATGAATTAAAGGTGTAAAATAGCACTTTTTGGGTAGTAATCAATGACCTTAGGGCTCTAAATGCTATGAAAAACTCAAGGTTGTCGATGACATGAACAACTCTAGACTGTCAACTGAGGGCTCTTTAGGCTATAAACATCTCATGGTTGTGGTTGAGAACGACTTCATGTCGTGAGTTGACGACTATAGATGCTATGAACAACTTAGGGTTGTGGATGAGATGAACAACTTCGTGTCGTCATCTTAGGGATTTAGATGCTATAGATATCTTTAGCCTTTAGTTGTGGTTGACATAAATGACTCCAGGTCATGGGGTCAAGGCTTTAAATTCTATGAACAACTCAAGGTTAATGATGACATGAAAGACTCTGGGTCATAAGCTTAGTGTTAGATTCTATGAACAACTTACTGCAATGGATGATATCGTTGACTAGGTTGTGAGCACAGGGCCCTAGATGCAATGAACAACTTTGGATTATGCTTAACATGAAAAACACTGGGTCACGCTTGACGGGGAAAAACATTGGGTCATGAGCTTAAAGCTCTAGATGCAATGAATAACTCTCTACTATGGTTGACATGAACAGACACGGGTCACGACTTGAGGGCTTCAGATGCTATGAATAGCTCACATATATCAATGACATGAGCCTCTCTAGGTCGTGTGCTTAGGGCTTTAGATGCTATGAACAACTGCGGGTTGTGGTTGACATGAACAACTCCCAGTTCATGAGCTTAGGGCTCTTGAGGCTATGAACACCTCAAGGCTATCGATAACATGAAAGACTAAAGGTTGTGAGTTCAAGGCTCTAGATTCTATGAACAACTCAAGTCTGTTGATGACATGAATCCAGGTCGTGAGATCAGCAGTCTACATTCTATGAACAACTTAGCGTTATGTATAATATGAATGACACCGGGTCTTAAGATCAGGGCCCTAGCTGTATTGAATAATGTTGGGTTATGGTTGACATGAAAGACTCTAGGTCATGAGCTCAGAGCTCTAAATGTAATGAACAACTCAAGTCTATGGATGACTTGAGCCACTCTTGGTCATGAGCTAACAACTTTAGATGTTATGAACAACTCAGAGTTGTGGTTGACATGAATGACTCTAGGTTATAAGCTTAGGTCTTTAAATAGCATGAATACTTCTGGGGTGTCATTGACATGAATGACTTTGGGTCGTGAGCTCAAGGCACTAGATGGTATGAACAATTAAGGGTTATAATTGACATGAAAAACTCTATCCTATGATCTCAAGGGCCTAGATATTGTGAACAACTTAGGGTTACTCCGGCTCATGAGCTCAAACCTCTAGATACTATGACTAGCTCAGGGCTATTATTGGCATGAATGACTTTTAGTCATGAGCTCAAGGCTTTAGATATTATGAACAGGTCAGGGTTATAGCTGAGATGAATGACTCTAGATCGTGAGCTCATGGTTCTATATGCTATGAGTAGCTCTGGGTTGTGGTTGACATGAATTACCATGAGTCATGAGCTTAGGGCTCTAGATGCTATGACTAACTCAAAGCTATGGTTGACATGAAAAACTCTAAGTCATGAGCTCAGGGCTCTAGGTGCTATGAACAACTCAAGGTTGTGGATGACATGAATGACATCAGCTTAAGAGCTCAGGCCTCTTGATACTATGAAATACTCAAGGCCTTTATTGACTTGAAAGACTCTGAGTTATGATCTAATAGCTTTAGATGAAATGAACAACTCAGTGTTGTCATTTAAATGAATTACTCGAGGTTGTGAGCTCAGGGCTCTAGATCCTATGATTAATTCATGGATGTGGATAACATGAACTACTCCGGGTCATGAGCTCAAGCCTATAGATACTATGAACACCTCAAGGTTATGGTTGACATTAACGATACCAAGTCGTGAGCTTAAGGCTCTAGATTTTATGAACAACTCTAGGTTATGGATGACATGAATGACTATGGCTCGTGAGCTAAGGCCTCTAGGTACTATGATTAGCTCAGTGCTATTGTTGACTTGAAATAATTTGGGTCATGAGTTCAAGGCTCTTGATGCTTTGAATAGCTCAAGGTTGTGGTTGACATGAAGAACTCTGGGTCATGATCTCAAGCATCTTAATCTTATGAATAATTTAGGGTTGTGGATGACATGAACAACTCCAGGTCATGAGCTTAGGGCTCTAGATACTATGAAGAGCTTAGGATTGTGGTTGACATGAATGATTCTAGGTTGTTATCTTAGAGTTCTAGATGTTATGAACAACTCTTAGTCGTGGTTCATATGAACAACGCCAAGTTGTGAGCTCAGGGCTCTAGAGGTTATGAATAGCTCAAACTTGGGGTTATGAGCTAAGGGTTCTTGATGTAATGAGTAGTTCTAGGTTGTGGTTCACATGAATGATTACAGTTTATGAGCTTAGGGCTCTAGATGCTACGAATAACTTAGAGGTATGGTTGACATGAAAAACTTTAGGTCGTGAGCTGAGGGCTCTAGATTAGTATAAACAACTCAGGGCTATGGATGACATGAATGACTCCGACTCATGAGCTCAAGTCTCTACATATTATGAATAGCTCAAGTCTAATATTGACTTAAAAGACTCCAGGTCATGAGTTCAAGGCAGTGGTTGACATAAATGACTATCGGTTGTGAGCTCAAGGCTCTAGATTCTATGAATAATTCAGGGCTATGGATGACATGAACAACTCTGGGTCATGAGCTCAAGCCTCTAGATAATATTAATAGCTCAGGGTTGTGGTTGACATGAATGACTCTAGGTCGTGAGCTTAAGGCTCTAAATGTTTTGAAGAACTCTGGGTTGTGGATGACATGAATGACTATGATTCATAAGCTTAGGCCTTTAGATACTATGAAAAACTCAAGGTTGTTATTGACTTAAGAGACTCTTGGTCATGATCTTAAGGCTTTAGATGTTATGAACAACTCGGGGTTATGGTTAACATGAATGACTTCGAGACATGATCTTAAGGCTCTATCTCTTATGAATAATTTAGGCTTATAGATGACTTGAATGACTCCAGGTCATGAGCTCAGGCCGTTAGATACTATAAAGAGCATAGGGTTGTGGTTGAAATGATAACTCTAAGTCATGAACTCAAATCTTTAGAAGCTATGAAAAACTTTAGGTTATGGTTGACATGAATGAGTATGGGTCGTAAGTTGAGGGCTTTTGATGCTATAAACCACTAAGGGCTATGGTTGACATAAATGTCTCTAGGTCATGAGCTTAAGGCTCTAGATGCTACAAATAGATTTAGGCTATGAATGACATGAATGACTATAGGTGCTGAGCTCAAGACTTTAGATGCTATGAACACCTAAGGGTTGCGGTCCACATGAATGAGTCTAGGTTATTAGCTTAAGGCTCTAAAAGGTATGAACAACTCTAGGTTGTGCTTGACATGAACTGCTACAGGTCTTGAGCTTTGGGTTTGAGATACTATGCATAACTCAAAACTATAGTTAACATGAATGACTCCAGGTCGTGAGAACAGGTTTGTAGATGCTATGAATAACTCTGGGTTGTGATTGACATGAACGACTATGGGTTGTGATCTCAAGACTCTAGATGCTATGAAAAGCTCAAGGCTATGGTTGACATGAACAACTCCAGCTCATGATCTCAAGGTCTAGATGTTATGAACAACACAGGGTTATGCATGACATGAACGACTCCGGCTCATGAGCTCAAGCCTCAAGATACTATGACTAGCTCTATTATGTTATTGACATGAATGACTTTTAGTCATGAGCTCAAGGCTTTAGATGTTATAAGTTATGAGCTCTAGATCCTAACAACAATTCAGGGTTGTGGATGATATGATTGACTTTGGGTCATGAGAGGAGGTCAATATATACTCTGAATAACTCAAGGCTATTGTTGACTTGAAAAACTATGGGTTGGGAGCTTTGGGCTCTACATGCTATGAACAACTCAGGGTTGTGGTTAATATGAATGACTCCAATTCGTGAGCTTAGGGCTTTAGATTCTATGGACAACTTAAGGCTATGAATGACATGAACAACTTTAGGTCATGAGCTTAAGGCTCATAGATGCTATGAATATGGCTATTGTTGACATGAAAGACTTTAGGTCTTAAGCTCAATTGTTTAACAGAAATGAACAACTCAGAGTTTCAGATGATATGAATGACTCAAGATCCTTTGGGTCTGTAGATGTTATGAACAATTTAAGGCTATGAATGACATGAACTATTCCTAGTCATGAGCTCAAGGCTTGAAATACTATGAATAGCTCAAGGTTGTGGTTGACATAAAAAAATCTAAGTCATGAGGTCAAGGCTTTTGATGCTATGAACTACTCCAGGTTGTGGATGAGATCGGCTATTTTGCATTTTAAGCTTAGGGCATGGGATGCTACAAACTGCTTAGGGCAGTGGGTGACATGAGCTACTTTGGATCATGAGGTAAAAGTTATGGATGCTATGAACAACTTAGAGTTGTTAATGATATGAATGACTCATAATCTCATGAGCTTGAGCTTATACATACTATGAATCGTTCAAGGATGTGGTTGATATGAACAACACCGGGTTATGAGCTAAAGCCTTTAGATGTTATGAATAGCTTAGAGTTGTTGATGATATGAAGGACTTTGGATATTGTCAGCTCGGGCCTCTACATACTATAAACTGCTTAGGGTTGTGGATGATATGAATGATTCTACATTATTAGCTCAAACCTTTAAGTGCTATGAATAACTTAGGGCTATGGATAACATGAACAACTCTTGGTCATAAGCTCAAGGCTTTAGATGCAATGAACAAGTCTTTATTCTAGTTGAGATGAACAACTCTGAGTTATGATCTTAAGGCTCTAGGTGTTATGAATAGCTCATGGCTGTTATTGACATCTTAGGGTTGTGAGATCAGGGATTTAGATGTGATGAATAGCTCAGGTCCATGGTTGACATGAACAACTCTTGGTTGTGACCTCAAGGCTCTTAATGCTATAAACAACTCAAGGTTGTGGAAGATAAGAATGAATCCGGGTTGTGGTTGGCATGAAAGACGTCGAGACATGAGCTCAAGCCTCTAAAGGTTGTCCATAGCTCAAGGTTGTCCATGACTTGAAAGAGTCCGGGCTTTGAGCTTAGAGCTCTACATGCTATGCACAATTTAGGTTTATCGATGTCATGAAAAACTCTAGGTTAGGAGTTAAGGGATCTAGATGCTATGCATAACTTAGGGTTGTTGATGACATGAACAACTCTGGATGAGAAGCTTAGGGCTCTAGATACTATAAACAACCGAGTGTTGTGGTTGACATGACCCACTCCTGGTCCTGAGCTTAGGGCTCTAGATGCTATAAACAAATCAAGAATGTGGATGACAAAAGCTACTCCGGGTTGTGAGCTCAAGTCTCTAGATGCTATAAACAACTCAGAATTATGGATGACATGAATGACTCGGGATCCGGTGAGTTTAGGCCTCTAGATGGTATGAAACACTCAAGGTTACAGATTCTATAAAAGATTCTACATCATGAGCTCAAGCCTCTAAATGCTATGAACGGGTCAAGCGTATTGACGACATGAATGACTATGGGTTGTGAGCTCCAGGCCCTAGAAGCAATGAACAACTCAGAGTTATAGATGATATGAATTACTTAGGATCCCATCAATTCAACTCTCTAGATGCTATGAACCATTTAGGGTTATGGATGACATGAATGACTCTGGGTCATGAGCTTAGCACTCTAGATACTATGAACACTTGAAGGTTGTGGTTGACATGAACGACTCTGGGTCATAAGCTTAGGGCTTTGGATGCTATGAAAAACTCAGGAGTGTGGATGAGATGAACTACTCTAGGTCGTATGCTCAAGGTCTAGATGCTATGAACAGCTCAAGTTTATGGATGACATGAGCTACTCTGGGTCGTAAGATAGGGGCTTTGGATGTTATGAACAATTTAGAGTTATGAATGATATGAATGACTTAACTTCCCGTTAGCACAGGTCTCTAGAAGATATGAACCACTCAAGGCTTTGGTTGAGGTGAACAACTCCAGGTCATGAGCTTAAGAATCTAGATGCCATGAATAGGTCAAAGTTATGCATAATATGAACAACTGGGGATCCTATTAGCTCAAGCCTCTAGATGCTTTAAACAACTCAGGGCAATGGATGATATGAACGATTCTACGTCATTAGCTCAAGCCTCTAAATGCTATGAGTAGGTAAGGGTTATGGATGAAATTAACGACTCGGGGTCATGAGCTTAGGGCTTTAGATGCGATGAATAGTTCAGGGCTTTAGTTGACATGAACGACTATGGGTCATAAGCTCTGGGCTCTAGATGGTTTGAATAACTCAGGGCTATGGATGACATTAATGACACTGGGTCATGAGCTCAGGGCTACAAATATTATGAATAGTACAGGGTTATGATTGACTTGAAAAACCTTAACTCATCAGCTAAGGGCTTTAAATGCTAAGAACATGTAAGAGTTGTGGATGATAAGAACAACTTCGGATCTCGTGAGCACAGACCCCTAGATTCTATGAATTGCTTAAGGTTATGGACGATATGAACAATTCTACATCATGAACTCAAGCCTCTAGATTCTATGAATAGCTTAGGGTTATGGATGACATGGATGACTCTAAGTAAACTCAGGGCTCTAAATGCTATGAACAATTTAGGGGTGTAGATGAGATGAGCTACTATGAGTCATGAGCTCAGGACTCTAGATGCTATGAACAACCTAAGGCTATGGATGACATGAGCTACTTAGGGTCATAAGCTCAGGACTGTAAATGCTACGCATAATCTAGAGTTGTGAATGATATGAATGAATTAGGATCATATGAGAAAACTCCTCTAAAAGCTATGAACTTCTTAAGACTTTGGTTCACATGAACGACTCCAGGTCATGAGCTCAAGGCTTTGGATGCTGTGAATAACTCAGAGTTGTGGATGAAATGAATGAGTTATGATCTCATGTGCTTAAGTTGTTGGATTCTATGAAAAACTTGAGGTTGAGGAGGACATGAACGACTCTGGGTTGTGAGCTCAAGTCTCAAGATGCTATGAAAAGCTCAGGGTTGTGGTTGACATGAATGAGTCAGGGTCATGAGCTCAGGTCTCTAAATTCTCTGAACAACTTTAGGTTATGGATTACATGACCTACTATGGGTCGTGAGCCGAGAACTCTAGATGCTATGAACAATTCAAAGTTACAGATGATATGAATGATTTAGGATCTCATGAGATCAAGCCTCTAGATGCTATTTACTGCTAAGGGTTGTGGATGATATGAATGATGCTATGTCATGAGCTCAAGCCTTTAGATGCTATGAACTTCTTAAGGTTGTGGATGACATAAAGAAATCTAGGTTATAAGCTAAAGGCTCTAAATGTTATTAACAACTCAGGCTTGTGGATGACATGAAAGACTTTGGGTCATGAGCTCAGGCCTTTAGATTCTATGACAACTAAGAGTTGTCACTGACATGAAAGACTATAATTTATGAGCTCAAGGCTCTAGATGTTATACACAACTTAAGGATGTCGATGAAATGAAAGACTTCAAATCATAAGCTCAAGACTCTAGATGCTATGAATAACTCAGGGCCATCATTGACATGAATGACTCCGGGTCATGAGGTAAGGCCTCTCGATGCTATTAACAACTCAAGGCTATGAATACATGGACAACTCTAGGTTATGAGATAAAATCCTTAGATTCTATGAACAACTCAAGGTTGTTGTTGACATGAAAGACTTTGGGACATGAGTGCAATACTTTACATGCAGCGAATAACTCAGGGTTGTGATTTTCATGAATGACTGTGGTTTGCGAGCTCAGGGCTCAACATGTTATGAAAATTTGAGACTTTTGGATGATATGAACAACTCCAAGTCGTAAGTTCCGAGCTCTTAATCTTATGAATAATTTAGGGTTGCAAGTGACATGAACGACTCTAAGTCATGATCTCAAGCCTCTAGATACTATGAAGAGAAAAATTGAGGGTTGTGGATGGCCTGAACAACTCCGAGTTGTGAGCTTAGGGCTCTAGATGCTATTAACAACTCAAGGTTATGGATTACATGAATGACTTTGGGTCATGAGCTTAGGGTTCTAGATTCTATGAAAATCTAAGGGATATGATTGACATGAATGACTTCGATTTATGAGCTTAGGGCTCTAAATGTTATATATAACTTAAGGTTGTCGATGATATGAAAGACTTAGGGTCGTGAGTTTAGGTCTCTACATGCTATACACAAGTCTAGGCTATCAATGACATGAATAACTTCGAGTCGTGATCTCAATGCTCTAGATCCTAGGAACAATTTAGGCTTGTAGATGACTTGAACGACTCCAAGTCATGAGCTCAAGCAACTAGATACTATGAAGAGCTTAGGGTTGTGGTTGACATGAGGACTCCAGGCTGTGAGCTCAAAGCTTTAGAAGTTATGAACAACTTTAGGATGTGGTTGACATGAATGACTATGGGTCGTGAGCTTAGAGCTTTTAATGCTATTAACCACTAAGGGTTATGGCTAACATGAATGACTTTAGGTCATCAGCTCAGGGCTTTAAATGCTACAAACAGCTTTAGGTTATGATTAACATGAGCGACTACAGGTCGTGAGCTCAGGGCTTTAGATGCTATGAATAGCTAAGGGTTAAGGTTCACATGAACGATTCTAGGTCATGAACTTAAGCCTCTAAATGCTATGAATAGCTATGGGCTATGCTTGAAATGAACCGCTATGGGTCTTGAGCTTTAGGCTTGAGATACTCTGCACAACTCAAGGCTATAGTTGACATGAATGACTCGATGTTGTGAGGACAACTCTATAAATGCTATGAATAACTCTAGGCTATGGTTGACATGAATGACTACAAGTTGTGAGCTTAAGGCTCTAGATGTTGTGAACAACTCCGGGTTGTGGATGACATGAACAACTCAGGGTTGTGGATGACATGAATAAATCTAGCTCCTGAGCTAAAGCCTCTAGATACTATGACCAACGATGGGCTATTGCTGACTTGAAAGACTCTAGATCTTAAGGTCAAGGATCTAGATGCGATAAACAACTAAGGGTTGGAGTTGTAATGAACAATGCTTTGCTCTGGTTGAGTTAAACAACTCTGAGTTATAAGTTTAAGGCTGTAGATTTTATGAATAGCTCGGGGTTATCGTTGACAGCTTAGGGTCCTGAGCTCAGGGCTTTAGTCGTTATGAACAACTCAGGCCTGTGGTTGACATGAACAACTTTGGGTTGTGACCTCAAAGCTCTAAATACTATGACAAACTTAAGGCTATGGAAGATGATTACTACTCAAAAAGTGTTATTTGATAGCTTGTAATTAACTCTTTTAAACACTTTTGAGTAGTAGTTATCACATTTGAACCCAATTAACATGTTAAGGACCCTTGCAATCAATTCTAATCAAATTGTGTTATGTTTTGGTGTTTGATAGCTTTTTGATCACCAAAGCAATCCGAGATCGAGGAGAGATTTTTGGAATCCATGGCAAAGCAATGGAAAGCTCAAGAACATGAAGAACCAAAGCTTTGAAGTCCTTTGCCATAAGCAAATCCGGAATGCAAGGAGTGTGGGATCCTCCCTAAAAAATGCCACGTGACTCTCTCTCCCTTGCACATGTAGACGGTCCCCCTTGCAATGCGCAACATAGCTCATTCCACCCGGGGAAGAATTCTGTCCGGCCGACGTTCCACATTCTCCGGATATCTCACATCCGGAATTCTGTCCGGACAACGTTCCACCTTCTCCGGATATTTCACATCCGGCGCCTGACGCGGGATGGGAGAGGAGGGCATTTCAACTTCCCCAGTCAGACATGTCTGGATCCTCTGATAGCGCTTACCCGGAGAGTTTTTTTTGCACAGTGCCTTGGTGTTCTCCTGAAGCTTCCCGATATGTGCGACCGACATTTTGAGATTTTTTGCTTTAGATATTTGATGTCTAAATCCCCAAACTCTCCTTGTAACCCACCTATCATAGGATTCCTTAGTCTTTAAGTAAGAACAAAGGGTGAATAACCCCTTATATATAGTTGTAATTTTCTTTACGAAAAAGGATCTCGGGAGCTTGTTCTTAGAGACAACCTTTTGTATAAATATATCTACAGAGCACTTGCTCTGCTTTTCATATATATTTTTGTTTTCTCGTTATTTTTCTTTCTAACCACTTTTCTTTGTAATTAAAATCAGTTACTATTTTTGGTTAGTTTAAAACCAAACCTTTTTCACTCAAACATCTTTATGTTTTCTTTAAAGCTAACCTTGAAATGAAAAGGCACCAATTCATCTTTGAATTAATATCAATTGTGAAGTGAAAACCCATCACAGTGAACGACCCTAGAGCCACTATGTTATGCTAGCTAAGGCTATCCTAATACATGGTGTAATAGGTTATAAATTTTGTTGATTACTCTCTTCTAAGGACCACAATCAAGGGACACCAGCTGGACACATATCAAATGGCACCACTGTGAGGGACCATTGAGAGAACATGAATTAGCTGAGACACTAATTGGGAACGAATCAAATGGCATTGTTGCCGGGGATGGTGCCACTTTACAGTGATATCACCTTTTCAGAGTACTTGTGATCTTCATCACAAGTTTGGTGACTTTTCTTTTCTTTTTACTAACTTTTTTTATTTGTTTTTGTTTCTTTCTTTGTTCATATTTTAGTATCCCTTTTATTTAGTTTTTAGTTTACCTTAATTTTATTTTTTCCTTAGAATTGTTTTTCTTTTGTTTTCTTTTATTTTCTCTGTTTTTAATTCACAAATTGCTAGTTGTGCATGCCATGTTGAATATGAGATAACAGAGGAAGCCATGAACTTCATGAGTTATGTGGCTGAAGTTTCAAGAGGATGGGATGAACCAAATGCTAGAAATATGGGAAGAATGACGTCTCAACCTATTGCTAAGGGTGAGATGTATATTTTAAATGATGGCATAGACATGAAGGCAAAGATTGCAGCTATGGCAAGGAGATTGGAAGAGCTAGAAATAAAGAAGTTGCAAGAAGTGCAAGCCATCTCTCAGACACCATTGCAACCTATGCCTTGTGCCATTTGTCGATCATATGAGCACTTGGTGGATGAGTGTCCTACCATGCCAACGGTGAGGGAAATGTTTGGTAATTGCAACACCTACAATTCCAATTGGAGGGACCATCCAAAATTCTCTTGGAAACCACGGCCACCTCGTACCAGCAACCTGTTCAAGAGCCACAGCAAGCCTCGAACCTTGAACAAGCTATGGTGAATCTTAGCAAGGTCGTGGGAGACTTTGTTGGAGCACAAAAATCCATCAATGCTCAACTCAGTCAAAGAATTGACAGTGTAGAGAGAGTTCATTGAACAAAAAAAATGGATGGAGTGCAAAGTGATCTATCTCATAAGATAGATAATCTCCAATATTCAATCTCAAGGTTTGCCAACCTCAACAAAGTGCAAGAGAAAGAAAACTTTCCTTCTCAACCTTATCAAAATTCCAAGGGTATCCATCAAATGGAGGCTCAAGAGGGAGAATCTTCAATGGTGAAGGAAGTTGAAACGGTTATCACTTTGAGGAGTGGTAAAGAGGTTAATCTGCCCACATGCAAGCTAGAGCATAAGGAAGAGAGTGAAACAGAGAAACAAAAGAGGGAGGAAATCAAAGGAAAGAGAAAGGGGAAAAGCATAGAGAAAGGTGACTATATAGATGAAGAACCATAGAGGATAGTCATCAAGGAAGAAATGATGAAACACATGCCTCCACCTTTCACCCAAGCTTTATATGGAAAAATCATACAAACCAAGTCTCAAGTGAGGAATGCAAACTTCATATGGGATCCGGGCAAGCTAAATCAGGATCAAATTTTTTGATAGACTTAGTCTTTTTAAAGACTAGCTAGTCCATACCTTTTTGTTTTATTTATTACTTGTTTTAATTTTGATTTCAATGCTTTAATTTTAATTTCAATGCTTGAATTCTAATTTGTTTTGAAGTAATATAGGTTTTTGGATGATCAAAATCAGGAGGAATGTCAAAAAAAAAAAAAAAAGTGAAAGAAGGAAGTTGGGAATCAAGAAGAGCTCAAAAAGCAAGGAGAGAGCATGGGCTGCAAAATTTCGCAGCAAAAGTGAGTCGCTGCGAAAATCGCCCCCTCGCTACGAAATGGTTTCGCAACCTCCAAGCGCCCTCTGCGAAAATTTTCGCAGCTGCAAAGAGCCCCCTTGGCACACGAGTGCCATTTCTCAAGCCCGAACACACGTTTCGTAGCTACGAAATGGCTGCGAAACCTCCACGCCTTGAAGATCCTCCATTTCGCAGCCGAGACGTCATTTGGAAGGATGTTTCGCAATTGCGAAACCACCCTTTGGCACATGAGTGCCACTTCGCAGCGCCGTATGCCCATTTCGCAGCTGCGAAATGGGTTGCGAAAATTCCCTCCTCCGCGAAATCCTCCCCCGCTGCGGAAATGATCTCCAAACTTCAAAAATGGGATGCGATTTTTTTTTTTTTTGTTTCTTTTTTCCTTTTGGCTACCAAATGGCTACAAAAATGATCTCCAAGCTTCACAATGCCTATGAAAATGCTCCAAGCATTAAAATGGGCTGCGAAATTCCCATTTGGCTACGAAATGATTTCGCAGCCCCATAGCTACCCCCTGTGAAATCCTCTATTTTCTGTGAAAATGGCCTTTTGATTGCGAAATGATTTTTCAAACTTCAAAATGGTTGTGAAATGATTTCCAAACTTCAAAATGGGCTGCAAAAATGTTTTTCTTTTTTCCTTTTGGCTTCAAAATGATTAAGAAATGGCCTCCAAGCTATGAAATGATTTACGAAAACACCTTACAAAGGCAAGGGAAGTTACAAAAATGCTAACAGAGCCTCACAACCATGCATCTAAAGAGGAGAGCACTCTCACTGAGATCACACACAAAGCCTCTCACTCCATTTCTGACCTCCTTAAAACCATCAAAGCCCATAACTCCAGCTGAGGAGACTATGCCACCTAAGGAGACTACCAGAACAGAGGTCAAAGTCTTGATCCAACCAACTTAGAAGGCCACCACAGATGCATCAGCTCCACAGGACCCTAACATTACTTGATCATCTCTTTACTTTTTGTCTTTATATATTAGTATAGATAATTCCATGTTTTGATGTCTTATATTATGGGATTGGATGTATTACTGATGATGCATCATATATAGACATCATTTTTGTTTAAACTTGGCATTTTTCTATTTTCTCTACTCACTAACTCTTTTGTTTTTTTTTTTTTTTTGAAACATGTGGTTTCTCCTATATGACTCATACTTCATGTCACTCAAGAGGTACCACTTCCTCCCTATTTTTCAATCGTTTTTGTCACATTGAGGACAATGTTCAACTTGGTTGGGAGGAGAGTTGAGGAAGGAATTATTGTTAATAATGCTAAGTTATTTTGGTAATTTAGTTGCTTTTTTCTTATTTTTAAAAATTTTTTAAAGTTTTTATTCTAATCTCCATGGTTATTAAGGAAAAAATTTCAAAATGAAAAGGGAGAAATTGATTTTTTGTCTTTTTACTTGACTTAGAGTTTGTACTATGCTTACTAAAGTTGATGAATTGTTGAAGCTTCTATTGAATTCAACCTTAGTTCTTCCACTTTAAGCTATTCGCACACTATGCACAATAGGTTCCGATTATAAGATGAAAAACTATTTCCCTCTTGACTTAGGAAAATTTTAGACTTGGAACCTTTGACCTCATTTTAATAGTGTTGGGACACCTTATAAAAGGCTAATGAGCCTTTGAAAAAAAGAAGAAAGAAAGAAAAAATGTTTGCTTGCCTTGAAACCCGAGCAAGGTCCGAGGTGTATATGGTGAAAATCTTTAAAACCTGGTGCCCTAAGCCTTCATTGGTTGGGAGTCATCGACCTCAATGCTCGTTACAAGGGTGAATATGTGGAGTTTAACATACTGTAGGTGCTTGGGTATTAAAATTCATTCTCAAAAAGTCCAGGGTAAAATCCGAGGAGTTAGTGGTTGAATGATCCTTAAAACTTGATGCCCTAAACCTTAATTGGTTGGGAGTCATTGATGGACTCCCGTTACATGGACAATTTAGAAAAAAATACCTTTAGCCTTGTACTCCTACAATGAAAAGAAAAAAAAAAGTGTGAAAGAAAAGAGGTGCGTTATTAGCCTATTGGAGGTTGATCAGTTTACTAAGCTTTGAAAAAGAACTAGGCTGAGGGGAGAGATTAGTTCAACATACTATATTCGGAAACTAATAAATAACACATAGATTTTTGTGGAAGAGTAAG
Source organism: Vitis amurensis (assembly GCA_037355405.1). NCBI lineage: Eukaryota > Viridiplantae > Streptophyta > Magnoliopsida > Vitales > Vitaceae > Vitis > Vitis amurensis. The sequence goes on along the minus strand of CM074687.1, from coordinate 12,129,370 downwards.
GTTTGACCCTTTGGGAGTGGAAACTCTTTTAAAGCTTAAATTTGCATAATGTCTTCTCTTTAAGAATTGTGATTAGACAAGTTATTTGATAACTCTTGTTGAAGTTTGAGTTTTATTTCTTTAATGTTCCATGTGAGAGTTAGATCATCATGCCACTTGAAAATTGTTTTTTTTATCAGCATGATGTTGTAAATTATAGTACTTTTTATTTTTATTTTTCTCTCCTTCATTGCTAAGGGACTAGCAATATGTCAGTTGGGGGGAGTGATTACTACTCAAAAAGTGCTATTTGATAGCTTGTAATTAACTCTTTTAAACACTTTTGAGTAGTAGTTATCACCTTTGAACCCAATTAACATGTTAAGGACCCTTGCAATCAATTCTAATCAAATTGTGTTAAGTTTTGGTGTTTTGATAGCTTTTTGATCACCAAAGCAATCCGAGATTGAGGAGAGTTCTTTGGAATCCATGGCAAAGCAATGGAAAGCTCAGAAACATGAAGAACCGAAGCTTTGAAGTCCTTTGCCATAAGCAAATCCGGAATGCAAGGAGTGTGGGATCCTCCCTAAAAAATGCCACGTGGCTCTCTCTCCCTTGCACACACAGACGGTCCCCCTTGCGACGCGCGACATAGCTCATTCCACTCGGGGAAGAATTCTGTCCAACCGACGTTCCACCTTCCCCGGATATCTCACATCCGGAATTCTGTCCGGCCGATGTTCCACCTTCTCCGGATATTTCACATCCGGCGCCTGACGCCGGATGGGAGAGGAGGGCGTTTCAACTTCCCCGGTCAAACATGTCCGGATCCTTTGATAGCGCTTACCGGGGGAGTTTTTTTACACAGTGCCGCGGTGTTCTCCTGAAGCTTCCCGATATGTGCGACCGACATTTTGAGATTTTTTGCTTTAGATATTTGATGTCTAAATCCCTAAACTCTCCTTGTAACCCACCTATCATAGGATTCCTTAGTATTTAAGTAAGAACAAAGGGTGAATAACCCCTTATATATAGTTGTAATTTTCTTTACGAAAAAGGATCTTGGGAGCTTGTTCTTAGAGACAACCTTTTGTACAAATATATCTGTAGAACACTTGCTCTGCTTTTCATATATATTTTTGTTTTCTCGTTATTTTTCTTTCTAGCCAATCAAACTTTCCTCAGAGGATGAGAGGCTAAGCTCTTCATCTCTTGGAGTGAAGAAATCCGGGTAAGTTTCCTCATGCATACATTGGAAGTTTTGTTGTTTTAGTTTTTAATGAAGAGAAAGTGTGACCCGTAAATGGTTTTTATCTTTTTAGTTAACTTAAAACGCCTTTGATTCACCTGGGCCAACACTTGATAAGGCAAGTGGTCTCCGTCCATTGAGATACACTAGTTTATCTCTTGCAAGCCTTTGGGAGGTGGTTTGAAGGTAGGATTTTCTAGAATAGCCAACACTTGGTAAGCTTTTGGACTCCAAGGAGAAATCCATTAGTTATATCTTGCAAGCTTTTGATGGGTAATCCAAGGTTAAAGATCACCTTGAATGGCAAATGCTAGGTGAGAGGCACGAGCCATTGGAAGGTGCATCAGTGAGAGGGAATTAGCGTTTGAACCCATTAAGGGGAAGCATCTGTATCACACCGGTTAGAGAATTAACTATATGTTAATTCTCTAATGCGAGGAAAAGAAACAAGTGACCGGAACTCTCCTTTTTGTACAAGGAACCTGAGCCTAGTGATCTAAACTCCAAGAACCACTTTTCTTTGTAATTAAAATCAGTTACTATTTTTGGTTAGTTTAAAACCAAACCTTTTTCACTCAAACATCTTTATGTTTTCTTTTAAAGTTAACCTTGAAATGAAAAGGCACCAATTCATCTTTGAATTAATATCAATTGTGAAGTGAAAACCCATCCCAGTGAACGACCCTAGAGCCACTATGCTATGCTAGCTAAGGCTATCATAGTACATGGTGTAATAGGTTATAAATTTTGTTGATTACTCCCTTCTGAGGACCACAATCAAGGGACAGCAGCTTGACACGTATCAAATGGCACCACTATCAGGGACCATTGAGAGAACATGAATCAGCTAAGACACCAATTGGGAACGAATCAGAAGACAAGAATGACTCCAAGTGATGAGCTCTGGCCTTTAGATACTATGAATAGCTTAGGGTTTTTGTTGACATGAAAGACTCTATGACATGAGCTCAGGCCTTTACATGCTATGCATAGCTCAGGGTTGTCGATGACATGAAAGACTTCGAGTCGTGAGCTTAAAGATCTCAATTCTATGCACAACTTAGGTTTGTCGATGTCATGAATGACTCTAGGTCAAGAGATAAGTGATCTAGATGTTGCACAACACAGGGTTCTCCATGACATGAACAAGTTTGGATCATAAGCTTAGGGCTTTAGATACTATGAACAACTGAGTATTATGGTTGACATGGCTGACTCCTGGTTGTGAGCTGAAGGTTCCAGATGCTATGAACAACTTAGGGCTATGGATGACTAGAGCTACTCCAGGTGGTGAGCTCAAGGCTCTGGATGCTATAAACAACTCAGAATTGTGGATGATATGAATGACTTGGGATCCTGTGAGCTTAGCACTCTAGATGCTATGAACCACTCAAGGTTGTGGATTCTATGAAGGATTCTTCATCACAAGCTCAAGCCTCTAAATGCTATGAACGGGTCAGGGCTATGGATGACATGAAGTACTTTGGGTTGTGAGCTCAAGGCTTTAAAAGCAATGAACTACTCAATGTTATGGATGATGTGAATGACTCAAGATCCTATCAATTCAAGCCTCTAGATTATGTGAACTGCTTAGGGTTGTGGATGACATTAATGACTCTTGGTCGTTAGCTTAGCACTCTAGATACTATGAACACGTCAAGGTTGTGGTTGACTTGAATGACTCTGGGCTGTAAGCTTAGGGCTTTAGATGCTATGAAAAACTCAGTGATGTGGATGAGATCAATTACTCTGAGTCGTGAGCTCAAGGCCTGGATGCTATGAACATCTCAGGGTTGTGGATGACATAAGTTACTCTGGGTCGTGAGCTCAAGGCTTTGGATGTTATGAACAACTTAGAGTTATGAATGATATGAACGACTCAAGATGTCGTGAGCACTGATGTCTAGATGATATAAACCGCTCAAGGCTTTGGTAGAGTTAAATGACTCCTGGTTGTGAGCTTAGGGATCTAGGAACCATGAATAGGTCAGAGTTATGGATGATATGAACGACTCAGGATCTCATGAGCTCAGGTCTCTTGATGCTTTGAACTATTCAGGGCAATGGATGATATGAATGATTTTGTATCATTAGCTCGAGTCTCTAAATGCTATGAATGGATAAAGGTTGTGGATGAAATGAATGACTCCAAGTCGTAAGCTTAAGGCTTTAATGTGATGAACAATTTTAGGGTTGTGGTTAACATGAACGACTATGGATCATAAGTTCTGAGCTTTAGACGATGTGAACAACTCAAGGCTATGGATGACATTAATGACACTGAGTCATGAGCTCAAGGCTCCAGATACTATGAACAGTATAGGGTTGTGGTTGACCTCAAAAACCTTGGGTCATCGACTGAGGGCTTTAGATGCTATGAACATGTAAGAGTTATGGATGATATGAACAACTTACGATCCCGTGAGCTCAGGCTCTTAGATACCATGAACCACTCAAGGCTATGGATAATATGAATGATTCTAGATCATGAACTCAAGCCTCTAGATGATATGAACAACTTAGGGTTATGGATGACATCGATGACTCTGGGTCACAAACTCAGGGCTCTAAATGCTATGAACAACTCAAGTGTGTGGATGAGATAAGTTACTCCAAGTTATGAGCTCAGGGCTCTAGATGCTATGAACAACTTAAGGTTATGAATGGCATGAGCTACTTAGGGTCATAAGCTCAGGACTTTGGATGTTACGAACAATCTAGAGTTGTGAATGATATGAACGACTTGGGATCCTATGAGTAAAGTCCTCTAGAAGCTATGAACTGCTTAGGCCTTTTCACATAAAAGACTCTAGATCGTGAGCTCAAGGCTCCAGATGCTATGAACAACTTAGAGTTGTGAATGAAATGATTGATTTGTGATCTCGTGTGCGTAGTCTTTTAGATTCTATGAACAACTTAGCATTGTGGATGACATGAACAACCCTGGGTCATGAGCTAAGGGCTCAAGATGATATGAAAAGTTTAAGATTGTGGTTGATATGAATGACTCAGGGACTTGAGCTCAAGGTTGTAAATTCTATGACCAACTCTAGGCTGTTGATTACATGACATAATATGGGTCATGAGCCCATGGCTATAAATGCTATGAATAACTCAAAGTTTCAGTTCATATGAATGACTCGAGATCCCATAACCTCAAGCCTCTAGATGCTATGAACTACTAAGGGTTGTTAATGATATAAATCATGTTATGTCATGAGCTCAAGACTTTAGATGCTATGAACTTCTTAGAGATGTGAATGACATGAACAAATCTAGGTCATGAGCTTAAGGCTCTAGATGTTATTAACAACTCAGGCTTTTGGATGACATGAGCAACTCTAGGTCAGGAGCTTAGACTTTTAGATTCTATGAACTACTAAGGGTTGTGATTGACATGAAAGACTCCAATTTGTGAGCTCAAAGATCTAGATGTTATGAACAACTTAAGGCTGTTGATGAAATGAAAGACTCTAACTCGTGAGCTTAGGGCTCTAGATGCTATGAACAAATCAAGGTTTTCATTGACATGAATGACTTCAAGTCATGAGCTAAGGCCTCTCGATGCTATTAACAACTCAAGGCTATAGAGTCATGAACAACTCTGGGTTATGAGCTTAGGTCTCTAGATTCTATGAACAACTCAAGGTTGTTGTTGACATGAAAGACTCCGAGATGTGAGTTCAATGCTCTACATGCAACAAACAACTCAGGGTTGTAATTGACATGAACGATTATGGGTCGTGAGCTTAGGACTCAAGATGCTATGAAAAATTCAGGGTTGTGGATGACATGAACAACTTCAAGTCGTGAGCTCAAGACTTTGGGTCATGAGCTTAGGCCTCTAGATTCTATGAAAAACTAAGGGATGTGGTTGACATGAATGACTTTGATTTTTGAGATTAGGGCCTTAAATGCTATACATAACTTAAGGTTGTCAATGACATGAAAGAGTCCAGGTCGTGAGCTCAAGGCTCTTGATACTATGAATAGCTCAAAGCTATGGATGACATGAATGACTTTATGTCATGAGCTTAGGGCTCTAGACGCTATGAATAGCTCAGGGTTGTAGATGACATGCACCACTCTGAGTCGTTATCCTAAGGATTTGGATTCTATGAATAGCTCAGAGTGGTGGATTATATGAACGACTTGAGATCCCATGAGCTTAGTCATCTATATGCTATAAACCACTGAGGCTATAGATGGTATGAACAATTCTATGTTATGAGCTCAAGCCTCTAGATGTTACGAACTGCTTAGGGCAATGGAAGACATAAACAACTTTCAGTCATGAACTCAAGGTTCTAGATGCTATGAACAACCCAGGGCTATAATTGACCTGAACAACTTCAGGTCGTGAGCTTAGGGATGTAGATACTATTAATAACATAGAGTTGTGGATGACATGATCGACTCCTAGTCATGAGCTTAGGCCTCTAGATTTTATTAATAACTAAGGATTCTAGTTGACATGAAAGACTTTGAGTCATGAGCTCAAGGCTTTAGATGTTATGCAAAACATAAGGTATGGGCTTTCAATGACATGAAAGACTCTAGGTTGAGAGCTTAAGGATCTAGATGCTATAAACAACTCAGGGTTATGGTTGACATAAACAACTCCAAGTTGTGAGCTCAAGGCTCTAGATACTATGAACAACTAAAAGTTGTGGATGATATGATTGATTCAAGATCCCGTGAACTCAAGCCTCTAGATCCTATGAACCGCTAAGGGTTATGGATGATTTGAATGATTCTGCATCATGAGCTCAAGCCCTTAGATTTTATGAACTCCTTCGTGTTATGGATGAAATGAATGACTATGGGTCGCATGCTTAGGGCTTCAGATGCTATTGATAACTTAGAGTTATGGATAACATGAACAACTTCAGGTCATGAGCTCAAGCCTTTAGATTTTATGAACAACTCAAAGTTATGGTTGACATGAACGACTCTAAGTCATTAGCATAGGGCTCTAGATCTAGGCACAACTTAAAGTTGTCAATGACATGAAAGACTATGCGTCATGAGCTTAAAGCTCTAGATGCTATGAATAACTTAGGGTTGTAAATGACATAAACAACTTTGGGTCACAAGCTCAAGGCTTTAGATACTATGAACAACTCAGGATTGTGGTTGACGTGAACAATTATGAGTTGTGAACTCAATGCTCTAGATGCTATAAGCAGCTCAGGGATGTGGATGACATAAGCTACTCCGGGTTGTGAGCTTAAGGCTTTGGATGCTATGTACAACTTAGAGTTGTGGATGATATGAACGACTTAAGATCCCATGAGCTTAATCCCTTAGATGTTATGAATCGCTTAGGGTTGTGGATGAGATGAGCAATTTTACTTCCTTAGCTCAAACCTCTAGATGTTATGAACTTCTCAGGGCTATGGAATACATGAATGACTTCGAGTTGTGATCTCAAGGATCTAGATGCCATGAAAAGCTTAAGGTCATGGATAACATGAATGTCTCTAGGTCGTGAGCTCAAGGCACTAGATGCTCTCAATAACTCAAGGCAATGGATGACATGAAAAACTCCAGGTTATGAGCTCAATGCTTTAGATATTATAAGCAACTCATGGTAGTGGTTGACATGAAAGACTGTGGGTCCTGAGCTCAGGGCTCTATAAGGTATGAACAACTTAGGGTTCTGAATGACATGAACGACTTGGGATCCGATGAGCTTAGGCTATAGATGCTATGAACCACTCTAGGTTGTGGACGATTTGAACGATTCTATGTCATGAGCTGATTACTACCAAAAAGTGCTATTTTGTAGACCTAATTATAATGGTTTTAAGCACCTTTGAGTAGTAATCATATTCATTTAACCCAATTAATTCATTAAGGTCCTTAGTAATTGATTTTAACCATTTTGTGGCAAGTTTACATGTTTTTATCAGCTTATGAATCAATTCAAGCATGCCAAATGATGGAGGAGCTACTTGGACAAGTTATGGCAAAGCTTTTGAAAGCTCAAATTCATGAAGAACCAAGCTTTGGAGCTCCATAGCCCTTTGCCAAAGTCGTTCAAAGTATGCAAGGAAAAAACAATGGAGAAGAGGAAAATAGAGGACAACAGCTTCAATCTTCTTTCTCACTTTTGGAGCACTTTCTGAAGTCCATTTTTTACATCCTATATACCATTTCAAAGCTCTAGAGTCAAGAATCCAACGCTTCAACCTGTGTACGATTTGGAGCTGAAATGAGGAAGATATGGCCTTCGGAAGCCAATCGCTCTCCAGGTTGTGCGAAAATTTAAGACACGACACAAGGTGTTATGCGAATTTCGCATAACACCTTCAAAATTCGCATCACCCATGCATGGTGCGAATTTTGCTCTGTTTTTGCTGACTCCACTTTAGATATTTTCCTATGTATTTTTTGATGTAATTTCCTTTCTTATCCTTGTAACTAACCAATCACAAGCTTTTGCTTTTGTAAAGACTATATAAGGGGTGGAAATCACCTCTTGAAAAATATAGAACATGCGTGTTACGTTTTACACTTAGAATATACAGAGCTCTCTCGTTTTCTCTTTTCTCTTTACTATTTTATTTTCTTGGAAGCCAAACAGCCTCTGAGGGCTTTTCCTCAGAGGATGATTGGCTAAAACTTTTAGTTTCTCAAAGTATGGATGTTATGTGATGGCTTGGATGCAATCCCATGGAAATTTCTCGCACCCGGAAGGTAAAGTAGACGCTTTTCATTAAAGGTTCATTAATGCAAAGTTTGGTTTTTTATTTCCTTTGGACAACTTCCAACGGCCAATACTTGATAAGCTTTTGGATTTCTATCCATTAGTTATCTCCTACGAGCTATTGGAAGGTGAGGTTTTCAATTCCAAGTTTTGTATTAATCCATTAGAACCAATTTCAATGGCCATTGAAAGGTGAGTTTATCACCTAGAATGACTTTGAGTTATCAATATTTGGTAAGCTTTTGGCTTTAGACCATTAGTTATCTCTTACGAGCCATTCAAAGGAAGTCTAAGGTGAATAACCATTGATGAAATTCACTACCATCTGTTTTGTCATTTTAAAGGATTAAAACTTGATTTGCTAAATCCACACCGGTTCGGGAAGCAAGCATCACCATAGTTGCAACCCCAACACGAGGAGCCTATCCTGAGATTTCCAATTTGCATAAGAGCCAGAGCATAGCTATCCTATCTTTGAGAAACTTGTTTTTACACCTTTTCATTTTAGTCTTTAATGTTAGCTTAGATTAGTTTAAATCTTTCTAAAACATTTACATCTTCTTTTAAAGCTAACATCCATTAGAAAATCACCTATTTTTTTAATTTGAATATCACTAGTGTTTGCGAAAACCCTTCCCAGTGAACGATCCTAGAACCACTATGCTATAGTAGCTTGACTACTTTAGTAATAGTATTCAAGGTATAAATTTTGTTGATACGCCTTTAAAGCTAAGCTACCATGAGTCGAATCAAATGGCGCCATTGCCGGGGAAGGTGCCACAAGCACAGTGAAGCAACCATTAAGGGTAACTTGTGATCTTCATCACAAGTTTGGTGAGTTTTCTTATAATTTTTTAGTTTAGTTTTTATTTAGTTAAATTTTTTATTCTCTTTTCTTTTATTTTTGTTTTAATTTCAATTTGTGCATTCCTTGTTGGATTCGAGACCAAGAGGGAACCTTGGTACAAGTTGAAGAAAAGAGCTTTAGTTGAATATCATTTTTTTTAGAAATGGAAATTCCACATGAAGATCAAAGCTCTCATTATGATCATGAGAAAGACAAATTTGCATACCTATCCATGAGGGGTCGGATTGAGTTAGGGAAAAGGCAAGTTCAACAAAGCCAATGGGGTAGTAAGTATGCCTTGAATGAAGACATGAGCATGAAGGCAAAGCTAGCATCTATGGCTAGAAGGATAGAGGAGTTTGAATTGAGGAATGTGCATACTGAAGCACAACCACAAGCCATGTCAACTTCATTTGAGTATATAAACCATCCCAATCTTACAACCCGACCTCAACCTCAACCATCAATGAGTACATCTTGATTGGAGCAAGCCATTTTGAAGATAAGCAAAGTCATGGAGGACTTTGTAGGTGAGCAACAAAAGATCAACTCTCATCTTAATGAAAAGATTGATAATTTGGAGAGTTCAATAAATGTAAGAATGGAGGGGGTTTATGATTACTACTCAAAAAGGGCTATTTGATAGCTTCTAATTAACTCTTTTAAACACTTTTGAGTAGTAGTTATTGCCTTTTAACCCAATTAACATATTAAGGACCTTTGCAATCACTTCTAATCATTTTGTGTAAGTTTTGGTGTTTTTGTTAGTAATTTGATCACCAAAGCAATCCAAGATGGAGGAGAGTTATTTGGAATCCATGGCAAAGCAATGGAAAGCTCAGAAACATGATGAATCAGAGCTTCGAAGCCTTAAAGTCCTTTGCCATAACCAATCCGGAATGCAAGGAGGAGAAGTAAAGAGAGAATCTGCCTTGAAGCATTCTTGATGACAGTCATTTCAGCCACTTTTGGAGTACTTCCTGAAGTCCAATTTATGCATGCTTTATGTCTTTTTGAAGATCAGGAAGTCAACAATCCAATGCTTCAAACGGTTCGCAAATCAGAGTTGAAATGAAGAAGTTAGAGCCAATGGAAGCAGATCACTCCAAGCTAAAGGCCAATTTCGCAGGGCTGCGAAATCAGCCTTTGGCTGCGAAATTAGCCGAAGGCTGATTTCGTAACCATCTTGTTCGTCTGCGAAATTTCGCAGCCATTTTGTGCGCCTGCGAAATTCTCCTGAGTGCTTCCAGATATTTGCGACCAACGTTTTTTGATATTTTGCTTCAGATATTTGTTGTCTAAATCCCAATTCTCTCCTTGTAATCCACCAATTAGATGATTCCTGAGTTGTTAAGCAAGAATACAGGGGTAAACAACCTGTTATATATTGTTTTGTAATTCTCATTTTTTGGGCCGTCGGGGAACTTTCTCTAGGAGACCAACTAATGTAAATTTTACACTTAGTGAAATACAGAGTATCTTTTGCTTTCTTTTTCTCTCTACTATTTTCTATTTTCTTGGAAGCCAAACAGCCTCTGAGGATGTTTTCCCAGAGGATGAGAGGCTAAAATTATAGTTTCTTGGAGTAAAGGAAGCTAGGTGAAAAGTCCAGATTAAAAGGTGGAAAGTTTTCGTGCATTAAATTCAAGTAGTTGGAGTCCATAAATGGCTTCTAAATCCAAAGTTTTGCTTTAAATCCCTTAGAATCACTTTGATCTGGCCAATACATGGTAAGCTTCAGGTCTCTGTGGATGCTTATTGCTAGATCCATATCAGTCCATTAGTTATCATGTACGAGCCATTGGAAAGTGATTCAAGGTGATAGCCCATAGTGTCTTAAGCCATTAATGGACCTTGACTACCATCTCTATTGTCCTTTTATGGATTAAATCTTCATTGTCAAACCTATACCGGTTCGGGAAATAACTATAGGTTAAATCCCCAATGCGAGGAGAAAAATCCGGAATTTTCCACTTTGCATCCTGAACTTGAACCTAGCAACCTTTAGCTCCGGGAGACTTTCTTTCTTCCATTTTTACTTAGTTCTATGTGAGTTTAGTTTTAATCATCACTTTCAAAGCAATTTTAGTTTCTTTTAAACTTCAAGTTTATGCTAAAGGAAATCATCAGACTCAATTTCTAATTTAGAGTCTATCACTGATAGAGTGAAAACCCATCCCTGAGTTCGACCCTAGAATCTGCTATACTATAGTAGCTTTGCTACGCAGTATAAGGTCATAGGATTTATAAATATTTTTGGTTAAAAGACTCGACTGGGCATGAATCAAAATGGCACCGTTGCCGGGGATGGTGCCACAATACAGTGATACAACCTTTTAGAGGCTACTTGTGATTTTCATCACAAGTTTGGTGAATTCCTTTTTCACTAACTTCATTTCCTTTCATTTTCCTTTTGTTAATTTTATTTTCGTTTTCTTCCTAACTTTAACCTTTTTTCTAGTTTTCTTTTGTTTTTGTTTTTGTTGTTTTTTTTTATTATTACATGTATTGTAACTTGTGCATGCCCTATTGGATTAGGGACCAAGAGGGAAGATTAGTAAGGATTGAGAATCCTCAAGACACGAGTTGGATATCCGTGTAAACATCATGGACCCTCCACTAGAGGATCAGAATTCTCAACAAGGTCAAGGGGGTAATCCCAATGCATACCTATCCATGAGGGATAGAATGCATCCACCAAGGATGAGTGCACCCTCATGCATCGTGCCTCCTCTTGAGCAGTTGGTTATAAGGCCTCATATTATGCCCCTCCTGCCAAATTTCCATGGAATGGAGAGTGAGAATCCATATGCTCACATCAAGGAGTTTGAGGAGGTGTGTAATACCTTTAGAGAGGGAGGGGCTTCAATAGATTTGATGAGACTCAAGTTGTTCCCTTTTACTTTGAAGGACAAGGCAAAAATATGGCTTAATTCTTTAAGGCCAAGGAGCATAAGGAATTGGGTTGATCTTCAAGCTGAATTTTTGAAGAAATATTTCCCCAACCATAGGACCAATGGGTTGAAGAGACAAATCTCGAACTTTTCTGTAAAAGAAAATGAGAAGTTCCATGAATGTTGGGAAAGATATATGGAGGCCATCAATGCTTGTCCTCATCATGGTTTTGATACATGGCTCTTAGTGAGCTATTTTTATGATGGAATGTCTTCTTCCATGAAGCAAATTCTTGAAACCATGTGTGGGGGAGATTTTATGAGTAAGAATCCTGAAGAAGCCATGGACTTTTTAAGTTATGTGGCTGAGGTGTCAAGAGGATGGGATGAACCCAACTCAAGAGAGAAAGGAAAGTTTCCCTCTCAACAAACCCAAAATCCAAAGGCTGGAATGTACATGTTGAGTGAAGACGTGGACATGAAAGCTAAAGTGGCAACATTAGCAAGGAGGTTGGAAGAACTTGAGTTGAAAAAGAAGCATGAAGTCCAAGCCATTTACGATACCCAAGTCCATGTCATGCCATGCACCATTTGCCAATCATGTGATCATGTGGTAGATGAGTGCCCAACCATGCCAGCCGTGAGGGAGATGTTAGGTGATCAAGTCAATGTTGTGGGGCAATTTAGGCCCAACAATAGTGCATCTTATGGAAACACCTATAATTCAGGCTGGAGAAACCACCCAAATTTTTCTTGGAGACCAAGGCCACCTCCATACCAACCACAAAGCCAAACTCAAGCCCCTCAACAAACCTCTTCAGTAGAGCAAGCCATTGTAAACCTGAGCAAAGTCATGGGTGACTTTGTGGGTGAACAAAAGGCAATCAACTCCCAATTGCATCAAAAGATTGAAAACGTTGAGAGTTCTCAAATTAAGATAATGGAGGGGATGCAAAATGATCTATCTCAGAAGATAGATAATATTCAGTACTCCATCTCTAGGCTTACCAACCTAAACACAGTGAATGAGAAGGGAAAGTTCCCCTCTCAACCAAGCCAAAATCCCAAGGGTGTTCATGAAGTTGAAACCCAAGATGGTGAGTCTTCAAATTTGAGAGAGGTCAAAGCTGTAATCACTTTGAGGAGTGGGAAGGAGGTTGATCAACCCTTGCCTAACATGGGGCATGATGAAGAACTCATGTCAAAGAGACCCTTGATTAAAGAGAGCAATAACCAAGAAGAGAAGAGTGGGAAGAAAAGTGCATCCAAATCAAGCATTGAAGAAGAACCAAGGGGAGTGATTAAGGAGGATATGATGAAGAAACATATGCCTCCCCCTTTTCCTCAAGTTTTACATGGAAAAAAAGAAATCAAGAATTCATCAGAAATTCTTGAAGTTCTGAGACAAGTGAAGGTGAATATACCCTTACTTGATATGATCAAGCAAGTCCCTACATATGCAAAGTTTCTAAAGGACTTGTGCACAGTCAAGAGAGGCTTACAGATGACAAAGAATGCATTCCTCACTGAGCAAGTGAGTGCTATCATTCAGAGTAAGTCCCCAGTTAAATATAAAGATTCGGGATGTCCCTCCATATCAATCAACATTGGAGGGAGACATGTGGAAAAAGCTTTACTAGACTTGGGGGCAAGTGTGAATTTGCTCCCATACTCTGTGTATAAGCAACTAGGACTTGGAGGATTGAAGCCCACAACCATGACCCTCTCCTTAGCTGATAGGTCGGTCAAAATCCCAAGGGGAGTGTTAGAGGATGTTCTAGTTCAAGTGGACAAATTCTACTATCCTGTGGATTTTGTGGTGCTTGATACTGATTCCACTGTCAAGGAAGAAAATTATGTGCCAATCATCCTAGGGAGGCGTTTCCTAGCTACCTTCAATGCTATCATTAATTGTAGGAATGGGGTGATGCAGCTCACATTTGGAAACATGACCTTGGAATTAAATATATTCCACCTATGTAAGAGGCATCTTCACCCCGAAGAGGAGGAAGGATTTGAGGAGGTGTGCTTGATCAACACTTTGGTTGAAGAGCACTGTGACAAGAACTTAGAGGAGAGCTTGAATGAAAGCTTGGAAGTGATTGATGATGGGTTCCCTGAACCCTCTGATGTGCTAGCCATCATGTCTCCTTGGAGGAGACGGGAAGAGATCTTACCACTGTTCAACCAAGAAGACTCACAAGGAGTTGCTGTGGAGGACCCTCCAAAGCTTATTTTAAAGCCACTTCTGTGGATTTGAAGTATGCATACTTGGAAGAAGACGAGAAATGTCCAGGTGGTGGTTTCCTCAACTCTCACTAGTGATCAAGAGGATAGTCTTTTGGGCATCCTCAGAAAATGCAAGAAAGCCATTGGATGGCAAATTTCTGATCTGAAAGGGATTAGCCCTTTGATCTGCACCCACCATATCTATATGGAGAAGGATGCAAAACCAGTGAGGCAACCCCAGAGGAGGCTGAATCCTCACATGCAAGAGGTGGTGAGGAGTGAAGTTTTGAAGCTACTTCAAGCTGGGATCATATATCCCATTTCAGGCAACTTGTGGGTGAGCCCCACCTAAGTAGTCCCAAAGAAATCTGGAATTATTGTAATCCAGAATGAGAAAGGGGAGGAAGTCTCTACACGTCCTACCTCAGGATGGAGGGTGTGTATAGACTATAGGAGGTTGAATTCAGTGACTAGGAAGGACCATTTCCCATTGCCTTTCATGGACCAAGTCCTTGAGAGAGTCTCAGGACATCCTTTCTACTGTTTTCTAGATGGTTATTCAGGATACTTCCAAATAGAAATTGATTTGGAAGATCAAGAAAAGACAACCTTCACTTGCCCCTTTGGTACTTTTGCATATAGGAGAATTCCCTTTGGTCTATGTAATGCTCCTGCAACTTTCCAAAGATGTATGCTAAGCACCTTCAGTGATATGGTGGAACGCATCATGGAAGTTTTCATGGATGACATCACTTTGTATATGGAAGTTCTTATGAGGAGTGTTTGTTGCATTTAGAAGTCTGTTCTCCACGAGATGTATTGAGAAAGACCTAGTGCTAAATTGGGAGAAGTGCCATTTTATGGTACAAAAAGGAATTGTCTTAGGACATATCATCTCCAAAAATGGCATTGAGGTAGATAAGGCAAAGGTGGAGTTAATTGTTAAATTGCCACCTCCCACAAATGTTAAAGGAATTAGGCAATTCCTAGGACATGCCGGGTTCTATAGGAGGTTCATTAAGGATTTCTCAAAAATCTCAAAACCTCTTTGTGAACTCTTGGTAAAGGATGCCAAGTTTGTGTGGGATGAGAAGTGTCAGAAGAGTTTTGAGGAATTGAAGAAATTCCTCACAACTGCACCAATAGTGAGAGCCCCAAATTGGAAATTACCTTTTGAGGTAATGTGTGATTCAAGTGATCTTGCTATGGGGGCTGTTTTAGGTCAAACAGAAGATGGAAAGCCCTATGTAATCTATTATGCAAGCAAAACTTTGAATGAGGCTCAAAGGAACTACACAACAACTGAGAAAGAGTTGTTGGCAGTAGTTTTTGCCTTGGATAAGTTTCGTGCTTATTTGGTAGGGTCCTCTATAGTGGTGTTCACTGACCATTCTGCTTTGAAATACTTGCTAACCAAGCAAGATGCCAAGGCAAGATTGATAAGATGGATTCTTTTGCTCCAAGAATTCAATCTCCAAATCCGGGATAAAAAGGGGATAGAAAATGTGGTAGCTGGCCATTTGTCCCGACTTGTGATAGCACATGACTCACATGGTCTGCCTATCAATGATGACTTCCCTGAGGAGTCTCTCATGTCAATAGATGTAGCTCCATGGTATTCTCACATTGCAAATTTTTTGGTTACTGGAGAAGTACCAAGTGAGTGGAGTGCCCAAGACAAGAGGCATTTCTTTGCTAAGATCCATGCCTATTATTGGGAGGAACCTTTCTTTTCAAATATTGTGCGGATCAAATTATAAGGAAATGTGTTCCTGAGCAAGAGCAATCGGGAATTCTTTCCCATTGCCATGATAATGCATGTGGAGGTCATTTTGCCTCCCCCGAAAACAACTATGAAAGTGATCCAATCAGGCTTCTGGTGGCCCTCTCTTTTCAAGGATGCCCACTCTATGTGCAAGGGATGTGATCGGTGTCAAAGGCTTGGTAAGCTAACACGCCGAAATATGATGCCCTTGAACCCCATCTTAATAGTGGATATTTTTTATGTTTGGGGGATAGACTTCACGGGACCATTTCCAATATCGTTTGGGCATTCCTACATCTTGGTGGGAGTGGATTATGTTTCTAAGTTGGTAGAAGCAATCCCATGTAGGAGCAATGATCATAAGGTGGTTCTTAAATTCCTCAAGGACAACATCTTTGCAAGATTTGGAGTGCCAAAGGCCATTATAAGTGATGGAGGAACCCACTTTTGCAATAAACCCTTTGAGACTCTTCTAGCCAAATATGGGGTTAAACACAAGGTAGCTACACCTTATCACCCTCAAACAAGTGACCAAGTTGAGTTAGCCAACCGTGAGATCAAGAATATATTGATGAAGGTGGTGAATGTGAATAGGAAGGATTGGTCTATTAAGCTCCTGGATTCCTTATGGGCTTATAGGACCGCTTACAAGACCATTCTTGGAATGTCTCCCTATCGCCATGTTTATGGCAAAGCGTGTCACCTTCCAGTAGAGATTGAATATAACGCATGGTGGGCAATCAAAAAGCTCAACATGGATTTGACAAGAGCCGGGTTAAAGAGATGTTTGGATTTGAATGAATTGGAAGAAATGAGGAATGATGCTTACCTCAATTCAAAAATTGCAAAAGCAAGATTGAAAAAATGGCATGATCAGTTTGTAAATCAAAAGAATTTGACCAAAGGACAAAGAGTTTTGCTTTATGACTCTAAACTTCATCTTTTTCCAGGAAAATTGAAGTCCAGGTGGACGGGTCCTTTCATAATTCATGAAGTGCATCCCAATGGAATGGTGGAAATATTCAATCCCATAGGCAATCAAACCTTCAAAGTCAATGGCCATCGTCTCAAGCCATTCATTGAACCATTCAAGCAAGACAAGGAAGAAATCAACCTCCTTGAGCCACAGAAAGCCTAATCAGAAAAGGGTTAGATGGGCTTGGTTTCACCAAAGTCCATATTTTTTGTTTAAATTTATTAATTTAGAAGCTTTGTTAACTCTTTTGATTTTAATTTTGGTCTAAAGTTTTGTTAATTATAAGTAACTTCCTCTTTTTGAATGATCTGTTGTAGGAAGAATTGCAAAGAATATGAAGGAAGGTCTCAGAGGGCCAAAAGGAGCTCAAAGCTATGAAATTTTAGTGGTCTGCGAAATTTCGCAGCCCAAAATGGGCCCCTGCGAAAATGGTCATTTGCTGCGAAATGATTTCGCAGCCCTTACATGGCCTCTGCGAAATCAAGGTTTGGCTGCGAAAATGGCCCTCGCTGCGAAATAAATTTCGCAGCCCAACACCCCCCTCTGTGAAAATTTTCGCAGCTGCGAAAACACCTCTTGGCACACAAGTGCCATTTCGCAACACAGGAACTCCATTTCGCAGCTGCGAAATCCCCAAAAAGTGAAATCTCCAATTTTCGTAGTCGAAGCCTCATTTCGCAGGGTGTTTCGCAGCTGCGAAACACCCCTTTGGCACACGAGTGCCATTTCGCAGCACAGTAACCCGATTTCGCAGCTGCAAAATGGGCTGCGAAATGTGCTGCGAAAAGGGCCCCCTTCTGCTAAAATGCCCTTTTGTTGCGAAATCAGCCCTCCTCTGCGAAAATTAAAGTGACCTTGGTATCCAATTTTTAACGGTATAAATTCCAAAATTCTAATATAACCGGTCATTTGAACTTTAAATAGTACCAGAGAAGACCCAAAAACAGAGCAACCTTCCGTCTTCTCCCTCTCACCTGAACCTCGGCCGCGCGCACCTCCGCCCATCTCCGCTGGCCCGCCATGGCAAGAACCCGAGGAGCTAAGTCCTTCTCCCCATCAAGCCG
Source organism: Vitis amurensis (assembly GCA_037355405.1). Classification (NCBI taxonomy): domain Eukaryota; kingdom Viridiplantae; phylum Streptophyta; class Magnoliopsida; order Vitales; family Vitaceae; genus Vitis; species Vitis amurensis. The sequence continues at coordinate 12,111,655 of CM074687.1, read as the reverse complement.
CACGAGGGCTTCATCAAAGACCCCTGTCCAAGGCTCCACATCCGAGCCTCCGCGACCACTGTGCGCCCCACCTCCAGTTCAAGAAGCACCGAGGAGCCCTCCGGTCAGGCGCTATCATACACGGGAAAGTAGCCAGCCACCCAAGAAGAAAGCTAAGGTATCTGAGCCAGCGTTAATTGATTTATCAGAGCCAGAAGAGCCAGCTACAGAGCCTCAACCGTCTCAGCCGCCGCCTTTAGATTCTCAGATCCCCTTCGGCATGACTCCTGAGGTGATTATCAGGCGCCCCATGCTCACTCAGCCGCCCATAGAGGGTAATTTAGACTGCAGGGCTAGGCCTTTCCACTCTGAGCTCTGTTTTGACGTGGCCGCTTTCGGACTTCAGCCCCAGCTCAGGGACTCCTTCCATCTGCTCCGGAGGTATCATTTGGAACAATTGCTTACTCCAAGGGATTTCTTTTATCCCCGTGTGGCAATGGATTTTTATCAATCCATGACCACACACCATGTTCGAGATCCTACTGTCATCCACTTCACCATAGACGGACGTCATGGTATTCTGGGAGCTAGGCACATAGCATAGGCATTGCGCATTCCCTACGAGCTAGCTAGGCCAGAGGATTATCGAGTCTGGACTAATCCTTCCCCGAGCGACATAGTTCGTATTCTGTCCAGAGGGGCATCCACAGGCCAGTATCTATAGAGGAAGGAGCTCCCTCCTAGCATGTTTTTCATAGATGCTCTCCTCTGCCACAATATCTTTCCACTACAGCACTGGGTGCAGAGGCGAGGAGCTTTGCTGGAGGCATTATTTTGGATATCTGAGGGATTCTTCTTTGGCCCTCATCATCTCATTATGGCCGCCCTTCTGTATTTTGAAGAGAAGGTCCATCAGAAGAAGCTGCTCAGAGCTGATGCCATTCCTCTACTGTTCCCCAGATTGTTATGTCAGATTCTGGAACACTTGGGCTACCCAACTGAGCCTCAACTTGAGCGCAAACAGATTTGTCGAGAGATATTCACTCTCGACAAATGGACGAACATGACAGCCTACAGTGCAGAGCCGAGAGCCCCAGCTGGAGTAGAGCAGCCAGAGGAGCCACAGCCCATAGAGACACCAGCTGACACGAGAGCACCTGCCCCTGCAGTGCCCTATGCTGATCCTACCACACCACAGCCTTTCCCTGTTTTTTCAGCTACATCACAGCTCTCCTCTTCAGCAGAGCCGAGGACTACCATATCCATTTCCGAGTACAGAGCTCTATGTCACACTTTGCAGACATTGACTATTTCACAGAGCATGCTTACTCAGGAGATGGCGGCTCTTCGTGCTCATCATGAGCAAATTATTGCTACTCAGACTCAGATACTTGCCATTTCGAGGCGGATTCAGAGCCATCCGGGTATTCCATCGGCTCCTCAAAGACTGGATGCCCGCCCCTTAGAGCCCACAAAGCCGACTCCAGGGAGACACATAGACATCCACCTGAGCCATTATCTTCACATCATCAGCACCCACCTACTTGATCATTTCCATAGTTTACTTTATGTATTTTCTTTATGCATTTTCTTATTATAGTAGCACTTGCAATCCCATGCTTTTGTTATGATATATATTGGGATTGGTTGTATTACTTGTTATCATCTTTAATGTACTTTCATGAAGTAATACAACTCTATCATTTTTTGCATACTCTTGGTATTATTTTATTTTTATTCCTTTACTCATATCTATTTTCTTTTTTAAACATGTGGTTTCTCTTTATCTACTCAAATTACATACCACTCAGGAGGCACCACTTCCTCCCTATAATTTCAATCGCTCATACCACATTGAGGACAATGCTCAGCTTGGTTGGGGGGGGGACAGTTGAGGAAGGAAGTTTTTTATTATTATTATTGTTAATACTAAATATATTGGTAATTTAGGTTACTTTTGTTTAATTTAAAAAATTTTTCTCTATGGTTGTTAAAGATAATTTCTCAAAAATAAAATAGGATAAGTCGAGTTTTAACTTAATTATTTAAGTCTTTGAGTTTGTTTTATGCTTTCAAAGTTGATAATCTATTAAAGCCCTCTTTAATTTCGAACTTATTTCTTCCATTTCAAGCTTTACACACACAGTGCACATTAGATCCCGGATATATGGTGTAAAACTTTCTCACCTTCTAAGCTTAGGAAAATTTTGACTTGGTTCATTACTTAACCTCTCTTTAATAGTGTTGGGACACCTCATAAAGGCCAATGAGTCTTTGAAAAAAAAAAAGAAAAAAAAAAAGAGTAGAATAAGCTTATATTCTTTCCTTGAAACCTAAGCATGATCCGAAGGGGTGGCGAAAGCCTTTAAAACCCGATGCCCTAAACCTTGATTTGTTGGGAGTCATCGATCCTCTGCTTGCTACATAGGTGAATTGGTTAAAGTTTAGTGAGTAAAAAGAATTGTGAATAAGAAGGTGCGTTCCTAACCTATTAAGAGTTGGTTAATTTTGCCATTGTTCGAGAAAAGCTTAGGTTGGAGGGTAAGGATAGTTGTATATACTATATCCGGAACCTAATCTCGTTAACACTTAGCTCATTATGGAAGAGTTTGATTTGGAACCTTGAGAGTAGAGATTCTTTTGATACTTAATTGCATAATCTCCACTCTTTGTACTTTTTGTTTAAGTTTTAGCTTTGACAACTCCTATTGCATTTTGAATATTCGTATCTTTAGTTCACTATGTGAGATGTGTTTTGATATCAGTCATGCCACTCAATTTTTTTTTTTTTTTGGAATGATTTGCATGACCTCTTTTATGTTTATTATTATGTTTGCTTAGTTTTTCTCTCCTTAATTGCTAAGGGACTAGCAATATGTCGGTTGGGGGGAGTGATTACTACTCAAAAAGGGCTATTTGATAGCTTCTAATTAACTCTTTTAAACACTTTTGAGTAGTAGTTATTGCCTTTTAACCCAATTAACATATTAAGGACCTTTGCAATCACTTCTAATCATTTTGTGTAAGTTTTGGTGTTTTTGTTAGTAATTTGATGACCAAAGCAATCCAAGATGGAGGAGAGTTATTTGAAATCCATGGCAAAGCAATGGAAAGCTCAGAAACATGACGAATCAGAGCGTTGAAGCCTTAAAGTCCTTTGCCATAACCAATCCGGAATGCAAGGAGGAGAAGTAAAGAGAGAATCTACCTTGAAGCATTCTTGATGACAGTCATTTCAGCCACTTTTGGAGTACTTCCTGAAGTCCAATTTATGCATGCTTTATGTCATTTCCTGAAGTCCAATGCTTCAAACGGTTTGCAAATCAGAGTTGAAATGAAGACGTTAGAGACAATGGAAGCAGATCACCCCAAGCTGAAGGCCAATTTCGCAGGGCTGCGAAATGATTTCGCAGCCATCTTGTTTGTCTGTGAAATTTCGCAGCCATTTTGTGCGCCTGCGAAATTCTCCTGAGTGCTTCCAGATATTTGCGACCAACGTTTTCTCTCTACTATTTTCTATTTTCTTGGAAGCCAAACAGCCTCTAAGGATGTTTTCCCAGAGGATGAGAGGCTAAACTTATAGTTTCTTGGAGTAAAGGAAGCTAGGTGAAAAGTCCAGATTAAAAGGTGGAAAGTTTCCGTGCATTAAATTCAGGTAGTTGGAGTCCATAAATGGCTTCTAAATCCAAAGTTTTGCTTTAAATCCCTTAGAATCACTTTGACTGGCCAATACATGGTAAGCTTTAGGTCTCTGTGGATGCTTATTACTAGATCCATATCAGTCCATTAGTTATCATGTACGAGCCATTGGAAAGTGATTCAAGGTGATAGCCCATAGTGTCTTAAGCCATTAATGGACCTTGACTACCATCTCTATTGTCCTTTTTATGGATTAAATCTTCATTGTCAAACCTATACCGGTTCGGGAAATAACTATAGGTTAAATCCCCAATGCGAGGAAAAAATCCGGAATTTTCCACTTTGCATCCCGAACTTGAACCTAGCAACCTTTAGCTCAGGGAGACTTTCTTTCTTCCATTTTTACTTAGTTCTATGTGAGTTTAGTTTTAATCATCACTTTCAAAGCAATTTTAGTTTCTTTTAAACTTCAAGTTTATGCTAAAGGAAATCATCGGACTCAATTTCTAATTTAGAAGTCATCACTGATAGAGTGAAAACCCATCCCTGAGTTCGACCCTAGAACTACTATACTATAGTAGCTTTGCTACGCCAGTATAAGGTCATAGGATTTATAAATATTTTTGGTTAAAAGACTCGACTGGGCATGAATCAGTTTATAATGATCTATCACTAAGGATAGAAAAAGTTCAAGACTTCATTGAGAATCTCACCAATCTCGACATAGCAAGGGGGAAAAGGAAGCTTTCTCCTCAACCCCACCATAACCTTCAAGGAACCAATGCAAAAAGATCAAGGAAAGTGTTGAAGATCGACACTTTGGTAGGGGATTGGTATGACAACTTTATGGACCAACCTTCCATTGAAAATCATAAGGTTCAAGATGATAAAGGGTTACCTGAACCCTTTAAAGCATCCACTTCTCCAGGGAAGAGAAGAGAAACAAATTCCCTTGGACCAAATGGGAAGGATGCCAATTTTGTTTGGGATCCAGGGGGAATTCAGCATGAAGTGGGTGTGTGAGTGAGGATGAGCTAAATAGTTCATCTTCTTTTGGGGTACATGCTATCAGCTTCATTTAAATTCTATGCTTTCTTTAAATTTATGCATGTTTTAGTTTGAATTCTTAGCTTTAATTTAGTTTTAATGTGTTTTTAAGATGAGTTTTGAAGTGTTCATGCAGGTATGATGCTTGCAAAAATCGAAGTTATGGTGAAAACAAGCCAAAAACAGGGGAGAAAAGCCAAAATAGAGCAATTCACACCACCCCATTTCGGAAACTGTTGCGAACATTTCGACCACTTCCTGAAGTTAATTTCATGCTTACTATATCTCGTTTCAAAGCTTGGGAAGTCAGGAGTCCATGGGTTCAAACGGTGCTTGATTTGGAGTTGAAACGAAGAAGTTATGGCCATTTGAAGATGACTATGCAAAGCTAAACACAGCCGCACCCATTTCGCTATTATTGGACACGTTTTTAGAGAACTTTCTGGAGCTCAAATTACGCATACCATATGTCGTTTTGAAGCTTAGGAAGTCAGGAGTCCAGTGCTTCAAACGGTGTGCAATTTGGATTTGAAACGAAGAAGTTATGGCCATTTGAAAGAATCTAATTTCGCATTTGCACGGGTGAATAGTGCCTTGTGCGAAATTTTCGCACAACACATCCCCTTGTGCGAAATTTTTGCACCACCCTTCCCTTGTGCGAATTTTTGAGCTTCTTCATCCCTACCCTCCCCAAATCCCAAGCCTTTGAGCCTTGTCCTCAGCTGCTCAAATTAGGGCCCACTCATCATTTTTGTAAATATTTAGTATAAATTCCTCTCTCATTCAATTTTTGAATTTTGAAACAAGTGGTTTGCCTTCTCAACTCCAAGTCCACATCACATGAGGTACCACTTCCTTCCTCCTTATTTTTTATTCAAACATTGAGGACAATGTTCATCTCGGTTGCGGGGAGAGATGAGGAAGTAAGTATTAGTTTAAATTTTTATCATACTTAGTTAAATTAGCTACTTTTTGTTTAAATTTTAAAATTTTTGCTTTAAACTCCATGGATATTAAGGATTAACTCTCAAAATTAAATGAGAGAAGTCGAGTTTCAACTTGATTACATGAGTCTTAGATTTTGTATTATGCTCTTCTAAAAGTTGATGAATTGTTGAATCTCCCATTGCCTGCAAACTTATCTCTTCCACCTTACGCTATTCGCACACACAAACATTAGATTCCGGTTATAAGATGTGAAACTATCTCACCCTCTAAGCTTGAGAAATCATAATTTGATACCTTTAACCTCTCTTTAATAGTGTTGGGACACCTCATAAAGACCAATGAGTCTTTGAAAAAAATAAAAAAAATAAAAAGAAAAAGAAAAAGAAAAAGAAAAAAAAATAGAATAAACTTCTTTGCTTGCCTTGAAACCTGAGCATGGTCCGAAGGGGTGGCGAAAGCCTTTAAAGTCTGGTGCCCTAAGCCTTTATTGGTTGGGAGTCACCGATCCTCTGCTTGTTACATGGGTGAATTGGTTAAGTTTAGTAAGTGAAAAGAATTGCGAATAAGAGGTGCGTTCCTAGCCTATCAAGAGATGGTTAAGTTTGCTAAGCTTAAAGAAAGACTTAGGTTGGGGGAGATGATAGTTATCCATACTATACTCGGAAGCTAATCACATTAACACTTAGCTTTTAGTGGAAGAATTTGATTTGGATCTTTTGAGAGTGGAAATTCTTTTGATGCTTAAACTTGCATAATATCCATTCTTTGTACTCTATGATCAAGTGAATGCTTTGACAACTCTTATTATAGGTTGAGTTTCACATCTTTATTGATCCATGGATGTCCATCATGCCACTCATATCATTTTTTGGAGTGATTTGCATGATCCCTTTTATGTATATTATTATAGTTTACTTAGTTTTTATCTCCTCCATCGCTAAGGGACTAGCAATGAGTCGGTTGGGGGGTGTGATTACTACCAAAAAGTACTATTTTGTAGACCTAATTATAATGGTTTTAAGCACCTTTGAGTAGTAATCATATTCATTTAACCCAATTAATTCATTAAGGTCCTTAGTAATTGATTTTAACCATTTTGTGGCAAGTTTACATGTTTTTATCAGCTTATGAATCAATTCAAGCATGCCAAATGATGGAGGAGATACTTGGACAAGTTATGGCAAAGCTTTTGAAAGCTCAAATTCATGAAGAACCAAGCTTTGGAGCTCCATAGCCCTTTGCCAAAGTCGTTCAAAGTATGCAAGGAAAGAACAATGGAGAAGAGGAAAATAGAGGACAGCAGCTGCAGTCTTCTTTCTCACTTTTGGAGTACTTCCCGAAGTCCATTTTTTACATCCTATATACCATTTCAAAGCTCTGGAAGTCAAGAATCCAACGCTTCAACCCGTGTACGATTTGGAGCTGAAATGAGGAAAATATGGCCTTTGGAAGCCAACTGCTCCAGGTTGTGCGAAAATTTCGCACGACACAAGGTGTTATGCGAAATTCGCATATCACCTTCAAAATTCGCATAACCCATGCATGGTGCGAATTTTGCTCTGTTTTTGCCGACTCCACTTTAGATATTTTCCTATGTATTTTTTGATGTAATTTCCTTTCTTATCCTTGTAACTAACCAATCACAAGCTTTTGCTTTTGTAAAGACTATATAAGGGGTGGAAATCACCTCTTGAAAAATATAGAACATGCGTGTTACGTTTTATACTTAGAATATACAGAGCTCTCTCGTTTTCTCTTTTCTCTTTGCTATTTTATTTTCTTGGAAGCCAAACAGCCTCTAAGGGCTTTGCCTCAGAGGATGATTGGCTAAAACTTTTAGTTTCTCAAAGTATGGATGTTATGTGATGGCTTGGATGCAATCCCATGGAAATTTCTCGCACCCGGAAGGTAAGGTAGACGTTTTTCATTAAAGGTTCATTAATGCAAAGTTTGGTTTTTTATTTCCTTTGGACAACTTCCAACGGCCAATACTTGATAAGCTTTTGGATTTCTATCCATTAGTTATCTCCTACGAACTATTGGAAGGTGAGGTTTTCAATTCCAAGTTTTTTATTAATCCATTAGAACCAATTTCAATGGCCATTGAAAGGTGAGTTTATCAACTAGAATGACTTTGAGTTGCCAATATTTGGTAAGCTTTTGGCTTTAAACCATTAGTTATCTCTTACGAGCCATTCAAAGGAAGTCTAAGGTGAATAACCATTGATGAAATTCACTACCATCTGTTTTGTCATTTTAAAGGATTAAAACTTGATTTGCTAAATCCACACCGGTTCGGGAAGCAAGCATCACCATAGTTGCAACCCCAACGCGAGGAGCCTATCCTGAGATTTCCAATTTGCATAAGAGCCAGAGCATAGCTATCCTATCTTTGAGAAACTTGTTTTTACACCCTTTCATTTTAGTCTTTAATGTTAGCTTAGATTAGTTTAAATCTTTCTAAAACTTTTACATATTCTTTTAAAGCTAACATCCATAAGAAAATCACCTATTTTCCTAATTTGAATATCACTAGTGTTTGCGAAAACCCTTCCCAGTGAACGATCCTAGAACCACTATGATATAGTAGCTTGGCTACTTTAGTAATAGTATTCAAGGTATAAATTTTGTTAATACGCCTTTAAAGCTAAGCTACCATGAATCGAATCATGAGTTCAAGCCACTAGATGCTATAAACTGCTCAGGATTGTAGAAGATATGAATGACTTTAGGTCATGAGCTCAAGGATCTAGATGCTATGAACAACTCAGGGTGGTAATTGATTACTACTCAAAAAGTGCTATTTGATAGCTTGTAATTAACTCTTTTAAAAACTTTTGAGTAGTAGTTATTGCCTTTTAACCCAATTAACATATTAAGGACCTTTGCAAGCACTTCTAATCAATTTGTGTTAAGTTTTGGTGTTTTGATAGATTTTTTATCACCAAAGCAATATGAGATTGAGGAGATTTATTTGGAATCTATGGAAAAGCAATGGAAAGCTTAGAAACATGAAGAACCAAAGCTTTGAAGTCCTTTTCCATAAGCAAATCCGGAATGCAAGGAGGGGAAGCAAAGAGAAATCTGCCATGAAGCATTTTTTATGACAGTCATGTCAGCCACTTTTGTAGCACTTCCTGAAGTCCAATTTATGCATGCTATATGTCGTTTCAAAGCTTAGGAAGTCAGAAATACAATGCTTTAAATGGTGCACAATTCGGAGCTGAAATGGAGGAGTTACAGCCGTTGGAAGCCGAACACCGCAAGCTAAAAGACAACTTCGTAGCGCTGCGAAATCAGCCTTTTGATGCGAAGTGATTTTGCAGCCCTTTTTGTGCGTCTGCGAAATCTCACAGACCTCGTTTTCACCTACGAAATGGTCCTTAGTGCTTCCCGATATTTGCAACAGACACATTGAGATATTTTTCTACAGATTTTTGTTGTCTAAATCCCAAAACTCTCCTTGTAAACCACCAATTGTAGGATTCCTTAGCTATTAAGTTAGGAAAAAGGGTGAATATCCATGTAATAATTATTATTGTAATTTTCATATAAATAGCTCTCAGGAGCCTATTCTCAAGGACGATGAACCTTTTGCAAAAGTTTGAAAGAAAGAAAAATACAGAGCCTTTGCTCTGCCTTACCTTCTCACTTTGATTGTATTTTTCATTTACTAGTTATGCACTCTCTGAGGAAGTTTCCCCAGAGAATGAGTAACTAAACCTTTAGTTCCTTGGAGCTAAGGTTGCCGGGAAAGGTTCCAAGTGCATGAATTAGTAGCTTTGTGGTTTCAGCCATGAATGAAGAGAAAGTGTGATCCTTTAGTGATTTATATGTTTTTAGTTAACTTAAAACGCCTGGGAGTCACCTGGGCCAACACTTGGTAAGGCAAGTGACCTCCGTCCATGGAGATGCACTAGTTTACCCCTTGCGAGCCTTTGGGAGGTGACTTAAAGGTAGGATTTTCTAGAATTGCCAACACTTGGTAAGCTTTTGGACTCCAAGGAGACATCCATTAGTTATCTCTTGCGAGCTTGAGAAGAGAAGTCCAAGGTTAAAGATCACCTTGAATGGTAAATGCTAAGTGAGAGGCACGAACCATTGCAAGTTGCATCAGTGAGAGGGAATTAGAGCTGAAATCCAATTAAGGGGTGCATTCAGACATCACCGATTAGAGAATTGACTATATGTTAATTCTCTAATGCGAGGAAATGAACCATCTGACTGGAGCTATGTTTTTTCATGAGGAACCTCCCCTGTGAACCTAAATCTCCAAGGAATGTTTGTCTTCATAAGTAATTTCCATTACTTACTGTGCCGTTAGTTTAAATCTAAACCTTTTTTAACCAACGTTTGTGTTTTATTTCTTAAGCTAACCTTGAAATGAAACAGCACCAATTCACTTTGAATTGGTATCATTTGTAATTTGAAAACCCTTCCCAGTGAACGATCCTAGAGTCACTATGCTATAGTAGCTTTTTCTTTGCTACCCTAGTATATGGTGTAATAGGTTATAAATTTTGTTGATTACTCCCTCAATCAAAGAGCACAAGCTGGACACGAATCAGCTGAGACACCAATTGGGCATGAATCAAATGGCACCGTTGTCAGGGAAGGTGTCAAGTTTATAGTGATACTATTTCAAAGTACTTGTGATTTTCATCACAAGTTTGGTAACGTTTCTTTCGCTTTATTAATTCTCATTTTTTTTACTTATTCATAATCTAAATTTATCTTTTCAAATTCAGCTTAGTTTTATTTTGTTTTTGTAGCCCTGTTTTCTTTTGTTGTCCTTTGTTTTCATTTTAGTTACAGATAGATACTAGTTGTGTATGCCAAATTGGATACGAGACAGTGGAGGAAGGCTTGTTAAACGTGATACACCTCATAACAAGGAATTGGAATTGAGCTTGAATATCATGGAAGCTACACCTGAAGATCAACATAGTCACCAAGATCGTCAAGACAATCTTAATGAATTTAGATCAATGAAGGACCGCATGCATCCACCTCGTATGAGTGCACCATCATGTATAGTGCCCCCTACAGAGCAGCTAGTGACCAGACCGCATATTGTTCCACTTCTACCAATTTTCCATGGGATGGAAAGTGAGAATCCCTACGCACATATCAAGGAATTTGAAGATGTTTGTAATACATTCCAAGAGGGAGGAGCTTCAATTGACTTGATGAGGCTTAAGTTATTTCCTTTTACTTTAAAGGATAAGGCCAAAATTTGGCTTAATTCTTTAAGGCCAAGGAGTATCAGCACTTGGACTGACTTACAAGCTGAATTCCTCAAGAAATTTTTTCCCACTCATAGAACAAATGGCTTGAAAAGGCAAATTTCAAACTTCTCAGCTAAAGAGAATGAGAAATTCTATCAGTGTTGGGAAAGATATATGGAAGCTATAAATGCTTGCCCTCACCATGGTTTTGATACTTGGCTATTGGTGAGCTATTTTTATGATGGGATGTCTTCCTCAATGAAGCAACTCCTAGAGACAATGTCTGGAGGAGATTTCATGAGCAAAAATCCAGAGGAAGCTATGGATTTCTTGAGTTATGTAGCTAAAGTTTCAAGGGGATGGGATGAACCAATCAAAGGAGAAGTGGGAAAAATGAAGTCTCAACTGAGTGCTTTCAATGCTAAGGCTGGGATGTATACCTTGAAAGAAGATGATGATATGAAAGCAAAGTTTGCAGCTATGACAAGAAGATTAGAGGAGCTGGAACTGAAAAAGATGCATGAAGTGCAAGCTATTGCTGAAGCACCAGTGCAAGTGAAGCTTTGTCCCAATTCTCAATCATATGAACACTTGGTGGATGAATGCCCTACAATTTCAGCTGAAAGGGAAATGTTTGGAGATCAAGCAAATGTTGTTGGACAATTGAAGCCCAATAACAATGCACCCTATGGAAATACTTACAACTCTAGTTGGAGGAATCATCCAAATTTCTCATGGAAGGCCAGAGCACCTCAGTATCAACAGCCGGATCAACCATCTCAACAATTTTCAAGTTTTGAACAAGCAATAGTGAATCTTAGCAAGGTAGTGGGAGATTTTGTTGGAGACCAAAAAGCCATCAATGCTCAACTTAATCAAAGAATTGACAGAGTAGAGAGTACTCTGAACAAAAGGATGGATGGAATGCAAAATGATATATCCCAAAAGATAGATAATCTCCAATACTCAATCTCAAGACTCATAAATTTGAACACAGTGCAAGAAAAGGGAAGATTTCCTTCTCAACCCCACCAAAACCCCAAGGGCATGAAGTGGAAAGCCATGAGGGGGAATCATCACAGATGAAAGATGTCAAAGCCTTGATCACTCTAAGGAGTGGTAAAAAAATTGAGAAGCCAACACCCAAGCCACATGTTGAGGAAGAAGAAGAGACAAAGAAAGGGGAGGAAATGGAAGACAAAAAGAGAGAGATCAGTGAAAAGAAGGAGGACTATGATGCAACAATGAATGCAAATCCAGAGAAGGAACTTCTGAAGGAAGAAATGCTGAAGAAATCAACTTCTCCACCTTTTCCTCAAGCATTGCATGGGAAAAAGGGGATTAGAAATGCATCTGAAATTCTTGAAGTATTGAGACAAGTGAAAGTCAATATCCCACTGCTGGATATGATTAAACAAGTTCCAACATATGCAAAATTCCTAAAGGACTTATGTACTATCAAAAGAGGGTTGACTGTAAATAAGAAAGCCTTCTTGATTGAGCAAGTAAATGCAATCTTACAATGTAAGTCTTCTTTGAAGTACAAAGATCCGGGAAGTCCTACCATTTCAGTCATGATTGGAGGAAAGGTAGTGATGCGACTCATGGTAGCTTAGCTTTAAAGGCGTATTAACAAAATTTATACCTTGAATACTATTACTAAAGTAGCCAAGCTACTATAGCATAGTGGTTCTAGGATCGTTCACTGGGAAGGGTTTTCGCAAACACTAGTGATATTCAAATTAGGAAAATAGGTGATTTTCTTATGGATGTTAGCTTTAAAAGAAGATGTAAATATTTCAGAAAGATTTAAACTAATCTAAGCTAACATTAAAGACTAAAATGAAAGGGTGTGAAAACAAGTTTCTCAAAGATAGGATAGCTATGCTCTGGCTCTTATGCAAATTGGAAATCTCAGGATAGGCTCCTTGCGTTGGGGTTGCAACTATGGTGATGCTTGCTTCCCGAACCGGTATGGATTTAGCAAATCACATTTTAATCCTTTAAAATGGCAAAACAGATGGTAGTGAATTTCATCAATGGTTATTCACCTTAGACTTCCTTTGAATGGCTCGTAAGAGATAACTAATGGTCTAAAGCCAAAAGCTTACCAAATATTGGCAACTCAAAGTCATTCCAGGTGATAAACTCACCTTTCAATGGCCATTGAAATTGGTTCTAACGGATTAATACAAAACTTGGAATCGAAAACCTCACCTTCCAATAGCTCGTAGGAGATAACTAATGGATAGAAATCCAAAAGCTTATCAAGTATTGGCCGTTGGAAGTTGTCCAAAGGAAATAAAAACCAAACTTTGCATTAATGAACCTTTAATGAAAAACGACTACCTTACCTTCCGGGTGCGAGAAATTTCCATGGGATTGCATCCAAGCCATCACATAACATCCATACTTTGAGAAACTAAAAGTTTTAGCCAATCATCCTCTGAGGAAAAGCCCTTAGAGGCTGTTTGGCTACTAAGAAAATAGAAATGGGGAAGAACAGGAGAAGAGAGAAAAACAGAGCTTTATATATTTCTATATCTATATATCAATAATCATGTTACAACGGATGCAAGGGGATATAAATAGAGAAGCTTTTCCAACCTTCCTAGCTAAGAAATCTTATGATTGGTGGATTACAATGAGAAGAATGGAAATTTATACAAAAATATCCAAAAGAAAAGATCTCGTGTGGAGTTGGCAGAAACAGGGGAAAATTCGCACCACGCAAGGGGGTGTGCGAATATTTCGCACACCTGAGGGGGGTGTGCGAGTTTCGCACACCATTCGCACACCATTCGCATACCTGGAGCAGTTGTCTTCCGAAGGCCATATCTTCCTCGTTTCAGCTCCAAAAAGTACAGACTTTGAAGCGTTGGATTCTTGACTTCCAGAGCTTTAAAATGGTATATAGAATGTAGAAAATGGACTTCGGGAAGTGCTCCAAAAGTGCCAAAAAAGACTGCAGCTGCTGTCCTCTGTTTTCCTCTTTGCTTCTTTTTGCTTCTATTTGCTTCTCTTTGCTTTTCTCCTTTTGTTGGCTTGCTTTGGTGTAGCTAAAAGCTTGCTTTAACTTGTCCAAGTAGCTCCTCCATCATTTGGCATGCTTGAATTGATTCATAAGCTGATATAAACATGTAAACTTGCCACAAAATGGTTAAAACCAATTACTAAGGACCTTAATGAATTAATTGGGTTAAATGAATATGATTACTACTCAAAGGTGCTTAAAACCATTATAATTAGGTCTATAAAATAGCACTTTTTGGTAGTAATCACACCCCCCAACCGACTCATTGCTAGTCCCTTAGCAATGGAGGAGATAAAAACTAAGTAAACTATAATAATATACATAAAAGGGATCATGCAAATCACTCCAAAAAATGATATGAGTGGCATGATGGACATCCATGGATCAATAAAGATGTGAAACTCAACCTATAATAAGAGTTGTCAAAGCATTCACTTGATCATAGAGTACAAAGAATGGATATTATGCAAGTTTAAGCATCAAAAGAATTTCCACTCTCAAAAGATCCAAATCAAATTCTTCCACTAAAATCTAAGTGTTATTTATTAGTTTCCGGATATAGTATGTCAAACTAATCTCTCCCCTCAACCTAGTTCTTTTCAAAGCTTAGCAAACTAATCAACCTCCAATAGGCTAAGAACGCACCTCTTTTCTTTCACAATTTTTTTCTTGTAGGAGTGCAAAGCTTGAAGGCATTCTTTTCTAAATTGTCCATGTAACGGGGGTCCATCGATGACTCCCAACCAATTAAGGTTTAGGGCATCAAGCTTTAAGGATCTTTCAACCACTAACTCCTCGGATTTTACCCCGGACTTTTGAGAATGAATTTTTAAATACCCAAGCACCTACAGTATGCTAAACTCCACCTATTCACCCATGTAACGAGCATTGAGGTCGGTGACTCCCAACCATTGAAGGCTTAGGGCACCAGGTTTTAAAGATTTTCACCATATACCCCTCAGACCTTGCTCGGGTTTCAAGGCAAGCAAACATTTTTCTTTCTTTCTTTATTTTCTTCCAAGACTCATTGGCCTTTTACAAGGTGTCCCAACACTATTAAATGAGGTCAAAGGTACCAAGTCTAAAATTTTCCTAAGTCAAGAGGGAAATAGTTTTTCATCTTATAATCGGAACCTAGTGTGCACGGTGTGTGATAAGCTTAAGGTGGAAGAAATAAGTTTGCATGCAATGGGAGTTTCAACAATTCATCAACTTTTAGAAGAGCATAATACAAACTCTAAGACTCATGTAATCAAGTTGAAACTCGACTTCTCTCATTTAATTTTGATAGTTAATCCTTAATATCCATGGATTTTAAAGCAAAAATTTTAAAATTTAAACAAAAAGTAGCTAATTTAACTAAGTATGATAAAAATTTAAACTAATACTTACTTCCTTACCTCTCCCCCCAATCGAGATGAACATTGTCCTCAATGTTTGAATCGAAAATAAGGAGGAAGGAAGTGGTACCTCATGTGATGTGGACTTGGAGTTGAGAAGGTAAACCACCTGTTTCAAAATTCAAAAATTGAATGAGAGAGGAATTTATACTAAATATTTACAAAAATGATGAGTGGGCCCCACTTTGAGCAGCTGAGGACAAGGCTCAAAGGCTTGGGATTTGGGGAGGGTAGGGATGAAGAAGCTCAAAAATTCGCACAAGGGAAGGGTGGTGCGAATTTTGCACACCTCAAGGGGGTGTGCGAGTTTCGCACACCTCAAGGGGGTGTGCGAGTTTCGCACACCTCAAGGGGGTGTGCGAAATTTTCGCACAGGGTACTATTCACCCGCGCGTTTGAAGAATTGTGGCTTGTTTGAGATGGTGAAAATTTGTGGCCTTTGAGGGTGGGAAAAGCTGGCTTAGGTATGAAAAAGATTTGTCATGGTGAATAGGCTTGAAAATTGGAGCTTTTCAAGAGGAAAATTGAAGATTGGGAGCTCCCATGGCTGGCGGCAATGGGTTTCTTATGAAGAAACCATGGCTTGAATGCTTATGGTTTAGGCTTTGGTTTGGTAAGAACAAGGTTTGGATTGGATTGTGGATGGATTTAGAGGGTTGGGTGAAGATTTGAAAGGATTTTGATGGTGGAAGGAGGTGAAATTGCCGAAAATGGGAAGTGGTGAATAGTGAATGCGCAGCTATGGAGTGTAAAGAGGAAGTGCAAATTTCGCACGACACCTTGTGTTGTGCGAAAATTTCGCATTCCTGTGGAGTACCAAGACAGAGAGCATGGTTTTTGGAAATTGGCGCAAAAAACGAATTCGCACAGGGTTCGCACAAGGTTCGCATTCCTGTGAAATTCGCACAAGGGACCGAGAGCATGCAATTTTTGAAAAGTGGTGCAAAAGCAAATTCGCACGGGAGGTAAGTGGTGTGCGAATTTTCGCACACCACAAGGGGTGTGCGAATTTTGCTGAGTCTTGTCTTTTCTCCCCTATTTTCCCTTGTTTTCACCAAGACTTCATTCTTCAAGCCTTTCTACCTACATGAACACTTCAAAACTCATCTTAAAAACATTTTAAAACTAAATTAAAGCTAAGAATTCAAACTAAAGCATGCATAAATTTAAAGAAAGCATAGAATTTAAATGAAGCTGATAGCATGTACCCCAAAAAGAAGATGAACTATTTAGCTCATCCTCACTCACACACCCACTTCATGCTAAATTCCCCCTGGATCCCAAACAAAATTGGCATCCTTCCCATTTGGTCCAAGGGAATTCGTTTCTCTTCTCTTCCCCGGAGAAGTGGATGCTTTAAAGGGTTCAAGTAACCCTTTATCATCTTGAACCTTATGATTTTCAATGGAAGGTTGGTCCATAGAGTTGTCATAGCAATCCCCCACCAAAGTGTCGATTTTTAACACTTTCCTTGATCTTTTTGCATTGGTTCCTTGAAGGTTATGGTGGGGTTGAGGAGGAAGCTTCCTTTTCCCCCTTGCTATGTCGAGATTGGTGAGCTTCTCAATGGAGTCTTGAACTTTTTCTATCCTTAGTGATAGATCATTGTAAACCCCCTCCATTCTTACATTTATTGAACTCTCCAAATTATCAATCTTTTCATTAAGATGAGAGTTGATCTTTTGTTGCTCACCTACAAAGTCCTCCATGACTTTGCTTATCTTCAAAATGGCTTGCTCCAATGAAGATGTACTCATTGATGGTTGAGGTTGAGGTTGGGTTGTAAGGTTGGGATGGTTATTCCAACTTGAGGTGTAGGAGCTTTGGTAACCGCACATGTCTCTCACAGTTGGAATGGTAGGGCACTCCCCTACCGTATGCTCATATGAATCATCTCCATTCAAAGCATACTTACTACCCCATTGGCTTTGTTGAACTTGCCTTTTCCCTAATTCAATCCGATCCCTCATGGATAGGTATGCGAATTTGTCCTTCGGTTGATGTTGAGGTTGGCTTGTAAGGTTGGGATGGTTTATATACTCAAATGAAGTTGGCATGGCTTGTGGTTGTGCTTCAGTATGCACATTCCTCAATTCAAACTCCTCTATCCTTCTAGCCATATATGCTAGCTTTGCCTTCATGCTCATGTCTTCATTCAAAGCATCCTTACTACCCCATTGGCTTTGTTGAACTTGCCTTTTCCCTAATTCAATCCGATCCCTCATGGATAGGTATGCAAATTTGTCCTTCTCATGATCATAATGAGAGCTTTGATCTTCATATGGAATTTCCATTTCTAACAAAAAATGATATTCAACTAAGGCTCTTTTCTTCAATTTGTACCAGGGTTCCCTCTTGGTCTCGAATCCAACAAGGAATGCACAAATTGAAATTAAAACAAAAATAAAAGAAAAGAGAATAAAAAATTTAACTAAATAAAAACTAAACTAAAAAATTATAAGAAAACTCACCAAACTTGTGATGAAGATCACAAGTTACCCTTAATGGTTGCTTCACTGTGCTTGTGGCACCTTCCCCGGCAACGGCGCCATTTGATGCGACTCATGGTAGCTTAGCTTTAAAGGCGTATCAACAAAATTTATACCTTGAATACTATTACTAAAGTAGCCAAGCTACTATAGCATATTGGTTCTAGGATCGTTTCATTGGGAAGGGTTTTCGCAAACACTAGTGATATTCAAATTAGGAAAATAGGTGATTTTCTTATGGATGTTAGCTTTAAAAGAAGATGTAAATATTTCAGAAAGATTTAAACTAATCTAAGCTAACATTAAAGACTAAAATGAAAGGGTGTAAAAACAAGTTTCTCAAAGATAGGATAGCTATGCTCTGGCTCTTATGCAAATTGGAAATCTCAGGATAGGCTCCTCGCGTTGGGGTTGCAACTATGGTGATGCTTGCTTCCCGAACGGGTATGGATTTAGCAAATCACATTTTAATCCTTTAAAATGGCAAAACAGATGGTAGTGAATTTCATCAATGGTTATTCACCTTAGACTTCCTTTGAATGGCTCGTAAGAGATAACTAATGGTCTAAAGCCAAAAGCTTACCAAATATTGGCAACTCAAAGTCATTCCAGGTGATAAACTCACCTTTCAATGGCCATTGAAATTGGTTCCTAACGGATTAATACAAAACTTGGAATCGAAAACCTCACCTTCCAATAGCTCGTAGGAGATAACTAATGGATAGAAATCCAAAAGCTTATCAAGTATTGGCCGTTGGAAGTTGTCCAAAGGAAATAAAAACCAAACTTTGCATTAATGAACCTTTAATGAAAAAACGACTACCTTACCTTCCGGGTGCGAGAAATTTCCATGGGATTACATCCAAGCCATCACATAACATCCATACTTTGAGAAACTAAAAGTTTTAGCCAATCATCCTGCGAGGAAAAGCCCTCGAGAGGCTGTTTTGGCTACTAAGAAAAATAGAAATGGGGAAGAACAGGAGAAGAGAGAAAAACAGAGCTTTATATATTTCTATATCTATATATCAATAATCATGTTACAACGGATGCAAGGGGATATAAATAGAGAAGCTTTTCCAACCTTCCTAGCTAAGAAATCTTATGATTGGTGGATTACAAGGAGAAGAATGGAAATTTATACAAAAATATCCAAAAGAAAAGATCTCGTGTGGAGTCGGCAGAAACAGGGGAAAATTCGCACCACGCAAGGGGGTGTGCGAATATTTCGCACACCTGAGGGGGGTGTGCGAGTTTCGCACACCATTCGCACACCATTTGCACAGCTAAGGGGGTGTGCGAATTTCGCACACCATTCGCACACCTGGAGCAGTTGTCTTCCGAAGGCCATATCTTCCTCGTTTCAGCTCCAAAAAGTACACGGTTTGAAGCGTTGGATTCTTGACTTCCAGAGCTTTAAAATGGTATATAGCATGGAGAAAATGGACTTCGGAAAGTTCTCCAAAAGTGCCAAAAAAGACTGCAGCTGCTGTCCTCTGTTTTCCTCTTTGCTTCTTTTTGCTTCTATTTGCTTCTCTTTGCTTCTCTTTGCTTTTCTCCTTTTGTTGGCTTGCTTTGGTGTAGCTAAAAGCTTGCTTTAACTTGTCCAAGTAGCTCCTCCATCATTTGGCATGCTTGAATTGATTCATAAGCTGATATAAACATGTAAACTTGCCACAAAATGGTTAAAACCAATTACTAAGGATCTTAATGAATTAATTGGGTTAAATGAATATGATTACTACTCAAAGGTGCTTAAAACCATTATAATTAGGTCTACAAAATAGCACTTTTTGGTAGTAATCAGGTAGTGGAGAAAGCTTTGTTAGACTTGGGAGCAAGTGTGAATCTGCTTCCATACTCTCTCTACAAGCAATTGGGACTTAGGGAGTTGAAGCCAACAACAATCGCTCTATCTCTAGCAGATAGATCAGTAAAAATTCCAAGGGGGGTAATTGAGGATGTCTTGGTTCAAGTTGATAATTTCTACTATTCAGTAAATTTTATTGTTCTTGATATGGATCCTACTGTAAAGGAAACTAATTTAGTTCCTATCATCCTTGGAAGGCCATTCTTTGCTACCTCAAATGAAATCATCAACTATAGGAATGGGCTCATGCAACTCACTTTTGGCAACATGACACTTGATCTCAACATTTTTTATATGTCTAAAAAGCAAACCACTCTGGAAGAAGAAGAGGGTCCAGAAGAGGTGTGCATTATTGACACTCTAGTAGAGGAGCACTGTAATCAGAATAAGCAAGACAAGCTGAATGAAAGTCTTGCGGATTTTGAGGAAGGTTTTTCTGAACCCCCTAATGTGCTTGCTACTCTACAAAGTTGGAGAAGGATAGAAGAGATTCTACCTTTGTTCAATAAAGAAGAAAGGGCAGCTGCTGAAAAAGAGTCCCCAAAACTCAATTTGAAGCCTCTACCTGTGGAGCTGAAATATGCATACCTTGAAGAAAATAATCATTGTCCTGTCGTAATATCTTCATCTCTGACCAGTCATCAAGAGAAGTGTTTACTGGAAGTTCTCAAGAGGTGTAAGAAAGCAATAGGATGGCAAATATCTGACTTGAAAGGCACTAGTCCTTTAGTTTGCACGCATCATATATATATGGAGGAGGAAGCTAAGCCAATTTGTCAACTTCAAAGAAGATTGAATCCTCATTTACAAGAGGTGGTGCGAGTTGAGGTGCTGAAGCTACTTCAAGCAGGTATTATTTACCCTATATCTAACAGCCCTTGGGTGAGTCCTACTCAAGTGGTACCAAAGAAGTCAGGGATTACTGTGGTTCAGAATGAAAAAGGAGAAGAAATTACTACACGCCTCACTTCAGGTTGGAGGGTGTGTATTGATTATAGAAAGTTGAATGCTGTAACCAGGAAAGATCATTTTCTATTGCCATTTATCGATCAAGTGTTGGAGAGAGTATCTGGCCATCCGTTCTATTGTTTCTTGGACAGGTATTCAGGGTATTTTCAAATTGAAATTGATGTGGAAGATCAGGAAAAGACCACTTTTACATGTCCATTTGGAACATATGCTTACAGAAGAATGCCTTTTGGTTTATGCAATGCACCTGCAACATTCCAAAGATGTATGTTGAGTATTTTCAGTGATATGGTGGAGCGAATTATGGAGGTTTTCATGGATGACATCACCGTATATGGAGGTACATTTGAGGAATGCTTAGTCAATTTGGAAGCGGTTCTTCACAGATGCATTGAAAAAGACTTGGTGCTCAACTAGGAGAAATGTCATTTTATGGTACGTCAAGGAATTGTCCTTGGCCATATCATCTCCGAAAAAGGCATTGAAGTTGATAAAGCAAAGGTGGAGCTTATTGTCAAATTGCCATCCCCAACAACTGTAAAAGGAGTAAGGCAGTTCCTTGGCCATGCAGGCTTCTATAGGAGGTTTATAAAATATTTTTCAAATCTTTCAAAACCTCTTTGTCAGCTGTTAGCTAAGGATGCTAAGTTTATATGGGATGAAAGATGTCAAAATAGTTTTGATCAACTGAAGAAATTTTTAACAACCACTCCATTAGTGAGGGCCCCTAACTGGCAACTACCCTTTGAATTGATGTGTGATGCCAGTGACTTTGCTATAGAAGTTGTGCTTGGCCAAAGAGAAGATGGAAAGCCCTATGTGATCTACTATGCAAGCAAAACATTGAACGAAGCTCAAAGGAACTACACAACTACAGAGAAAGAATTGTTAGCCGTGGTATTTCCCTTGGAAAAATTTCGTGCTTATTTGGTAGGGTCTTTCATCATTGTTTTCACTGACCATTCAGCCTTGAAGTATTTATTGACAAAGCAAGATGCAAAAG
Organism: Vitis amurensis; assembly: GCA_037355405.1. Taxonomy (NCBI): domain Eukaryota; kingdom Viridiplantae; phylum Streptophyta; class Magnoliopsida; order Vitales; family Vitaceae; genus Vitis; species Vitis amurensis. The sequence goes on along the minus strand of CM074687.1, from coordinate 12,090,049 downwards.
CAAGGTTGATTAGATGGATTCTTTTGTTACAAGAATTCGATCTCCAAATCAAAGATAAGAAAGGAGTGGAGAATGTGGTAGCTGACCACCTTTCAAGGTTAGCTATATCACATAATTCCCATGCCTTGCCTATTAATGACTTTCCTGAGGAATAACTCATGTTCCTAGTAAAAACTCCTTGGTATGCTCATATTGCTAATTATCTAGTTACTAGTGAAATTCCAAGTGAGTGGAATGCACAAGACAGGAAGCACTTCTTTGCAAAAATTCATGCTTATTATTGGGAAGAGCCCTTCCTTTTTAAGTATTGTGCAGATCAGATCATAAGGAAGTGTGTCCCTGAAGAAGAGCAACAAGGGATTCTAAACCATTGTCATGAGAATGCATGTGGAGGCCACTTTGCCTCTCAGAAAACAGCCATGAAGGTGTTGCAATCAGGGTTTACTTGGCCATCTCTTTTCAAAGATGCCCATATCATGTGTAGAAGTTGTGATAGATGCCAAAGGCTTGGAAGGCTAACAAAAAGAAATCAATGCCTATGAACCCCATTCTAATAGTTGAGCTATTCGATGTATGGGGCATTGACTTCATGGGACCTTTCCCAATGTCTTTTGGTAATTCTTACATCTTGGTGGGGGTGGATTATGTTTCTACATTGGTTGAGGCAATCCCCTGTAAACAAAATGATCACAGAGTGGTTCTCAAGTTTCTTAAAGAGAACATTTTTTCAAGATTTGGGGTGCCCAAAGCCATAATCAGTGATGGAGGTACTCATTTTTGCAACAAACCTTTTGAAACTTTATTAACCAAGTATGGAGTGAAGCATAAGGTAGCTACACCTTATCATCCTCAGACTTCAGGGCAAGTTGAGCTAGCAAACAGGGAAATAAAGAACATATTGATGAAAATGGTGATTTCAAGCAGAAAAGATTGGTCTGTTAAGCTTCATGATTCATTATGGGCATATAGAACAGTTTATAAGACTATTCTTGGCATGTCTCCCTATCGTCTTGTCTATGGAAAAGTGTGCCATCTCCCTATAGAAGTTGAATACAAAGCTTGGTGGGCAATCAAAAAGTTGAATATGGACTTGATCAGAGCCGAAGCAAAGAGGTGCTTAGACCTTAATGAGATGGAGGAATTAAGAAATGATGCTTACATAAATTCCAAAGTTGCAAAACAGAGGATGAAGAAGTGGCATGATCAACTAATCTCCAACAAAGAATTTCGGAAAGGACAAAGAGTTCTACTCTATGACACAAGACTCCATATCTTTCCTGGAAAGCTCAAGTCAAGGTGGATAGGTCCTTTCATTATTCACCAAGTACATATCAATGGAGTGGTGGAATTATTGAATTCCAATGGCAAGAACACCTTTAGAGTCAATGGATATCGTCTCAAGCCATTCATGGAGCCATTCAAACCAGAAAAGGAGGAAATCTACCTCCTTGAGCCACAAAAAGCCTAAGCAAATAAGGGTTTGATGGACTTGGTTTCACCAAAGTCCAAAATTTTTGTAAATTTCAAAGTTTTATCCATGCTTTTGATTTTAATTTTTGATCTTAAATTGTGTATTTATATATAATTTAGTCTTTTTGAATGATCTCAGGTAGGAAAAAATGCAAAGAAATTGAAAGGAAGTCTTTCGGAGCAAAAACGGAGCAAAAACAGGGCAAAAACAAGGGTCTGCGAGATTTCACAACCTTTGCGAAATTAGCACTTCGCTACGAAACCGTTTCGCAACCTAAAAGAAGTCGCTGCGGAATCAACGTGCCTCTGCGAAAGTGGCCATCCTTTGCGAAACCAATTTCGCAACTCAATTGACTCCTCTGCGAAACCAAGTTTGGCACATGAGTGCCACTTCGCAGCATAGGAGCCTCCATTTGAAGCTGCGAAACGGCTGCGAAGCTCCAAAGCATGAAAATTCCCAATTTCGCAGCCAAAGCTCCATTCCGCAGGGTATTTCGTGGCTGCGAAACTGATTTTGGCACACGAGTGCCACTTCGCAGCACAGGAGCCCCCATTTCGAAGCTGCGAAACGGCTGCGAAGCTCCAAAGCATGAAAATTCCCAATTTCGCAGCCAAAGCTCCATTCCGCAGGGTATTTCGCAGCTGCGAAACCGATTTTGGCACACGAGTGCCACTTCGCAGCATAGTGACCCCCATTTCGAAGGTGCGAAATGGGCTACGAAAATAGCTTTTTTCCGTGAAACCCCCCTTTTGCTGCGAAATCGGCCTTCTTCTGGGAAACTCAAAATGACCTTTAATATTCCGTTATTTTTTTATAAATACCGGTCATTTGAGTTGCAAAAGGGTTTCAGAAAGACGAAACACCATAGCAACCATCTGTTCATTCCCTTGCCCGAGCCCGACGACCCGCGAACCTCCGGTCACCTCTTCCGGCCAAATTTCATCAGTCCGATATGGCGCGAACCAGAGCAGCCAAATCATCCTCTCCTTCCAGCCGCAAACGAGTCCCGCGAGAGGCGCCTGTTCAAGGCCCCAACTCTGAACATCCGTGGCCAAAAGTTGTTTCACCTCCGGCGAAGCCCGCACCACAGAATCCTCCGGCGAGGCATTATCTCACTAGGTCAGGGGGCCATCCCCTACAAAAGAGAGCCAGGGTCGAAAGCTCAAAGCCCATAGACTTAACAGAGCAGTCCCCGGTTCCCTCACCAGAGCCCTCTTCGGCACCATCTTCGGCGCCGTCGTTAGAGCCTCCGGTGGAGCTTCAGGAGCACCAGCTGCCACTTTCAGAATCCCAAATTCCATCTAGGATAGCTCCTGAAGTGCTAATCATGCGTCTGATGCTGACTCAACCGCCAATTGAAGGGAATTTGGACTGCCAAGCTCGACCATTTCACTCTAAGTTGTGCTTTGACACAACCACCTTCAAATTGCGGCCGGAGCTTGTAGATTCATTCCACCTACTGCGCAGATATCGCATGGAGCATCTACTGACCCCAAGAGATTTCTTCTATCCCAGAGTAGCCATGGATTTTTATCAGTCCATGACTACTAAGCAGGTCAAAGATCTTACTCTAATCCATTTTACTATTGACGATCGGCATGGCATTTTAGGAGCTCACCATATAGTAGAGGCCCTGCGTATACCATACGAGCCAAGCCATTTTGAGGATTACCAAGTATGGAGCAGTCCCTCTCAGCTGGAAATGGTTCATATCTTGTCCGGAAGAGCTTCCACAAATCCACATCTATTGAGGAGGGAACTTCCTCCACGCATGTTTCTCATTGATGCACGCTTGCATCACAACATTTATCCACTACAGCACTGGATTCAGAGGAGAGGGGTTCTTTTAGAGGCCCTGTTCAGGATTTCAGAGGGATATTTCTTTGGCCCTCACCACCTAATTATGGCTGCCCTTCTCTACTTTGAAGAGAATGTGCATAAGAAGAAGTTGCAGCGAGCTGATGCCATTCCACTTCTTTTTCCACGGCTGCTGTGTCAGATTCTAGAGCATCTGAGCTATCCATCAGATCCTCAGCTGGAGCGCAAGCATATATGCCGAGAGGTATTTACTCTCGACAAGTGGACCAATATGACAGCGTATAGAGCTGAGCAGCCAGAGCTCCCATAGCCAACTGAGATACCAGCTGCCAGGAGAGCATCTCCAAATCATATACCTGAGGGTATACCCATTGCTTCTCCTACCATATCCAAAGCCCCTCTAGTTACTCCAGCCTCATCAGAGCCCTCTACTTCAGTTGAGCCAAGGATGACCATTCCCATTTCAGAGTATAGAGATTATGCCGTATACTGCAGACCCTTACCGGGTCTCAGAGTAGCCTTGCTCAGGAGATGGCAGCTATTCGAGCTCGCCAGGAGCAGATGTTGACCACCCAGGTTCAGCATACTGCCATCTTGAGGTAGCTCCGGCATCATCTCGGTCTTCCATCAGACTGCTGAGCATCTCACCCCCACCACTGCAGTGCCACACTTGCAGGCCACAGAGCCTCAAGCCCCTCCTGAATCAGCTACTGAAGAGGCAGAGCCATCTGCCTAAACCATCAGCTCCAGCATCATCCACCCATCTGATCATTTATATATCTACTATATATTTCTTTTATGTATTTCGTTTTTGTTAGTCTTTTATGAAATCCCATCATTTTGATATCATATATGGGGATTACTTGTATTGCTTTCTTTCCGATTGTACTCACATGAATTAAAGTAATAGAAGTCTAGCATTTTTTGTTAACACTTAGCATTAATTTATTCTTATTTCCTTTGCTCACATCTTTTATTCTTTTTGAAACATGTGGTTTCTCCAATCAGTATTCGAAATTGATATCACTCAGGGGGTACCACTTCTTCCCTATAATTTCAATTACCCATATCACATTGAGGACAATGCTCAGCTTGGTTGGGGGAGAAACGAGGAACGAAGTATGCTAAGTTAAAGGAAGTATGCTAAGTTATTTTGGTAATTTAGTTTAGTAAATTAGTTGTAGTCTTTTACTTTTTACTCTAATCTCCATGGATCATGAGGAAAAAGTTTCAAATTAAAACAGGAGAAACTGAACTTTTGCTTCTCACTTGACTTAGAGTTTGGATTATGCTTACTAAAGTGGTTCAATTGTTGAAGCTTCTATTGAAATCAAGTTTAGTTCTTCCACTTTAAGCTATCCACACACTGTGCACAATAGATTATGATTATAAGATGAAAAACTATTTCCCTCTTGACTTAGGAAAATTTTGGGACTTGGTACCTTTGACCTCATTTGATAATATTGAGACACCTTATGAAAGGCCAATGAGCCTTTGAAAAAAAAAAAAAGAAAGAAAGCAAAATGTTTGCTTGCCTTGAAACCCGAGCAAGGTTTGAGGGGTATATGGTGAAAATCTTTAAAACCTGGTGCCCTAAGCCTTAATTGGTTGGGAGTCACCGACCTCAATGCTCGTTACAAGGGTGGATAGGTGGAGTTAGCATATGGTAGGTGCTTGGGTATTAAAAATTAATTCTTAAAAGTTTGGGGTGAAATCCTAGGAGTTAGTGGTTGAAAAATCCTTAAAGCTTGATGCCCTAAACCTTAATTGGTTGGGAGTCATCGATGGACCCCCGTTACATGGACAATTCAGAAAAGAATGCCCCTTAAGCCCTGTACATTCTAAAAAAAAAAAAAAAAAAGTGTGTTCTCTGCCTATTGAATTTGGTCAGTTTGCTAAGTGTTGAAAAGAGATAGGTTGGGGGGGAGAGATTAGTTTAACATGCTATATTCGGAAACTATCATCTTACACTTAGATTTTTGTGGAAGAATAAAGTTTGGTTCTTTGGAAGTGAAAATGATTTTAAAACTTCAATTTGCATAATGCATTCCCTTGATCAATAGTGTTTAGCAAAGTTATTTGATAACTCTTGTTGAAGTTTGAGTTTTATTTCTTTAATGTTCCATGTGAGAGTTAGATCATCATGCCACTTGAGAATTGTTTTTTTTTATCAGCATAATGTTGTAAACTATAGTAATGTTTAGTTTTATTTTTCTCTCCTTCATTGCTAAGGGACTAGCAATATGTCGGTTGGGGGGAGTGATTACTACTAAAAAAGTGCAATTTGATAGCTTGTAATTAACTCTTTTAAACACTTTTGAGTAGTAGTTATTGCCTTTTAACCCAATTAACATATTAAGGACCTTTGCAAGCACTTCTAATCAATTTGTGTTAAGTTTTGGTGTTTTGATAGCTTTTTGATCACCAAAGCAATATTAGATTGAGGAGAGTTATTTGGAATCCATGGCAAAGCAATCGAAATCTCAGAAACATGAAGAACCAAAGCTTTGAAGTCCTTTTTCATAAGCAAATCCGGAATGCAAGGAGGGGAAGCAAAGAGAAATCTGCCATGAAGCATTTTTTATGACAGTCATGTCAGCCACTTTTGGAGTACTTCCTGAAGTCCAATTTATGCATGCTATATGTCTTTTCAAAGCTTAGGAAGTCAGCAATCCAATGCTTCAAACGGTACGTAATTCGAAGCTGAAATGAAGGAGTTACAGCCGTTGGAAGCCAAACACCACAAGCTGAAAGCCAACTTCACAGTGCTGCGAAATCAGCCTTTTGCTGCGAAGTGATTTCGCAGCCCTTTTTGTGCGTCTGCAAAATCTCATAGACCTTGTTTTCACCTGTGAAATGGTCCTTAGTGCTTCCCGATATTTGCGACCGACACATTGACATATTTTTCTTCAGATTTTTGTTGTCTAAATCCCAAAACTCTCCTTGTAAACCACCAATTGTAGGATTCCTTAGCTATTAAGTTATGAAAAGGGTGAATATCCATGTAATAATTATTATTGTAATTTTCATATAAATAGCTCTCGGGAGCCTGTTCTCAAGGATGATGAACCTTTTGCAAAAGTTTGAAAGAAAGAAAAATACAGAGCCTTTGCTCTGCCTTACCTTCTCACTTTGATTGTATTTTTCATTTACTAGTTATGCACTCTTTGAGGAAGTTTCCCTAGAGAATTTGATTACTACCAAAAAGTGCTATTTTGTAGACCTAATTATAATGGTTTTAAGCACCTTTGAGTAGTAATCATATTCATTTAACCCAATTAATTCATTAAGGTCCTTAGTAATTGGTTTTAACCATTTTTGTGGCAAGTTTACATGTTTTTATCAGCTTATGAATCGATTCAAGCATGCCAAATGATGGAGGATCTACTTGGACAAGTTAAAGCAAGGATTTTGGACGTTTACAAGCTTGAATTTCAAGTGGAAACACGAGCACAAGCAAAGAGAAGCAAAGAGGAAAAGCAAGCAAAGTGAAAAGAAGCAATGAGGACAGCAGCTGCAGTCTTCTTTCGCACTTTTGGAGCACTTCCCGAAGTCCAATTTTTACATGCTATATACCATTTTAAAGCTCTTGAAGTCAAGAATCCAACGCTTTAAACCGTGCACGATTTGGAGCTTAAATGAGGAAGATATGGCCTTCGGAAGCCAACTGATCCAGGTTATGCGAAAATTTCGCATTCCACATGGTGTAATGCGAATTTCGCATTCAGTTCGCATAACCCATGCGTGTTGCGAATTTTGCTCTGTTCTGCCGACTCCACTTTAGATATTTTCCTTTGTATTTTGTGATGTAATTTCCTTTCTTATCCTTGTAACTAACCAATCATAAGCTTTTGCAATTGTAAAGACTATATAAGGGGTAGAAATCACCTCTTGAATAGAATAGAGAATATATGATATAGAATATAGGTTACGTTTTACACTCTCTCGTTTTCTCTTTTCTCTTCACTATTTTATTTTCTTAGTAGCCAAACAGCCTCTAAGGGCTTTTCCTCAGAGGATGATTGGCTAAAGCTTTTAGTTTCTCAAAGTATGGATGTTATGTGATGGCTTGGATGCAATCCCATGGAAATTTCTCACACCCGGAAGGTAAGTAGTCGTTTTTCATTAAAGGTTCATTAATGCAAAGTTTGGTTTTTATTTCCTTTGGACAACTTCCAACGGCCAATACTTGATAAGCTTTTGGATTTCTATCCATTAGTTATCTCCTACGAGCTATTGGAAGGTGAGGTTTTCAATTCCAAGTTTTGTATTAATCCATTAGAACCAATTTCAAATGGCCATTGAAAGGTGAGTTTATCACTTGGAATGACTTTGAGTTGCCAATATTTGGTAAGCTTTTGGCTTTAGACCATTAGTTATCTCTTACGAGCCATTCAAAGGAAGTCTAAGGTGAATAACCATTGATGAAATTCACTACCATCTGTTTTGTCATTTTAAAGGATTAAAACTTGATTTGCTAAATCCATACCGGTTCGGGAAGCAAGCATCACCATAGTTGCAACCCCCAACGCGAGGAGCCTATCCTGAGATTTCCAATTTGCATAAAAGCCAGAGCATAGCTATCCTATCTTTGAGAAACTTGTTTTTACACCCTTTCATTTTAGTCTTTAATGTTAGCTTAGATTAGTTTAAATCTTTCAAAAACATTTACATCTTCTTTTAAAGCTAACATCCATAAGAAAATCACCTATTTTCCTAATTTGAATATCACTTGTGTTTGCGAAAACCCTTCCCAGTGAACGATCCTAGAACCACTATGCTATAGTAGCTTGGCTACTTTAGTAATAGTATTCAAGGTATAAATTTTGTTGATACGCCTTTAAAGCTAAGCTACCATGAGTCGAATCAAATGGCGCCGTTGCCGGGGATGAATCAAATGGCGCTGTTGCATGAGCCGCATCAAATGGCGCCGTTGCCGGGGAAGGTGCCACAAGCACAATGAAGCAACCATTAAGGGTAACTTGTGATCTTCATCACAAGGTTGGTGAGTTTTCTTATAATTTTTTAGTTTAGTTTTTATTTAGTTAAATTTTTTTTTATTATTCTCTTTTATTTTATTTTTGTTTTAATTTCAATTTGTGCATTCCTTGTTGGATTCGAGACCAAGAGGGAACCCTGGTACAAGTTGAAGAAAAGAGCCTTAGTTGAATATCATTTTTTATAGAAATGGAAATTCCACATGAAGATCAAAGCTCTCATTATGATCATGAGAAGGACAAATTTGCATACCTATCCATGAGGGATCGGATTGAGTTAGGGAAAAGGCAAGTTCAACAAAGCCAATGGGGTAGTAAGTATGCTTTGAATGAAGACATGAGCATGAAGGCAAAGCTAGCATCTATGGCTAGAAGGATAGAAGAGTTTGAATTGAGGAATGTGCATACTGAAGCACAACCACAAGCCATGCCAACTTCATTTGAGTATAATAACCATCCCAACCTTGCAACCCAACCTCAACCTCAACCATCAATGAGTACATCTTCATTGGAGCAAGCCATTTTGAAGATAAGCAAAGTCATGGAGGACTTTGTAGGTGAGCAACAAAAGATCAACTCTCATCTTAATGAAAAGATTGATAATTTGGAGAGTTCAATGAATGTAAGAATGGAGGGGGTTTATAATGATCTATCACTAAGGATAGAAAAAGTTCAAGACTCCATTGAGAAGCTCACCAATCTCGACATAGCAATGGGGAAAAGGAAGCTTCCTCCTCAACCCCACCATAACCTTCAAGGAACCAATGCAAAAAGATCAAGGAAAGTGTTGATGATCGACACTTTGGTGGGGGATTGCTATGACAACTCTATGGACCAACCTTCCATTGAAAATCATAAGGTTCAAGATGACAAAGGGTTACTTGAACCCTTTAAAGCATCCACTTCTCCGGGAAGAGAAGAGAAACGAATTCCCTTGGACCAAATGGGAAGGATGCCAATTTTGTTTGGGATCCAGGGGGAGTTCAACATGAAGTGGGTGTGTGAGTGAGGATGAGCTAAATAGTTCATCTTCTTTTTGGGGTACATGCTATCAGCTTCATTTAAATTCTATGTTTTTTTTAATTTATGCATGTTTTAGTTTGAATTCTTAGCTTTAATTTAGTTTTAATATGTTTTTAAGATGAGTTTTGAAGTTTTCATGCAGGTATGATGCTTGCAAAAATCGAAGTTATGGTGAAAATAAGGGAAAACAGGGGAGAAAAGCCAAAACAGAGCAATCCACACCACCCCACCCCATTTCAGCAACTGTTGGGCATATTTTGATCACTTCCCGAAGTTCATTTCATGCGTACTATATCTCGTTTCAAAGCTTGGGAAGTCAGGAGTCCAAAGCTTCAAACGGTGCTCAATTCGGAGTTGAAATGAAGAAGTTATGGCCGGTTGAAGACGACAATGCAAAGCTGAACCGAAATGTTGCAGCCGCATCCATTTTGCTACTGTTGGACACGTTTTTGGAGCACTTTCTGGAGCTCAAATTATGCATACCATATCTCTTTTTGAAGCTTAGGAAGTCAGGAGTCCATAGGTTCAAACGGTGTGCGATTTGGATTTGAAACGAAGAAGTTATGGCCATTTGAAAGAATCCAATTTTGCAAGTGGGCGTGTGAATAGTGCATATGCGAAATTTTCGCATTCCACCATGTGAATAGTGCAAATGCGAAATTCGCATTACCTTCCCCCCATATGCGAAATTTTCGCATTCCACCTTGTGTTATGCGAAATTCGCATAACACCCCCCCTTGTGCGAATTTTTCTCACCACCCTTCCCTTGTGCCAATTTTTGAGCTTCTTCATTCCTACCCTCCCCAATCCCAAGCCTTTGTGCCTTGTCCTCAGCTGCTCAAAGTGGGGCCCACTCATCATTTTTGTAAATATTTAGTATAAATTCCTCTCTCATTCAATTTTTGAATTTTGAAACAGGTGGTTCAACCTTCTCAACTCCAAGTCCACATCACATGAGGTACCACTTCCTTCCTCCTTATTTTCGATTCAAACATTGAGGACAATGTTCATCTCGGTTGGGGGGAGAGATGAGGAAGTAAGTATTAGTTTAAATTTTTATCATACTTAGTTAAATTAGCTACTTTTTGTTTAAATTTTAAAATTTTTTGCTTTAAACTCCATGGATATTAAGGATTAACTCTCAAAATTAAATGAGAGAAGTCGAGTTTCAACTTGATTACATGAGTCTTAGAGTTTGTATTATGCTCTTCTAAAAGTTGATGAATTTTTGAAACTCCCATTGCATGCAAACTTATCTCTTCCATCTTAAGCTATTCGCACACACATACATTAGATTCCGGTTATAAGATGTGAAACTATCTCACCCTCTAAGCTTGAGAAATCATAATTTGATACGTTTAACCTCTCTTTAATAGTGTTGGGACACCTCATAAAGACCAATGAGTCTTTGAAAAAAATAGAAAAAGAAAAAGAAAAAGAAAAAAAAAAAATATAGAATAAACTTCTTTGCTTTCCTTGAAACCTGAGCATGGTCCGAAGGGGTGGCGAAAGCCTTTAAAGCCTGGTGCCCTAAGCCTTTATTGGTTGGGAGTCACCGATCCTCTCGCTTGTTACATGGGTGAATTGGTTAAGTTTAGTAAGTGAAAAGAATTGTGAATAAGAGGTGCGTTCCTAGCCTATCAAGAGATGGTTAATTTTGCTAAGCTTAAAGAAAGACTTAGGTTGGGGGAGATGATAGTTATCCATACTATACTCGGAAGCTAATCACATTAACACTTAGATTTTAGTGGAAGAATTTGATTTGGATCTTTTGAGAGTGGAAATTCTTTTGATACTTAAACTTGCATAATATCCATTCTTTGTACTCTATGATCAAGTGAATGCTTTGAAAACTCTTATTATAAGTTGAGCTTCACATCTTTATTGATCCATGGATATCCATCATGCCACTCATATCATTTTTTGGAGTGATTTGCATGATCCCTTTTATGTATATTATTATAGTTTACTTAGTTTTTATCTCCTCCATTGCTAAGGGACTAGCAATGAGTCGGTTGGGGGGTGTGATTACTACCAAAAAGTGCTATTTTGTAGACCTAATTATAATGGTTTTAAGCACCTTTGAGTAGTAATCATATTCATTTAACCCAATTAATTCATTAAGGTCCTTAGTAATTGGTTTTAACCATTTTTGTGGCAAGTTTACATGTTTTTATCAGCTTATGAATCGATTCAAGCATGCCAAATGATGGAGGAGCTACTTGGACAAGTTAAAGCAAGGATTTTGGACGTTTACAAGCTTGAATTTCAAGTGGAAACACGAGCACAAGCAAAGAGAAGCAAAGAGGAAAAGCAAGCAAAGTGAAAAGAAGCAATGAGGACAGCAGCTGCAGTCTTCTTTCGCACTTTTGGAGCACTTCCCGAAGTCCAATTTTTACATGCTATATACCATTTTAAAGCTCTTGAAGTCAAGAATCCAACGCTTCAAACCGTGAACGATTTGGAGCTGAAATGAGGAAGATATGGCCTTCGGAAGCCAACTGATTCAGGTTATGCGAAAATTTCGCATTCCACATGGTGTAATGCGAATTTCGCATTCGGTTCGCATAACCCATGCGTGTTGCGAATTTTGCTCTGTTCTGCCGACTCCACTTTAGATATTTTCCTTTGTATTTTGTGATGTAATTTCCTTTCTTATCCTTGTAACTAACCAATCATAAGCTTTTGCAATTGTAAAGACTATATAAGGGGTAGAAATCACCTCTTGAATAGAATAGAGAATATATGATATAGAATATAGGTTACGTTTTACACTCTCTCGTTTTCTCTTTTCTCTTCACTATTTTATTTTCTTAGTAGCCAAACAGCCTCTAAGGGCTTTTCCTCAGAGGATGATTGGCTAAAGCTTTTAGTTTCTCAAAGTATGGATGTTATGTGATGGCTTGGATGCAATCCCATGGAAATTTCTCACACCCGGAAGGTAAGTAGTCGTTTTTCATTAAAGGTTCATTAATGCAAAGTTTGGTTTTTATTTCCTTTGGACAACTTCCAACGGCCAATACTTGATAAGCTTTTGGATTTCTATCCATTAGTTATCTCCTACGAGCTATTGGAAGGTGAGGTTTTCAATTCCAAGTTTTGTATTAATCCATTAGAACCAATTTCAAATGGTCATTGAAAGGTGAGTTTATCACTTGGAATGACTTTGAGTTGCCAATATTTGGTAAGCTTTTGGCTTTAGACCATTAGTTATCTCTTACGAGCCATTCAAAGGAAGTCTAAGGTGAATAACCATTGATGAAATTCACTACCATCTGTTTTGTCATTTTAAAGGATTAAAACTTGATTTGCTAAATCCATACCGGTTCGGGAAGCAAGCATCACCATAGTTGCAACCCCAACGCGAGGAGCCTATCCCCGAGATTTCCAATTTGCATAAAAGCCAGAGCATAGCTATCCTATCTTTGAGAAACTTGTTTTTACACCCTTTCATTTTAGTCTTTAATGTTAGCTTAGATTAGTTTAAATCTTTCAAAAACATTTACATCTTCTTTTAAAGCTAACATCCATAAGAAAATCACCTATTTTCCTAATTTGAATATCACTTGTGTTTGCGAAAACCCTTCCCAGTGAACGATCCTAGAACCACTATGCTATAGTAGCTTGGCTACTTTAGTAATAGTATTCAAGGTATAAATTTTGTTGATACGCCTTTAAAGCTAAGCTACCATGAGTCGAATCAGAATTACTAACTAAACCTTTAGTTCCTTGGAGCTAAGGTTGCCGGGAAAGGTTCCAAGTGCATGAATTAGTAGCTTTGTGGTTTCAGCCATGAATGAAGAGAAAGTGTGATCCTTTAGTGATTTCTATGTTTTTAGTTAACTTAAAACGCCTTGGAGTCACCTGGGCCAACACTTGGTAAGGCAAGTGATCTCCGTCCATGGAGATGCACTAGTTTACCCCTTGCGAGCCTTTGGGAGGTGACTTGAAGGTAGGATTTTCTAGAATTGCCAACACTTGGTAAGCTTTTGGACTCCAAGGAGACATCCATTAGTTATCTCTTGCGAGCTTGAGAAGGGAAGTCCAAGGTTAAAGATCACCTTGAATGGTAAATGCTAAGTGAGAGGCACGAACCATTGCAAGTTGCATCAGTGAGAGGGAATTAGAGCTGAAATCCAATTAAGGGGTGCATCTATACATCACCAGTTAGAGAATTGACTATATGTTAATTCTCTAATGCGAGGAAATGAACCATCTAACCGGAGCTATGTTTTTGCATGAGGAACCTCCCCTGTGAACCTAAATCTCCAAGGAATGTTTGTCTTCATAAGTAATTTCCATTACTTGCTATGTCGTTAGTTTAAATCTAAACCTTTTTCAACCAAAGTTTGTGTTTTATTTCTTAAGCTAACCTTGAAATGAAACAGCCCCAATTCACTTTGAATTGGTATCATTTGTAATTTGAAAACCCTTCCCAGTGAACGATCCTAGAGCCACTATGCTATAGTAGCTTTTTCTTTGCTACCCTAGTATATGGTGTAATAGGTTATAAATTTTGTTGATTACCCCCTCAATCAAGGAGCACCTGCTGGACACGAATCAGCTGAGACACCAATTGGGCATGAATTAGTAATTAACATGAACGACTTCGGGTAGTGAGTTGAAGGCTCTAGATGCTACTAACAAGTTAGGGTTGTGAATGGAATGAACGACTTTGGGTCATGGGCTCAAGCTTCTAGATTTGATGAACAACTCAAGCCTATGGTTGACATCAAAGACTCTTAGTCATGAGCTTAAGGCTCTAGAAGTTATACACAACTTAAGGTTATCGATGATAAGAAAGACTCCGGGTCGTGAGCTATGGGTTCTAGATGCTATACACAAGTTAGGGTTGTCGATGACATGAAAGACTCCAGGTCGAGAGCTTAGGGCTCTAGATATTATGAACAACTCAAGGCTATGGTTGACATGAATGACTCTAGATTGTAAGCTTAAGGCTCTAAATGCAATGAACAACTTTAGGCTCTCAATGACATGAGCTACTTTAGGTCATGAGACCAAAGCTCTAAATGCTATAAAGAGCTCAGAGTTGTGGATAATATGAATGACTTAGAATCCCATGAGCTTAAGCCTCTAGACACTATGAACTACTCAAGGTTGTGGATGATATTAATGATTCTACGTCATGAGCCGAAGCCTCTAGATAATATTAACTGCTAAGGGTCGTGGATGACATGAATAACTCTAGGTTGTGAGCTCACAGCTGTAGATGCTATTAACAACTTAGGGTTATGGATAAGATAAATGATTCCAGTTCATCAGCTCAGGCCTCTAGATTCTATGAACAACATAAGGTTGTGGTTGATAAGAAAGACTCCAAGTCATGAGCTCAAGGCTTTAAATGTTATGCATAACTTACGATTGTCAATGACATGAAATACTCTAGGTCAAGAGTTCAAGGTTCTAGATGTTATGAAAATCTTAGGATTGTAGTTGACATGAACAACTCTAGGTTGTGAGCTCAAGGCCATGGATTATATGAGCTACTTTAGGTTGTGAACTCAAGGCTCTAGATTCTATGAACTGCTCAAGGTTGTGGATGACAGAAGAACTTCGGGTCGTGAGGTCACAACTCTAGATGCTCTGAATAGCTCAAGGCTATGGATGATATGAGTTACTCCAGGTCATGAACTCAAGGCTTTAGATGCTATAAGCTACTCAAGGTTGTGGATGACATAAATGACTTCGGGTCTTGAGCTTAGGGCTCTAAATTCTATGAGCAACATAGGGTTATGGATGATATGCATGAGTTTAAGTTGTGAACTCAAGGATCTAGATGCTATGAAGAGCTTAGGGATGTGGATGGTATGAACGATTTTGGGTCGTGAATAAGAGGCTCTAAATGCTATGAATAACACCAGGCTATGGGTGAAATGAACGACTTTAGGTCATGAGAATAACTTAGAGTTGTGAACAATATGAACAACTTGGGATCTCATTAGCTTAGGCCTCTAGAAGCTATGAACAACTCTGGTTGAGGGTGATATAAATGATTCTTGGTCATGAGCCCATGGCTCTAGATGCTATGAAAAACTTACCATTATGGATGAGATGCACTACTTTACCTCATGAGAATTGGTCTCAAGATGCTATGAACAACTAAGGGTTGTGGATGAGATGCATGATTCTATGTCGTGAGGTCAAAGCTTTAGATGTTTTAAACAACTTAGGGTTGTGGATGATAACAACTATTCTGGGTTGTGAACTTAAGGCTTTAAATGCTATGAGTAGCTAATGGTTGTGGATGACATAAACAATTTTAGATGGTGAGCTCAAACCTCTAGGTGCTATAAATTGCTTAGGGCATTGGATGATATGAACAATTCTACATCATATGTTCAAGCCTTCAAATTTTATAAATAGCTCAGGTTGTGGATAACATGAATGACTTTGAGTCATGAGTAGTGGGCTCTAGATGCTCTGAAAAGCTTAGGTCTGTGGTTGACATGAATGACTATGGGTCGTGAGCTCAAGGCTCTAGATGATATGAACAGCTCAAGCCATTGGATGACATGAGCTACTCCAGGTCATTAGCTCATGCTTTTAGATGTTATGAACAACTTAGAGTTATTGATGATATGAACGAATCAGAATCCTATGAGTTTAGGCCTCCATATCATATGAACAGCTCAAGGTTATGAATCATATGAAGGATTCTTGGTCCTAAGCCCAAAGCTCGAAATGTTATGAATAGCTCAGGGTTGTAGCTGACATGAATGATTCAATGTTCTTAGCTCAGGGCTCTAGATGCTATGAACAACTCAAGGTTTTAGTTGACATTAATGACTATTGGTTATGGGTTTAGGGCTCTAGATGTTCTGAAAAACTAAGGGTTGTGGATGATATGAACGACTTCGGGTCATGAGTACAACACTCTAAATACAATGGATAGTTTAAGGTTGTGGTTCACATGAACATCGAGCTTAGGGATGTAGAAGCTATGAACAAATTAGGGTTATCGATGGCATGAACTTTGCTAGGTCATGATCTCATGTCTCCAGATACCATGTATAGCTCACGGTGGCGGATGATATGCATGATTCTAGATTGTGAGCTCAAGGATATAAATGATATGAATAGCTTATGTTATGGATGATATGGGTCGTGAACTCAAGGCTCCAGATGTTATGAATAACTAAGGGTTCGAGATGATATGAATAACTAAGGGTTATGGATAACATGAACAACTCCAAGTCCTGAGCTTAGGGCTATAGATCCTATGAAGAACTGATGGTTGTGAATGACATCAATCACATTGGGTCATGAGTTAAGGGCTTGAGATTCTATCACAACTCAAGGTTATGGTTGACATGAATGACTATGGATTGTGAGTTGAGGGCTCTAGATACTATGAGCAGCTTAGGGCTATGGATGACATGAATGACTCCGAGTCATGAGCTCAAGGCTCTATATACTATGAATAGCTTAAGGTTGTGGATGACATGAGCTACACTCTCTCTTAAGCTTAGGGCTCTAGATTCTATGATCAGCTTAGTGTTGTTGATGATATGAAAGACTCAAGATCCAGTAATCTCAAGCCTCTAAATGCTATGACCAACTCAAGGTTGTGGATGATATGAATGATTCCTTGTCATGAGCCCATGGCCCTAAATGCTATGAATATCTCAGGGTTGTGGATGACATGAATGACTTTGGGTCATGAGCTCAAGGCTCTAGATGTTATGAATAACTCAGGGTTATGGATGACATGAATGACTCTGGGTTGTTTGCTCAAGGCTCTCGATACTTTGAATAGCACAGGGTTGTGGATGATAAGAACAACTCGAGATACCATGAGCTCAGGTCTCTAGATTCTATGAATAGCTTAAGGCTAAGGATGATATGAATGATTCTAGGTCGTGAACTCAAGACTCTAGATGCTATGAATAGTTCAGGGTTGTGGATGAAATGAACAACTTTAAGTCATGAGCTCAAGGCTCGAGATGGTATTAATAGCTCAAGGTTGTGGATAATATGAATGAAGATGCGATGAATAGTTCAGGATTCTATTTTACATCAACAACTCTAGGTCATGAGCTCAAGGCTTTAGATGCTAGGAATAGCTCAAGGTTGCAGATGACATGAACGCCTCCAGGTTATGAGCTGAAGACTCTAGAAGCTATAAATAGCTCATGTTTATAGTTGACATGAACGATATCTAGTCATGAGATTAAGGTTTGAGATGCTATGAATAACTCAGGGTTATGTATGATATGATCAACTTTGGTTCATGAGCTTAGGTCTCTATATGCTATGAACATCTTAAGGTTATGGTTGGCATGAAAAACTTGGGGTCATGATCTTAGGGCTCTAGATGCCATGAACAACACAAGGCTATGGTTAAGAGGAACTTATACGAGTTAGGAGCTTAGGGCTCTATATGCTATGAATAGCCCAAGACTCTAGATGACATGAGCTACTCTCGTCATTAGCATAAGGCTCTATATTCTATGAAAAGCTTAAGGTTTTGGATGATTAGAACAACTCGAGATCTCATCGACTTATGCCTTTAGATGCTATGAACAGCTAGGGAGTGTAAATGATAAGAACGATTTGTGATCGTGAGCCCATGGCTCTAAATGCTATGAATAGTTGAGGGTCATGGATGACATGAACAACTCTAGGTTATGAGCTTAGGGCTTTAGTTGCTATAAACAACTCAGGGCAGTGGTTGACATGACCGACTCTAGGTCATGAGCTTAAAGGTTTAGATGCTATGAAAAACAAAGGGTTGTGGATGACATGAATGACTTTGACTCACAAGCTTAGGGCTTTAGATGTTATGAACAGCTGAGGGTCATAGATGACATGAATGACTCCAAGTCATGTGCTGAGGGCTCTAGATCCTATGAACAACTCAAGGTTATGGTGGACATAAACAATTCCATGTACTGAGCTCATTATATTAAATGCTATGAAAAGCTCATGGCAATGGATGACATGAAGGACTCTGGGTCGTGAGCTTAGAATTATGGCTAACATGAACAACTTCGGGTCATAAGCTCAAGGCTCTATATGCTATGAACAACTCATAATTATGGATGATATGAACGAATCAATATCCCATGATCTCAGGCCTCTATATGCTATGAATATTTTAGGGCTGAGGATCATATCAATGATTCTTGGTGATTCATGCCCAGTTGAGTATTTTATCCAAAAATATTTATAAATCCTATGACCTTATACTAGCATAGCGAAGCTACTATAGTATAGCAGCTCTAGGGTCGAACTCAGGGATGGGTTTTCACTCTACCAGTGATAAACTCTAGATTAGAAATTGAGTCTAATGATTTCCTTTATCATAAACTTAAAGTTTAAAAGAGAATAAAATTTGTTTTGAAAGTGGTGACTGAAATTAAACTAACATAGAACTAAGTAAAAATGGAAGAAAGAAAGTCTCCCGGAGCTAAGGGTTGCTAGGATCAAGTTCAGAATGCAAAGTGGAAATTCTGGATTCTTCTCCTCGCATTGGGGATTTAACCTATAGTTATTTCCTGAACCGGAATAGGTTTAACAATGAAGATTTAATCCATAAAAAGTCAATAGAAATGGTAGTCAAGTTCCATTAATGGCTTTAGACACTATGGGTCTTCACCTTGAATCACTTTCCAATGGCTCGTACATGATAACTAATGGACTGATATGGATCTAGCAATAAGCATCCACAGAGACCTGAAGCTTACCATGTATTGGCCATTCAAAGTGATTCTAAGGGATTTAAAGCCAAACTTTAGATTTAGAAGCCATTTATGAATTCCAACTACCTGTATTTAATGCACGAGAGTTTTCCACTTTTGCATTGGACTTTTCACCTAGCTTCCTTCACTCCAAGAAACCAAAAAGTTAGCCTCTCATCCTCTGGGAAAACATCCTCAGAGGTTATTTGGCTTCCAAGAAAATAGTAGAGAGAAAGTAAAGCAAAAGAGATCTCTGTATTTCCTTAAGTGTAAAATATACATAAGTTGGTCTCCTGGAAAAAGCTCCCCGAGAGAATGCTTTTTAGTGTTTACACGAGAGTTTATATAGGAAGGTAATTTACCCTTCCATGGATACTTCCTAGCTAAGGAATTACATGAGTGGCTGAATACAAGGAGAAAATGGAAATTTAGCCACAAAAATATCAAAAGAAAAAGAGTCGGCACAAAATATCCCAGTTTCGCACGTTGCATGGTGACTTGCGAAAATTTCGCAAGTTGATTTCGCAACTTAGAATCCACTTTCGCATGTTGATATCTAAGTTCACAAGTTGTAAAATCAACTTCGAATGCTGGGCTTCACCGCGACTTCACAGCTGCCATCCACTTTAAATTTCGCACGTTGAAGTTCCAATTTCGCAAGGTGCGAAATTGTCCCTCAGCTTGATGCAGTTACCTTTCGGAAGGCCATATCTTTCTCATTTCAGCTCCAAATCATACACGGTTTGAAGCGTTGGATTCTTCACTTTATAATCTTTGAAATGGTATATAGTATGTAGAAAATGGACTTCGGGAAGTGCTCCAAAAGTTCGAAGGAAGACTGAAGCTGCTGTCCTCTGTTTTCCTTACTCAGTTTTCCTCTCTCCGTTTGTTCTTTCCTTGCATACTTTGAACGACTTTGGAAAAGGGTTATGGAGATCCAAAGCTTGGTTTCTTCATGAATTTGAGCTTTCAAAAGCTTTGCCATGAACTATATACAGCTCTCCCTCATTCTTGGATTGCTTTGGTGTAGCTAAAAGCTATCAAAAACACCAAAACTTAACACAATTTGATTAGAAACGATTACAAGGGCCCTTAACATACTAACTAAGTTAAAAGGTAATAATTACTACTCAAGAGTGTTTAAAAGAGTTAATTACAAGCTACAAAATAGCACTTTTTGAGTAGTAATCACTCCCCCCAACCAAGATATTGCTAGTCCCTTAGCAATGAAGGAGAGAAAAAAATAAAAATAAAAGTAATAAATTGACAAAATCATGCTGATCACTCCAAAAAATGTTTAAGTGGCATGACTGATCAAACTCTCACATGGAACATGTAAGAAAAAAAAACTCAAACTTCAATAGGAGCTATCAAATAATTTGCTTAGTCACAATTCATAAAGAGTAGGCATTATGCCATTTTAAGCTTCAAAATAATTTCCATTTCCAAAGGTCCAATCCTTACTCTTCCACAAAAATCTATGTGTTATTTATTAGTTTCCGGATATAGTATGTCAAACTAATCTCTCCCCTCAACCTAGTTCTTTTCAAAGCTTAGCAAACTAATCAACCTCCAATAGGCTAAGAACGCACCTCTTTTCTTTCACAATTTTTTTCTTGTAGGAGTGCAAAGCTTAAAGGCATTCTTTTTTAAATTGTCCATGTAACGGGGGTCCATCGATGACTCCCAACCAATCAAGGTTTAGGGCATCAAGCTTTAAGGATTTTTCAACCACTAACTCCTCGGATTTCACCCCGGACTTTTGAGAATGAATTTTTAATACCCAAGCACCTACAATATGCTAAACTCCACCTATTCACCCATGTAACGAGCATTGAGGTCGGTGACTCCCAACCAATGAAGGCTTAGGGCACCAGGTTTTAAAGATTTTCACCATATACCCCTCAGACCTTGCTCGGGTTTCAAGGCAAGTAAAACATTTTTCCTTTTTTTTTTTTCTTTTTCCAAAGGCTCATTGGCCTTTTATAAGGTGTCTCAACACTATTAAAATGAGGTCAAAGGTACCAAGTCTAAATTTTCCTAAGTAAAGGGGGAAAATAGTTTTTCATCTTATAAACGGAACCTAGTGTGCACGGTGTGTGATAAGCTTAAAGTGGAAGAAATAAGGTTGAAATCAATAGGAGTTCAATAATTCATCAACTTTAATAAACATAATACAAACTCTAAGTTTCAAGTAAAAAGACAAAAATTTAATTTCTCCCATTTCATTTTGAAATTTTTTCCTTAATAACCATGGAGAGTATTCAAAAAACTTTAAAAAAATTTTGAAAATTAAGCAAAAAGCAACTAAATTACCAAAATAACTTAGCATTAATAACAAAACTTCATTCCTCAACTCTCCCCCCAACCAAGCTGAACATTGTCCTCAATGTTTCAAGAGCGATTAAAAATAAAGGGAGGAAGTGGTACCGCCTGAGTGAGACAGAGTCTGAGTCATATAGGAGGTGTGCAATACGTTAAACCACATGTTCCAAAGACAAAAGAGTAATGAGAAAAGGGAATATAATAAAAAAGGATATATATATATATATGTATTACTCGGAAAAGAAATACACTATGCATGATGTTCAAGTAATACATTTAATCCCAGTTTATAAAACATGAAAAAGATGGGATTCACAAGTCTAATATAAAAAGTAAGTAAAAAAAACATAAAAAGATCAGATAGTAGTGGGATCATGTGATGGTTCTGCTCTGATCTCCTCATCTGGTATGGGCTGCTCAGCTGGTATGATCTCCTCATCTAGCACTGGAGGCTAGGATGGTCCAGACCTATCATGCCCAAGAGGTGTCTGCATACTTAGATGCTGCTGGATCTGATGAAGGATCGTGGTGTGCTGAGTTTGAGTAGCAATGATCTGATCCTGGTGTGCACGAATAGTGGTGATCTGCTGGATAAGAGAATCCTGAGCGGTGCT
This sequence comes from Vitis amurensis, assembly GCA_037355405.1. Lineage (NCBI taxonomy): Eukaryota > Viridiplantae > Streptophyta > Magnoliopsida > Vitales > Vitaceae > Vitis > Vitis amurensis. The sequence continues at coordinate 12,068,100 of CM074687.1, read as the reverse complement.
CAGTGTCTGCAATGAGTGCACTAAGCCTCTGAATTCCGTAAGAGAAATGGTGATAGTGGGCTCAGATGAAGGAGGAGGTGTTGAGGTAGCTGGCATGACTGGTGGAGCACCCTGAGTGATAGGAGAAGCAGGAAGTGTAGCCTCAGGCATGTGCACTGAGGTGTGTGCTGTAGGGGCAGGAGGTGTAGTGTCAGTGAGAATCTCATCCTGCTGGGCCTGAGGTAGCTGCTCATCTTGGGATAGCTCTGGAGGTGGGGGCATATCTGGGGCTCCCTAAGGTGGAGGCATAGCTGGGGCTCCCTGAGGTGGAGGCACAACTGGGGCTTCCTGAGGTGCAAAGTAGGCTGCCAAGTGATGCCATTTGTCGAGAGAGAAGTCCTCTCGGCAATGGCGGCGTCTCTCAAGGCGGGGCTCTCCAGGATAGCCCAGGTGCTCTAAAATCTGGCAGAGGAGCCTCGGAAATAATAATGGGATGACATCTGCCCTCTGGAGCTTCTTCTGATGGATTTCTCTTCAAAATGAAGAAGAGAAGTCATAATCAAATGATGGGCCGAAGTAATATCCCTCAGAAATCCTAAATAATGCCTCAAGTATAGCTCCTCTCCTCTGAACTTTATGCTGAAGTGGGAAGATGTTGGAACGTAGGAGCACATCAATAAGGAGCATCCCAGATGGAAGCTCTCTCCTAGTCAACACTGAGGCTGTAGAAGTCCCCCTGGACAAGATATGAACCATGTCCCTCTGAGAGAATGAAGACCACTCCCTGAAGTCTGCCTGAGTCATGGGCTCATAAGGTATACGGAGGGCCTTAGCAATGTGACGAGCTCCAATGGCACCCTGGCGTCCATCTATGGTAAAATGGATGAGAGTAGGATTCCGAACGCCTCGAGTAGTCATAGACTGATAAAAGTCTAGAACTACTCTGGGATAATAGAATTGCCTAGGGGTGAGAAGATGCTCCATGTGATACCTCTGCAGCAAACGGAATGAATCCCTGAGCTCTGGCTGCTGTCTGAGAGCCTCGACGTCAAACCAGGTCTCTGAGTGGAAGGATCGATCTCTGCAATCTAGGTTGCCCTCTATAGGCAGTCCTGTGATCATAGGACGCCTGATGACGGTCTCGAGAGGAATCCCCACGGGAATCTGAGAGTCCTCTATAGGCGGCTCTGCCTGAGGTGTTTGGGATGGCTCTCCAGGACTTGAGAACTTGGTCCTCTTCGCAAGTGGCTGAGAAGCAGGCCTCGTGGCTTTGGCGGTGGGTGGCACAGGGTCAGTGGGTGGTCTCCTGGTGGGATACCGGTGCTGAGAAGGTGTTCCACCCTCAGATGGGGGAACGGTGGAGTCCTGAGCAGGTGGCGAAGTGGCGTCTCTAATGGCGGACTGCTCTAGTCGAGGCATCGGCGAGGTTGGGGATGCGGAAAGACCTCCCCTAGTCTTTTCCATGGCCAAAATGGAGCGAGATGGCTATTCGTGAGTTCCAGAGGCTCGCAGCTGGTGCGCGGGCTGGTCTCTTTAGCTTCTCGCCTTCAAGGGTTTATATATAGATGGGGTTTGGGGGGGTTTTGATGTTTAAAAATTTCCAAGGCAACCGAAAAGTCATTTTTGGACATTAGGCAAAATCCCGGGGGTAAAATTTGAGTTTAAAAGTCAGTTAGGAGTTTTCGCAGCTTAAAATTTCACCGTGCGAAATTTTCGCACCTTGAATTTGACCGTGCAAAATTTTCGCACCTTGAACTGAGAATTTCGCACCTTGGGTTGCATCATGCGAAATTGTCGCACTTTAAACTGAGAATTTCGCACCTTGGATTGAATTTCGCACTCAATTTCGCACTGTGCAAAAATTTCGCACCTTGTTTCACACGGTGCGAAAAGTGGCTTGAGGTGTGCGAAATGGCACTCGTGTGCCAAGAGGAAGTTTCGCACGGTGCAAAAATTTTCGCACCTTGAACAGTGGTGTGCGAAATTGACATTTAGGGAATTCGCACCTTGGACTGAGGTGTGCAAAATGACACTCGTGTGCCAGGAGGGAGTTTCGCACGGTGCGAAAATTTTCGCACCTTGGATTGAGGTGTGCGAAATTCCCGCTTAGCTCGGTGCAGTTTTCTTGCAATGACCATAACTTTTTCGTTTCAACTCTGATTTGGATACCGTTTAAAGCATTGGACTTCTGACTTCCCAAGCTTCGAAACGATATATAGTATGTATAAAATGGACTCGAGGAAGTGCTCCAAAATTGTCCCAAAGTGGCAATAGAACCAATGGCCAGATTTTTCTCTTCTCTTCCTTTTCTTTCATCATTTTTTTTTTCAGTCCCTCCTGCAATAATCATCCAAAAACTTATGTTAAATCAAAACTAATTAAAATTAAAGCATTGAAATCAAAATTAAAACAAGTAATAAAGCAAAAAGATATGGACTAGCTAGTTTTTAGAAAGACTAAGTCCATAAAAAAAAATGTTGTCCTGTTTCAGCTTGCTCGAATCCCATATGAAGTTAGCATCCTTCATTAGAGATTTGCATTGTATGATGGCAATGGAAACAATTCCCTTTCTCTTTTCTTTAATTTCCTCCCTCTTCTTTTTCTCTGTTTCATTCTCTGTTTCATGCTCTTGTTTGGATGTGGCCAAATTAACCTCTTTACTACTCAAAGTGATAACCATTTTAACTTCCTTCACCATTGAAGATTCTCCCTTTTTAGCCTCCACTTCATGGATGCCCTTGGAATTTTGATAAGGTTGAGAAGGAAAGTTTCCTTTTTCTTGCACTGTGTTGAGGTTGGCAAACCTTGAGATTGAATCTTGGAGATTATCTATCTTCTGAGATAGATCATTTTGCACTTCATCCATCCTTTTGTTCAATGAACTCTCTACACTATCAATTCTTTGACTGAGATGAGCATTGATGGATTTCTAAGCTCCAACAAAGTCTCCCACGACCTTGCTAAGATTCACCATAGCTTGTTCAAGGTTCGAGGCTTGCTGAGGTGCTTGAGCAGGTTGCTGGTACTGAGGTGGCTGTGGTTTCCAAGAGAAATTTGGATGGTCCCTCCAATTGGAATTGTAGGTGTTGCAATCACCAAACATTTCCCTCACCACTGGAATGGTAGGACACTCTTCCACCAAGTGCTCATAAGATAGACAAATGGCACAAGGCATAGCTTGCAATGGTGTCTGAGAGATGGCTTGCACTTCTTGCATCTTCTTCATTGCTAACTCTTTCAATCTCCTTGACATAGTTGCAATCTTTGCCTTTATGTCTATGCCATCATTCAAAATATACATCTCACCCTTAGCATTAGGTTGAGACTTCATTATCCCCATATCTCTAGCATTTGGTTCATCCCATCCTCTTGAAACTTCAGCCACATAACTCATGAAGTTCATGGCTTCCTCTGCTATCTTGTATTCAATATGGCATGCACAACTAGCAATTTGTGAATTAAAAAGAGAGAAAAAAAATGAAAACAAAAGAAAAATAATTCTAAAAAAAAAATAGGACTAACTAAAACTAGCTGAAAGGTAAACTAAAACATAAATAAAGAAAAAGAACAATTAAAAAGAGTTAGTAAAAGAAAAGAAAAAATCACCAAACTTGTGATGAAGATCACAAGTATTCTCAAAAGATCATATCACTGCAAAGTGGCACCATCCCCGGCAACGGCGCCATTTGCCGGGGATGGTGCCACAATACAGTGATACAACCTTTTAGAGGTTACTTGTGATTTTCATCACAAGTTTGGTGAATTCCTTTTTTCACTAACTTCATTTCCTTTCATTTTCCTTTTGTTAAGTTTATTTTCGTTTTCTTTCTAACTTTAACCTTTTTTCTAGTTTTCTTTTGTTTTTGTTGTTTTTTTTTATTATTTCAGGTATTGTAACTTGTGCATGCCCTACTGGATTTGGGACCAAGAGGGAAGATTAGTAAGGATTGAGAATCCTCAAGACATAGAGTTGGATATCTGTGTAAACATCGTAGACCCTCCACCAGAGGATCATAATTCTCAACACGGTCAAGGGGGTAATCCAAATGCATATCTATCCATGAGGGATAGAATGCACCCACCAAGGATGAGTGCACCCTCATGCATCGTACCTCCTCTTGAGCAGTTGATTATAAGGCCCCATATTGTGCCCCTCCTACCAAATTTCCATGGAATGGAGAGTGAGAATCCATATGCCCACATCAAGGAGTTTGAGGAGGTGTGCAATACCTTTAGAGAGGGAGGAGCTTCAATAGACTTGATGAGACTCAAGCTATTCCCTTTTACTTTGAAGGACAAGGCAAAAATATGGCTTAATTCGTTGAGGCCAAGGAGCATAAGGAATTGGGTTGATCTTCGAGCTGAATTTTTGAAGAAATTTTCCCCACCCATAGGACCAATGGGTTGAAGAGACAAATCTCAAACTTTTCTGCCAAAGAAAATGAGAAGTTCTATGAATGTTGGGAAAGGTACATGGAGGCCATCAATGCTTGTCCTCATCATGGCTTTGATACATGGCTCTTGGTGAGCTATTTTTATGATGGAATGTCTTCCTCCATGAAGCAAATTCTTGAAACCATGTGTGGGGGAGATTTTATGAGTAAGAATCCGGAAGAAGCTATGGACTTTTTAAGTTATGTGTCTGAGCTGTCAAGAGGATGAGATGAGCCCAACTCAAGAGAGAAAGGAAAGTTTCCCTCTCAACCAACCCAAAATCCAAAGGCTGGAATGTACATGTTAAGTGAAGACATGGACATGAAAGGTAAAGTGGCAACAATGGCAAGGAGGTTGGAAGAACTTGAGTTGAAAAAAATGCATGAAGTCCAAGCCATTTCTGAGACACAAGCCCATGTCATGCCATGCACCATTTGCCAATCATGTGATCATGTAGTAGATGAGTGTCCAACCATCCCAGCTGTGAGGGAAATGTTAGGTGACCAAGCCAATGTTGTGGGGCAATTTAGGCCCAACAACAGTACACCTTATGGAAACACCTATAATTCAAGCTGGAGAAACCATCCAAATTTTTCTTGGAAACCAAGGCCACCCCCATACCAACCACCAGCCCAAACCCAAGCACCTCAACAAACCTCTTTAGTGGAGCAAGCCATTGTGAACCTGAGTAAAGTCATGGGAGACTTTGTGGGTGAACAAAAGGCAATCAACTCCCAATTGCACCAAAAGATTGAGAATGTTGAGAGTTCTCAAATTAAGAGAATGGATGGGATGCAAAATGATCTATCTCAGAAGATAGACAATATTCAATACTCCATCTCTAGGCTTACCAACCTCAACACAGTGAATGAGAAAGGAAAGTTTCCCTCTCAACCAAGCCAAAATCCAAAGGGTGTTCATGAAGTTGAAACCCAAGATGGGGAGTCTTCAAATTTGAGGGAGGTCAAAGCTGTGATCACTTTGAGGAGTGGGAAGGAGGTTGATCAACCCTTGCCTAAGGTGGGGCAAGATGAAGAACTCATGACAAAAAGACTCTTGGTTAAAGAGAGCAATAACCAAGAAGATAAGAGTGGGAAGAAAAATGCATCTAAATCAAGCATTGAAGATGAGCCAAGGATAGTGATTAAGGATGATATGATGAAGAAACATATGCCTCCCCCTTTTCCTCAAGCTTTACATGGAAATAAGGAAATCAAGAATTCATCAGAAATTCTTGAGGTTTTGAGACAAGTGAAGGTGAATATACCCTTACTTGATATGATCAAGCAAGTCCCCACATATGCAAAATTTTTAAAGGACTTGTGCACGGTCAAGAGAGGGTTAAATGTGACAAAGAAGGCATTCCTCACTGAGCAAGTAAGTGCCATCATTTAGTGTAAGTCTCCAGTTAAGTACAAAGATCCGGGATGTCCCACCATTTCAGTCAACATTGGAGGGACACATGTGGAGAAGGCTTTACTAGACTTGGGGGCAAGTGTGAATTTGCTCCCATACTCTGTGTATAAGCAACTGGGACTTGGAGGATTGAAGCCCACAACCATAACTCTCTCCTTAGCTTATAGGTCAGTCAAAATCCCAAGGGGGGTGATAGAGGATGTTCTAGTTCAAGTGGATAAATTCTACTATCCTGTGGATTTTGTGGTGCTTGATACTGATTCCAATGTCAAGGAAGAAAATTATGTGCCAATCATCCTTGGGAGGCCTTTCCTAGCTACCCCAAATGCCATCATTAATTGTAGGAATGGGGTGATGCAGCTCACATTTGGAAACATGACCTTGGAATTAAACATATTCCACGTATGCAAGAGGCATCTTCACCCCGAAGAGGAGGAAGGATTTGAGGAGGTGTGCTTGATCAACACTTTGGTTGAAGAGCATTGTGACAAGAATTTAGAAGAGAGCTTGAACGAAAGCCTGGAAGTGCTTGAAGATGGTTTACCTGAACCCTCTGATGTGCTAGCCATCATGTCTCTTTGAAGGAGACGGGAAGAGATCTTACCACTGTTCAATAAGGAGGACTCACAAGGAGCAGCTATGGAAGACCCTCCAAAGCTTGTTTTGAAGCCACTTCCTGTTGATTTGAAGTATGCATATTTGCAGGAAGATGAGAAATGTCCAATGGTGGTTTCTTCAACTCTCACAAGTGATCAAGAGGATAGTCTTTTGGGAGTCCTCAGAAAATGCAAGAAAGCTATTGGATGGACAATTTCTGATTTGAAAGGGATTAGCCCTTTGGTATGCACCCACCATATCTACATGGAGGAAGATTCAAAACCAGTGAGGCAACCCCAGAGGAGGTTGAATCCTCACATGCAAGAGGTGGTAAGGGGTGAAGTTCTGAAGCTACTTCAAGCAGGGATCATATATCCCATTTCAGATAGCTTGTGGGTGAGCCCAACCCAAGTAGTCCCAAAGAAATATGGAATTACTGTGATCCAGAATGAGAAAGGGGAGGAAGTCTCTACACGTCCTACCTCAGGATGGAGGGTGTGTATAGACTACAAGAGGTTGAATTCAGTGACTAAGAAAGACCATTTCTCATTGCCTTTCATGGATCAAGTCCTTGAGAGAGTCTCAGGACATCCTTTCTACTGTTTTTTGGATGGATACTCAGGGTACTTCCAAATAGAGATTGATTTGGAAGATCAAGAAAAGACAACCTTCACTTGCCCCTTTGGTACTTTTGCGTATAAAAGGATGCCCTTTGGTTTATGTAATGCTCCTGCAACTTTCCAAAGATATATGCTAAGCATCTTCAGTGATATGGTGGAACACATCATGGAAGTCTTCATGGATGACATCACTATATATGGAGATTCTTATGAGGAATGTTTGTTGCATTTAAAAGTTGTTTTCCAAAGATGTATTGAGAAAGACCTCGTGCTAAATTGGGAGAAGTGTCATTTTATGGTACAACAAGGAATTGTCTTAGGACATATAATCTCCAAGAATGGCATTGAGGTAGATAAGGCAAAGGTGGAGCTAATTGTTAAGTTGCCACCTCCCACAAATGTTAAAGGAATTAGGCAATTCCTAGGACATGCTGGGTTCTATAGGAGGTTCATTAAGGATTTCTCAAAAATCTCAAAACCTCTTTGTGAACTCTTGGTAAAGGATGCCAAGTTCATGTGGGATGAGAAATGTTAGAAGAGTTTTGAGGAACTGAAGCAATTCCTCACAACTGCACCAATAGTGAGAGCCCCGAATTGGAAATTACCTTTTAAGGTAATGTGTGATGCAAGTGATCTTGCTATGGGGGCTGTTTTGGGGCAAAGAGAAGATGGAAAGCCCTATGTGATTTATTATGCAAGCAAAAATTTGAATGAGGCTCAAAGGAACTACACAACTACTGAGAAGGAGTTGTTGGCAGTAGTTTTTGCCTTGGATAAGTTTCGTGCCTATTTGGTAGGGTCCAATATAGTGGTGTTCACTGACCATTCTGCTTTAAATTACTTGCTAACCAAGCAAGATGCTAAGGCAAGATTGATAAGATGGATTCTTTTGCTTCAAGAATTCAATCTCCAAATCCGGGATAAAAAGGGAGTTGAAAATGTGGTAGCTGACCACTTGTCAAGACTTGTGATAGCACATGACTCACATGGTCTGCCTATCAATGATGACTTCCCTGAGGAGTCTCTCATGTCAATAGAGGTAGCTCCATGGTATTCTCATGTCGCCAATTACTTGGTCACTGGAGAAGTTCCAAGTGAGTGGAGTGCCCAAGACAAGAAGCATTTCTTTGCTAAGATCCATGCCTATTATTAGGAGGAGCCTTTTCTCTTCAAATATTGTGTGGATCAAATCATAAGGAAATGTGTTCCTGAACAAGAGCAATTAGGAATTCTTTCCCATTGCCATGATAGTGCATGTGGAGGTCATTTTGCCTCCCAAAAAACAGCTATGAGAGTGATCCAATCAGGTTTTTGGTAGCCCTCTCTTTTCAAGGATGCCCACTCTATGTGCAAGGGATGTGATCGGTGTCAAAGGCTTGGTAAGCTAACACGCCGGAATATGATGCCCTTGAACCCCATCTTGATAGTGGATGTCTTTGATGTTTGGGGGATAGACTTCATGGGGCCATTTCCAATGTCATTTGGACACTCCTACATTTTGGTGGGAGTGGATTATGTCTCTAAGTGGGTAGAAGCAATCCCATGTAGGAGCAATGATCATAAGGTGGTTCTCAAATTTCTCAAGGAGAACATCTTTTCAAGATTTGGAGTTCCTAAGGCCATTATCAGTGATGGAGGAACCCACTTTTGCAATGAGCCTTTTGAGACTCTTCTAGCCAAATATGGGGTTAAGCACAAGGTAGCTACACCTTATCACCCTCAAACGAGTGGCCAAGTTGAGTTAGCTAACCGAGAAATTAAGAATATATTGATGAAGGTAGTGAATGTGAATATGAAGGATTGGTCTATTAAGCTCCTAGATTCATTATGGGCTTATAGGACCACTTATAAGACCATTCTCGGTATGTCTCCTTATCGCCTTGTTTATGGCAAAGCGTGTCATCTCCCAGTGGAGATTGAATATAAAGCATGGTGGGCAATCAAGAAGCTCAACATGGATTTGACAAGAGCCAGGTTAAAGAGATGTTTGGATTTGAATGAATTGGAGGAAATGAGGAATGATGCTTACCTCAATTCAAAAATTGCAAAAGCAAGGTTGAAAAAATGGCATGATCAGTTGGTAAATCAGAAGAATTTTACCAAGGGACAAAGAGTCTTGCTTTATGACTCTAAACTTCATATTTTTCCAGGAAAATTGAAATCCATGTGGACGGGTCCTTTTATAATTCGTGAAGTGCATCCCAATGGAGTGGTGGAAGTATTCAATCCCAAAGGCAATCAAACCTTCAAAGTCAATGGCCATCATCTCAAGCCATTCATAGAGCCTTACAATACAGACAATGAGGAGATCAACCTCCTTGAACCACAACAACTTTGAGGGAAAGCAGGGTTTCATGGACTATATAAATCCATGATTTTTTATAGTTTTATAGTTATATTATTATTTTTTATTTTATTTCTATTTCTTTTTATTTTAATTCTTGCTCAAACTTGGTTTATTTTGTCTTAATACAAGTCAATTTTGATGTTAAATTTCAGAAAAAAATCAAGAAAAATGTGGAGAAGCCTTCAAAAGCAAGACAGGGGAACAAAGCAAGGGAACAGAGCACTGCAATTCAAGGTGTGAAAGTTTCGCACGATGGAAACCAACATGCGAAAATGCAATTCAAGGTGCGAATTCCCTAAATGGCAATTTCGCACACCACTTTTCAAGGTGCAAAAATTTTCGCACCGTGCGAAACTTCCTCCTGGCACACGAGTGCCATTTTGCACACCTCAAGGCCATTTTCGCAACGACGCCATTTGATTCATGCCCAGTTGAGTATTTTAACCAAAAATATTTATAAATCCTATGACCTTATACTGGCGTAGCGAAGCTACTATTGTATAGCAGCTCTAGGGTCGAACTCAGGGATGGGTTTTCACTCTACCAATGATAAACTCTAGATTAGAAATTGAGTCTAATGATTTCCTTTATCATAAACTTAAAGTTTAAAAGAAAATAAAATTTGTTTTGAAAGTGGTGACTGAAATTAAACTAACATAGAACTAAGTAAAAATGGAAGAAAGAATCCCGGAGCTAAGGGTTGCTAGGATCAAGTTCAGAATGCAAAGTGGAAATTCTGGATTCTTCTCCTCACATTGGGGATTTAACCTATAGTTATTTCCTGAACCGGAATAGGTTTAACAATGAAGATTTAATCCATAAAAAGTCAATAGAAATGGTAGTCAAGTTCCATTAATGGCTTTAGACACTATGGGTCTTCACCTTGAATCACTTTCCAATGGCTCGTACATGATAACTAATGGACTGATATGGATCTAGCAATAAGCATCCACAGAGACCTGAAGCTTACCATGTATTGGCCATTCAAAGTGATTCTAAGGGATTTAAAGCCAAACTTTAGATTTAGAAGCCATTTATGAATTCCAACTACCTGTATTTAATGCACGAGAGTTTTCCACTTTTGCATCTGGACTTTTCACCTAGCTTCCTTCACTCCAAGAAACCAAAAAGTTAGCCTCTCATCCTCTGGGAAAACATCCTCAGAGGTTGTTTGGCTTCCAAGAAAATAGCAGAGAGAAAGTAAAGCAAAAGAGATCTCTGTATTTCCTTAAGTGTAAAATATACATAAGTTGGTCTCTTGGAAAAAGCTCCCCGAGAGAGTGCTTTTTGGTGTTTACACGAGAGTTTATATAGGAAGGTAATTTACCCTTCCATGGATACTTCCTAGCTAAGGAATTACATGAGTGGCTGAATACAAGGAGAAAATGGAAATTTAGCCACAAAAATATCAAAAGAAAAAGAGTCGGCACAAAATATCCCAGTTTCGCACGTTGCATGGTGACTTGCGAAAATTTCTCAAGTTGATTTCGCAACTTAGAATCCACTTTCGCATTTTGATATCTAAGTTCACAAGTTGTAAAATCAACTTCGAATGCTGGGCTTCACCGTGACTTCACAGCTGCCATCCACTTTAAATTTCGCCACGTTGAAGTTCCAATTTCGCAAGGTGCGAAATTGTCCCTCAGCTTGATGCAGTTGTCTTTTGAAGGCTATATCTTTCTTATTTCAGCTCCAAATCGTACATGGTTTAAAGAGTTGGATTCTTGACTTCCTGAGCTTTGAAATGGTATATAGCATGTAGAAAATGGACTTCGGTAAGTGCTCCAAAAGTGCGAAGGAAGACTGCAGCTGCTGTTCTCTGTTTTCCTTACTCTGTTTTCCTCTCTCCGTTTGTTCTTTCCTTGCATACTTTGAACGACTTTGGCAAAGGGTTATGGAGCTCCAAAGCTTGGTTTCTTCATGAATTTGAGCTTTCAAAAGCTTTGCCATGAACTATATACAGCTCTCCCTCATTCTTGGATTGCTTTGGTGTAGCTAAAAGCTATTAAAAACACCAAAACTTAACACAATTTGATTAGAAACGATTGCAAGGGCCCTTAACATGCCAATTGAGTTAAAAGGTAATATTTACTACTCAAGAGTGTTTAAAAGAGTTAATTACAAGCTACAAAATAGCACTTTTTGAGTAGTAATCACTTGGTCATGATCCTTTGAGTCCAAATGCTATGAACAACTCAGGGTTGTGGATGAAATCAAAGACTCTGAGTCATGAGGTCAGGGCTCTAGATGTGATTAAAAGCTCAGAGTTATGGATGACATGAATGATTCTAAGTCGCGAGCTTAGGGCTTTACATGCTATGAACAGTTCAAAGCTGTGGTTTACATGAATGACTCTGAGTCATGAGCTTAAGGGTCTCGATGCTATGAATAGTAAGGGTTATAGAACATGTTAGTTTTGGGCTATGGATTTTATCATGAACTCAACATTATGGATTATATGAAAAACTTGAGATTCCATGAGCTAAATCCTATAGATGTTATGTATAGCTCAAGCTTATAGATTAAATGAATGATTCTACATCATGAGTTAAGGGCTATGGATGACATGACCGACTTTGGGTTATTGATTCATTCCCAACTGGTGTACCTTGAGTTTGATCCTCCAATAGGAGTAATCAACAAAATTTATAACTTATATCACCATGCACTAGGATAGCTTAAGCTAATATAGCATAGTGGCTCTAGGATCGTTCACTGGGAAGGGTTTTCAATTTTGAACTGATACCAATTCAAAGTTGAATTGGTGCTTTTTCATTTCAAGGTTAGCTTCAAAAGAAAACATGAACTTAGGTTGAAAAATGATTGGTTTCAAGCTAATGAAAAAGAAAGTAATGGGAATTAATGCATATAAACAATCTTAATTTGTAACTTATGCCATACTTACCTCCAGCCATTGTTGGGTTGCAAGTCTTTGGTTTCCAAAACTCTATCTCTCCTTATGGATGGTGTAGTTTCTGAAGATTTTCAGCAGCATGAGAGAGGAGCTCGGGACTAAGACCAATATTTAAAATACAAAGAAAACGTGGCTTCCCATCAAAGCCATGTTTCTCTGATTTGCCACACGATGAGCAGTTGATAGAAACGTGCTCCTTAACAGCAGCTACATGATGAAAGACGTGGCCAAGTGTTGGACCACTTCAAGAGCAGCGGAACGTGGGTGGTGAACGTCGGTTATTTGATAACATTCTCCCACTTGGTTCACACTTTTAACCTCATGTACTATCTTAGATCATCATTTTTACACATTAAGTAACAAATACATGAATCATGGCGATAAGTCCTCTATATAATGAGTGTTATCTTCCATGTATTACATTGTATTCATTTCTTAACATTTAACTTTATGTGACAATATTACTTAATGAATAAACCCTATGTTCATTCTTGGTCCAATGAAGTTAAATTTTCTCAAAATTAAATAAAGGTGCACATCAATATGAGAAAACATCATAATAAGAGTTTGTACAATAAAACTACATAAGGGAACTAAGTCTCATGTTCATTACATGATCCTTGAATTTCAACGGTGGCATGCCCTTAGTCAAAGGATCAGCAATCATCAATTCAGTGCTAATGTGCTCAATAACCACTTTCTTTTCTTTAACACGTTCTCTTATGGCTAGATACTTAATGTCGATGTGCTTGCTTCGACTTCCACTTTTATTGTTCTTTGCCATAAAGACTGCAGCTGAATTGTCGCAATATATACTCAATGGCCTAGATATTGAATCCATAACTCTAAGCCCGGAAATGAAACTCTTAAGCCATACACCATGTGAAGTAGCCTCAAAACAAGATATGAACTCAGCTTCCATAGTAGAAGTAGCAGTTATGGTTTGCTTAACGCTCCTCCAAGATATAGCTCCACCAGCTAATATAAAAATGTATCCAGATGTTGATTTACGTGAATCAACACAGCCAGCAAAGTCTGAATCTGAGTAGCCAACTACCTCTAAATTGCTTGTTCGTCTGTACATAAACTTGTAATCTTTGGTTCCTTGAAGATATCTCATCACTTTCTTTGCAGCTTTCCAGTGGTCTATACCTAGGTTACTCTGATATCGTCCTAACATTCCAACATAAAATGCAATGTCAAGCCTTGTGCAGACCTGAGCATACATCAAACTTCCGACTGCAGAAGCATATGGAATGTTCTTCATTTGTTCCCTCTCAAGATCGTTTTTCGAGCATTGGTCCAGATTGAACCTATCACCCTTCACTATAGGAGAAACACTAGGTGAACAATTCTTCATCCGAAATCTCTCTAAAACTTTATTGATATAGGTTTCTTGAGACAAACCTAAGATACCTTTAAATCTGTCTCTATGGATCTTAATGCCAATGACATAAGATGCCTCGCCCATATCCTTCATGTCGAAACTTTTAGAGAGGAATTGTTTTACCTCATGAAGTAAACCCTTATCATTGGTTGCAAGTAAGATGTCATCCACGTATAAAACAAGAAAACAAACTTTACTCCCACTGACCTTAAGGTATATGCATTGATCCATAACATTTTCAATAAAACCGAATGAAGAAATTATGTTATGGAATTTTAAATACCATTGGCGGGATGCTTGCTTCAAACCGTATATGGATTTCTTAAGCTTACAAACCAATTGCTCACCATCACTAGAGGGGAATCCTTCAGGTTATTTCATGTAAACCTCCTACTCTAGCTCTCCATTAAGAAATGTTGTTTTCACATCCATTTGTTGCAATTCTAAATCAAAGTGGGATACTAATGCCAATATAATGCGCAAGGAATCTTTCTTAGATACAGGAGAAAATGTTTCCGTGTAATCGATTCCTTCTTTCTGAGTGAACCCCTTTGCAACAAGTCTAGCCTTGTATCTCTCAATGTTGCCTAATGAGTCTTTCTTTGTCTTAAAAACCCATTTACAACCAATGGTTTTTGCACCATTAGGCAACTCAACAAGGTCCCAAACATTGTTGCACTTCATGGAACTCATCTCATCCTTCATGGCATTGTACCACAATTCAGATTCTTTGCAACTCATGGCTTGTGAAAAAGATTCGGGATCATTTTCGGCTCCTATATTGTAGTCACATTCCTGTAGATACACTACATAATCACTAGGAATTGCTGACCTCTTAGTTCGAGCAGACCTTCTTAAGGTTGCACCAATATCTTCCGAGGAAGTATGAGGTTCAACTTGTTGTTCGAAGTGTTAGGCAACTCCCGATCAACTTGGTCTCTTTGGAATGTTGTCAACAACTTGTGGAACTTCAATAATCGGTTAAACTTCATCGATTGTTCGCTCAACACCCGTTTGTACTTGAGGGGTGTTATGAACAATAAACAATCTATCGCTTGAAGTGGAAGGTTGAGACTCTGTATGATCAATATCAGAAACTATGTTTCTAAATTGATCGCTCCCACTAACCAAGTCATATTCAAGAAATTTAGCATTTCTTGATTCCACAATCCTAATGCTGTGAGATGGACAATAAAATATGTACCCCTTAGACTTTTCAGCATATCCAATGAAATACCCACTAATAGTCCTTGGGTCCAGTTTCTTCTCCTGTGGATTATAAATTCTCACTTCAGACGAGCATCCCCAAACGCGCATATGTCGCAAACTCGGTTTCCAACCTTTCAATAACTCAAATGGCATCTTTGGGACAACCTTGGTTGGAACTCGGTTTAATATATACACAGTTGTCTTAAGTGCTTCAGTCCACAAGAATTTAGGAAGTTTTGAGCTGCTAAGCATACTCCTCACCATGTCCAATAAAGTTCGGTTTCTTCTTTCTGCTACACCATTTTGGTCTGGAGAACCAGGCATGGTGTATTGGGCAACAATCCCATGCTCTTGAAGAAACTTCGCAAATGGCCTAGGTGATTGTCCATCTTCCAAGTATCTACCATAATATTCTCCACCTCTATCTGATCTCACAATCTTAATTTGTTTACCATATTGTTTCTCTACTTCTGCCTTGAAGACTTTAAAGGCATCTAAAGCTTCATTTTTATTATGAAGTATGTAGAGATACATGTATCATGAGAAATCATCTATGAAAGAGATGAAGTATTTCTGACCATGAGAGTCCATGTCAAGACTACATATATCAGTATGTATGATCTCTAGTATGGTGGAACTCCTAGTAGCACCTCTCTTTGACTTATTGGTCTGCTTACCCTTAATGCAGTCCATACAAGTCTCAAAGTCAGTAAAATCTAGAATACTAAGTACCCCATCATTTACCAATCTTTTGATTCTATCTATGGAGATATGACCTAATCTCCGGTGCCACAATGTAGAGGAATCCTCTTTTACAACACATCTCTTAATGCCAGTTTGGACATGCAATGAATTATGAGCGGTATCATTTTGTAAGAATATACAATAAAGACCATCAGACAAGATACCATTCCCAACACATTCAGATTTATAAATCAAACTGAAAGATGTTTATGAAAAATGAAAGGAATATCCAAATGGTACAAGTCTAGAAGTACATAAAAGGTCTTTTGCAATTCTAAAACAAAACCACTATATAAAGTTAAATAACATGTCCCTATTGCTTCCACATGCGAGCCCATCTTGTTTCCGGATAAGATGAATTGCACACTTGTCACTGGCTTCCTTAGGTTTTGCATACCCTGCAAGGAATTTGAAATGTGGATTGTAGATCCAGAATCAATCCACCATGTGTTGGTGTTTACATTAACCATATTAGATTCATAACAAACAAATGAGGTAGGGTTACCTTACTTCTCAAGCCAATTCTGAAATTTCAGACATTTCTTCTTCACGTGTCCTTTCTTTTTACAAAAAAAACACTTTTCGTCTTTCTTAATGTCAGATTTGGGAGGAATTTGTTGTTTCCCTTTCTGACTAGCTTGAGATTTTCCTTTCTTTCCTTTCCTTTGCGTCACCAGCATGGCACTTTCTCCCTGTTCCATCAATAACCTTCCTTCCTCTTGAACACACATGGTCATCAATTCATTGATAGACCACTTATCCTTATGTGTGTTGTAAGAGATTTTGAAAGGTCCATACTGAGGTGGAAGAGTGTTAAGGATAAAGTGCACCAAGAAGGATTCAGACATTTCTACCTCGAGTTTCTTCAATTGAGGCACAATGTCCCTCATCTCCATGATATGTTCACGCACACCTCTTATACCGGTGAGCTTCAAGGATGTGAACTTCATAATTAGGGTGCTTGCCAAGGCTTTATCTGAAGTGACGAATTGCTCGTCAATAGCCTTTAGCAATTCACGGA
The DNA here is from genome assembly GCA_037355405.1 of Vitis amurensis. NCBI lineage: Eukaryota > Viridiplantae > Streptophyta > Magnoliopsida > Vitales > Vitaceae > Vitis > Vitis amurensis. Next base: position 12,051,432 of record CM074687.1, on the reverse strand, counting down.
CATTCTCATGTTGGTCGATTGAACCACGTATACCAGCACTGATTTTTGTCTTAATGTACATCACGCTAAGGCGATTAGATTTCTCCCAGCATTCATACAATAGTATATCTTCAGGTGTGCTGGTATCAGTGATCTTATGTGGTTCATCTTTCCTTATGGCATAGTCTATGTCTATGCACCCTAATTGAAGAAGAATTCTCTCCTTCCATATCTTAAAGTTATCTCCTCTAAGTTCGGGAACCTCACAACGAATATCAGATATGCTAGGTAAAACTGCACAAAAGGATTACAAGCTTATTAAAAATTTGAGGCTTTAATATAAATTCATGTTTTACCAATGTAGAACATGCTTAAAATTGAATCTACTTTTATTAAAAATTGCCTGTGGGCTAAATCTTTAATTCAATTAGATTAATTATCTTTATGATAGACTTTATCAAACTATTTTATTGAATTATGAAATTTATTATGAATATAGTTTAATATTTTCTGTCTATAATCTTTATGATAAACCTATTAAATTAATTATTCCTAACTCCTGTGGGTAAATTAGGAAAAATTAATTTTAATATTTTATCCTAATTAATTATATAAACATAATGAAAACCCTATGGGGTAAAATCATCATATTTATATAGTTAATTACAATTAATGTCCATAATGTGATCCTTATTAATATATAATTTTTTATATAATGAAGGATGTTGTGGCTATTCCTTAATTATTTAAAAAATCATATGGATTCACTAGACATTAAAACTATATGATATAATTTTAATGTATTTAACTAAATTTTAGGCAACAATTGCATGCATTAAAAGCTACAACTTTTAATTTATCTAACTCAAATTTAGGCTACAATTTTACACATACAAGCATATAAATTAAAATAAATAATTTAATTTGCATGTATAAAAATCACACATAATTTAGAGTAATTTAAAAGGAATTCATATTATGAAAGGGTGCCTAAATCCATATAAAAACAATTAATTCAAATCCAATAAAATAATTCAAATCGGGCCATTAGAACCTAAACCAGCCCAAATATCATATTTAACCCATGGCCCAATACAGAAAGGCCTTTAATAAGTAAAATGGGCCACTGTCATGCAATAAGCTTCATAGGCCCAAAAGTCACTTATACCAAGGCCCAAAAACTTAGCAGAACCCAATCTCTCTCTAGGTTTTATTTTATTTTATTTTATTTATTATTATTATCAACTGCAACGAAAACCCACCATCCTAATTTTCCGCCATCCCATGGACTACTTCATCACCGGTAGCCACATACTCGTCGCCACCCACATGGATTGCACCATTATCAGCTAGCTATGGAGCCGCCTGCAACACATGCAAGAACAGCCCCATGCAGTGCCTTTCAAGCAGCCTGCATCACCAGCGGATGAATGCCACTGCTGCCGCTTTTTCAGGCACCAAATCCACCGCCACTAGTCCAGGTCCGACCATGGTTGAACTGAGGCAATGATTGGTTTCCGGTCACTTTGGTTCTTTTCCTCACATTAGAGAATTAACATATAGTTAATTCTCCAATGGGTGTTGTACAAATGCATCCCTTCTATGAATTTCAGCACTAATTTGTAGACCTAATCATAATGGTTTTAAGCACCTTTGAGTAGTAATCATATTCATTTATCCCAATTAATTCATTAAGGTCCTTAGTAATTGGTTTTAACCATTTTGTGGCAAGTTTACATGTTTTTATCAGCTTATGAATCAATTCAAGCATGCCAAATGATGGAGAAGCTACTTGGACAAGTTAAAGCAAGGATTTTGGAAGTTTACAGGCTTGAATTTCAAGTGGAAACACGAGCACAAACAAAGGGATAGCCATTTCGCAAACAAAGGGATAGCCATTTCGCAAGGCAAGGCAAAGTACCTTGCCAAAATGCAATTTTCGCAAGGTGAAAATGCACCTTGCCAAATTTGGCAAGGTGAATTTACTCATGATGCGAAAATATGGCACTTCGCATCATGAGTAATTCACCTTACGAAAATTTCGCAAGGTAACCTTTTACCTTGCCAAAATTTCGCAAGTAACCTTTTACCTTGCCAAATTTCCTCTGTTTCTCCACGCACGCACCACCGACTTCCCAGATATTTTTAGCTTGATATTTTCTCGTGTAAATTCCTTTTGTAACCTTGTATTCAGCCGACATAAGGCTTTATCTTGTAATTTTGCTATATACAGAGGTGCACAACGCCTCCAAAAGATATTGGGGGGGATCGATCCTCTATACATTAACTTAGAAATATATAAAGCTCTGTTTTTCTCTCTTCTCCTGTTCTTCCCCATTTCTATTTTCTTAGTAGCCAAATAGCCTCTGAGGGCTTTTCCTCAGAGGATGATTGGCTAAAACTTTTAGTTTCTCAAAGTATGGATGTTATGTGATGGCTTGGATGCAATCCCATGGAAATTTCTCGCACCTGGAAGGTAAGGTAGTCGTTTTTCATTAATGGTTCATTAATGCAAAGTTTGGTTTTTATTTCCTTTGGACAACTTCCAATGGCCAATACTTGATAAGCTTTTGGATTTCTATCCATTAGTTATCTCCTACGAACTATTGGAAGGTGAGGTTTTCAATTCCAAGTTTTGCATTAATCCGTTAGAACCAATTTCAATGGCCATTGAAAGGTGAGTTTATCACCTGGAATGACTTTGAGTTGCCAATATTTGGTAAGCTTTTGGCTTTAGACCATTAGTTATCTCTTACGAGCCATTCAAAGGAAGTCTAAGGTGAATAACCATTGATGAAATTCACTACCATCTGTTTTGCCATTTTAAAGGATTAAAACTTGATTTGCTAAATCCATACCGGTTCGGGAAGCAAGCATCACCATAGTTGCAACCCCAACGCGAGGAGCCTATCTTGAGATTTCCAATTTGCATAAGAGCCAGAGCATAGCTATCCTATCTTCGAGAAACTTGTTTTTACACCCTTTCATTTTAGTCTTTAATGTTAGCTTAGATTAGTTTAAATCTTTCTAAAACATTTACATCTTCTTTTAAAGCTAACATCCATACGAAAATCACCTATTTTCCTAATTTGAATATCACTAGTGTTTGTGAAAACCCTTCCCAGTGAACGATCCTAGAACCACTATGCTATAGTAGCTTGGCTACTTTAGTAATAGTATTTAAGGTATAAATTTTGTTGATACGCCTTTAAAGCTAAGCTACCATGAGTCGCATCATTGCTTTGCCATGGATTCCATAGAACTCTCCTTAATCTTGGATTGCTTTGGTGATCAAATTACTATAAAAAGCACCAAAACTTACACATTTTTATTAGAAGCGATTGCAAAGGTACTTAATATGCTAATTGAGTTAAAAGGTAATAACTACTACTTAGAAGTGTTTAAAAGAGTTAATTACAAGCTATCAAATAGCACTTTTTGAGTAGTAATCACTCTCCCCAACCGACATATTGCTAGCCCCTTAGCAATAAAGGAGAGAGAAAAAAACTAAAGAGTAATATACTTTACAAAATCATGCTGATTACTTCAAAAAATTTTAAGTGGCATGATGATCAAGCTCTCACATGGGACATTAAAGATATAAAACTCAAATTTCAGCAAGAGTTATCAAATACTTTACCTAATCACAATTCATAAAGAAAAGGCATTATGCAAATTGAAGCTTTAAAATCATTTCCACTTCCAAAGGACCAAACCTTACTCTTCCACTAAAATCTAAGTGTTACTTGATAGTTTCCAAATATAGTATGCAAAACTAATCTCTTCCCCCAACCTAGTTCTTTTTCAACACTTAGCAAACTGACCAAATTCAATAGGCTAAGAACGCACCCTTTTATTTCAATTTTTTTTTTTTTATTGTAGGAGTACAAGGCTTAAAGGTATCTTTTTCTAAATTGTCCATGTAATGGGGGTCCATCGATGACTCCCAACCAATTAAGGTTCAGGGCATTAATCTTTAAGGATCTTTCAACCACTAACTCCTCGGATTTTACCCCGGACTTTTGAGAATGAATTTAATACCCAAGCACCTATAGTATGTTAAACTCCACCTATTCACCCTTGTAACGAGCATTGAGGTCGGTGACTCCCAACCAATGAAGGCTTAGGGCACCAGGTTTTAAAGATTTTCACCATATACCCTTCAGACCTTGCTCGGGTTTCAAGGCAAGTAAACATTTTTCTTTTTTTTTTTTTTTTTTCAAAGGCTCATTGGCCTTTTATAAGGTGTCCCAACACTATTAAATGAGGTCAAAGGTACCAAGTCTAAATTTTCCTAAGTCAAGAGGGAAATAGTTTTTCATTTTATAATCGGAACCTATTGTGCATAGTGTGTGAATAGCTTAAAGTGGAAGAACTATGGTTGAATTCAATAGAAGTTCAACAATTCATCAACTTTAGTAAGCATAATACAAACTCTAAGTCAAGTAAAAACAAAAATTCGATTTCTCTTATTTTAATTTGAGAATTTTTCTTTAATAACCATGGAGAGTGGAATAGAAACTTACAAAATTTAAAATTAAACACAATTCAACTAAATTAACAAAATACTTAACATTAACAACAAAAAACTTCCTTCCTCAACTCACCCCCAACCAAGCTGAACATTGTCCTTGATGTGGCATGAGCGATTGAAATTACAGGGAGGAAGTGGTGCCTCCTAAGTGATATGAAGTTCGAGTAGAATAGGAGAAACCACATGTTTCAAAAAACAATAAAAGATATGAGTATAGGAATTAAAATAATGCCAAGAGTACTAAAAAATGATAGAGTTGTATTACTTCATGAAAGTACACTAAAGAGGAAAACAGTTAATACAACCAATCCCAAAATATAAATTATCAAAAGCATGGGATTACAAGTGCTACTATAGTAAGGAAATACATAAAGGAAACTATGCAAATGATAAGATAGTGGTGGGAGGATGATGTGAAGATGATGGCTCAGCTACAAAGGACGGAATGCTAGGGGTGGATGTCTCTGCCTCTCCTGTAGTCGGCTCCTCAGAGGGCATAGTCTGCTCTACAAAAGGAGGGGCCTGTGATGGCTCTGTGGGCTCAGAGAGGATAGGAATGGTGTACTCAGGAGCTGATAGAATACCTAGATGATGCTAAATCTGCCTAAGGATGGCAGTATGCTGAGTTTGAGTGGCGATAATCTGCTCCTGATAATCACGAAGAGTTGTGATCTGCTGAGTAAGGATGCTCTGAGAAGTGGTCAATGCTTGCAAAGTGTGACATAAGCCTCTGTACTCGGAAATGGATATGGCAATCCTAGGCTCAAATGAAGGAGGGGGCTCTGATATAGATGGAATAACAGGGGGAGTCCATGGTATGGCAGATGCTCTCTTGTCAGCTGGTATCTCAACCGGCTATGGCTCCTCTAGCTGCTCTGGATGTGGAATGTCTGGATGCTCTGGTCTAGCTGGGGCTCCCGGGTCTACACTATAGGTTGTGATACTCGTCCATTTGTCGAGAGTGAATATCTCTCGGTAAATGCATCTGCGCTCAAGCTGAGGCTCAGATGGGTACCCCAAGTGCTCCAGAATCTGACATAGCAATCTGGGGAAGAGAAGTGGAATAGCATCCGCGCTGAGAAGCTTCTTCCTATGGACCTTCTCTTCAAAGTACAGAAGAGCGGCCACAATGAGATGATGAGGGCCAAAGAAGAATCCCTCAGATATCCTGAACAATGCCTCTAACAAGACTCCTCTCCTCTGCACCCAATGCTGAAGTGGAAAGATGTTATGGCGCAGGAGTGCATCTATGAAAAACATGCTAGGAGGGAGCTCCTTCCTCAACAGATATTGGCATGTGGATGCCCCTCTGGACAGAATATGAACTATGTCGCTCTGGGAAGGATGAGTCCAGACTCGATAATCCTCTGGACAGGCTGGCTCATAGGGAATACGCAATGCGTCTGCTATGTGTCTAGCTCCTAGAATACCATGGCGTCTGTCTATGGTGAAGTGAATGATAGTAGGATCTCGGACCTAGTGTGTGGTCATGGACTGATAAAAGTCCAATGCTACACAGGGATAGAAAAAATCCCTAAGAGTCATCAAGTGCTCCATATGGTACCTCTGCAGTAGATGGAAGGAGTCCCTGAGCTCTGGCTGAAGTTTGAAAGTAGTTGTGTCAAAGCAGAGCTCGGAGTGGAATGGCCTAGCCCTGCAATCCAAATTACCCTCAATGGGGGGTTGAGTGACCATGGGACGTCTGATAAGCACCTCAAGAGTCATGCCTGAGGGAATCTGAGACTTTGTGGCTGGTGGCTGAGATGGCTGAGGCTCTGAAGACGGCTCTGATAAGTTAATTGGTTTTGATACCTTGGCTTTCTTCTTTGGGGGACAACTACTTGACTTTTTGGCTCGGGAAGAACTTGTCGCGAGTGTGGTGGGTGGCCTCCTCGTTTCATAGCGCCTCGAAGGAGGACTTAACAATGCGTCCTCAATTGGAGGTGGGACGACGAGCGGTTGTGGAGGCTCGGGTATGGAGCCTTGAACAGGGGTCTCTCTTGGGGCTCTCAAACGGCTTGAAGGAGACGAGGACTTAGCTCCTTGGGTTTTTGCCGTGGCTATCTTGAGGAAGGTAGCCGGAGGTGCACGCACAACTTGAGCTCAGATGGGGGAACAAGTGGAAGGTTGCTCTGGTTTGGCTCCTCTCTAGCACCTATTTGAAGTTCAAATGACTGTTTTAAAAGGAAATGTGGAATTTATAATGTTTACAAATGGATGTCAAGCGACGGTTTTAATTTTCGCAGTGGAGAGGCGATTTCACAACAGATAGGCATTTTCACAGTGGAGGGGCACTTTTGCAGCCCATTTCACAGCTGCGAAATGAGGGGGGGCTGCAAAATGGCACTCATGTGCCAAAGGGTGGTTTCGCAGTTGTGAAACCCCCTGCAAAATGGGTATTTGGCTGCGAAAATTAGAGTTTTAAAGCTTTGGGGATTTCGCAGCTGCGAAATGAGGGGGAGAGGCTGCGAAATGGCACTTGTGTGCCAAGGGGTGGTTTCACAGTTGCGAAAATTTTCGCAGAGGAGGGCATGGGGCTGCGAAATCATTTCGCAGCCAAGGGGCGTTTTCGCAGCGTGCTTCTTGGGGCTGCGAAATTATTTCGCAGCCAAGGGCCATTTTCGCAGGGGCTTCCTTTGGCCTACAAAATCTCTCAGGCCATGAATTTTCCCTTGCTTTTGAACTCCTTTTCGCTCCAAGCAATGGTGAAACCAAGTCCATCTAGAATGGCTTACCAGTGATGAGAACCGAAGGAAAAGAGAATAAATGGAGATAAACCTAAGATGGTATACCGATGATGAGAAACCAAATGAAGAAAGAATAAACTAAGATAGTACCTAGGATGGTGTCCCAATGATGAGAAACCAAATGAACAAAGAATAAATTGAGATAGAACGTAGGATGGTGTCCCTGTGATGAGAAACCAAATGAACAAATAATTTAGTTTAGAAAGAACATAGAAAGGTGTCCCAATGGGAGAATAAACTAAGATAGAATGTAGGATGGTCTCCAAAGGATGAGAAATCAAAGGAACAAAGATGAAAGTTTGATTGAACACATGATCGTGTCCCAATGATGATGAGAAACCAAAGGAACCAATTATTGAGCTTAGATAGAATCTAGTATGTTGTCCCAATGAGAAGTGATTACTACCAAAAAGTGCTATTTTGTAGACCTAATTATAATGGTTTTAAGCACCTTTGAGTAGTAATCATATTCATTTAACCCAATTAATTCATTCAGATCCTTAGTAATTGGTTTTAACCATTTTGTGGCAAGTTTACATGTTTTTATCAGCTTATGAATCAATTCAAGCATGCCAAATGATGGAGGAGCTACTTGGACAAGTTATGGCAAAGCTTTTGGAAGCTCAAATTCATGAAGAACCAAGCTTTGGAGCTCCATAGCCCTTTGCCAAAGTCGTTCAAGCCAAGCAAAGGAGAGAAGCAAAGAGAAGCAAAGAGGAAAAGCAAAGAGAAGCAAAGAGGAAAAGCAAGCAAGGGAAAACAGAGGATAGCAGCTGCAGTCTTCTTTCGCATTTTTGGAGCACTTCCCGAAGTCCATTTTTTACATACTATATACCATTTCAAAGCTCTGGAAGTCAAGAATCCAACGCTTCAAACCGTGTACAATTTGGAGCTGAAACGAGGAAGTTATGGCCTTCGGAAGACAACTGCTCCAGGTGTGCGAATGGTGTGCAAATGGTGTGCGAAATTCGCACACCCCCTTAGCTGTGCGAATGGTGTGCGAATGGTGTGCGAAACTCGCACACCCCCCCCTCAGGTGTGCGAAATATTCACACACCCCATGCGTGGTGCGAATTTTTCTCTGTTTTTGCCGACTCCACTTTAGATATTTTCTTTTGTATTTTTTGATGTAATTTCCTTTCTTCTCCTTGTAACAAGCCAATCACAAGCTTTTGCTTTTGTAAAGACTATATAAGGGGTGGAAATCACCTCTCGGCATATATAATATAGGTTACGTTTTACACTTAGAAAAGATACAGAGCCTTGCTCTGTTTTTCTCTCTTCTCCTGTTCTTCCCCATTTCTATTTTCTTAGTAGCCAAACAGCCTCTGAGGGCTTTTCCTCAGAGGATGATTGGCTAAAACTTTTAGTTTCTCAAAGTATGGATGTTATGTGATGTCTTGGATGCAATCCCATGGAAATTTCTCGCACCCGGAAGGTAAGGTAGACGTTTTTCATTAAAGGTTCATTAATGCAAAGTTTGGTTTTTTATTTCCTTTGGACAACTTCCAACGGCCAATACTTGATAAGCTTTTGGATTTCTATCCATTAGTTATCTCCTACGAGCTATTGGAAGGTGAGGTTTTCAATTCCAAGTTTTGTATTAATCCGTTAGAACCAATTTCAATGGCCATTGAAAGGTGAGTTTATCACTGGAATGACTTTGAGTTGCCAATATTTGGTAAGCTTTTTGGCTTTAGACCACTAGTTATCTCTTACGAGCCATTCAAAGGAAGTCTAAGGTGAATAACCATTGATGAAATTCACTACCATCTGTTTTGCCATTTTAAAGGATTAAAACTTGATTTGCTAAATCCATACCGGTTCGAGAAGCAAGCATCACCATAGTTGCAACCCCAACGCGAGGAGCCTATCCTGAGATTTCCAATTTGCATAAGAGCCAGAGCATAGCTATCCTATCTTTGAGAAACTTGTTTTTACACCCTTTCCTTTTAGTTTTTAATGTTAGCTTAAATTAGTTTAAATCTCTCTAAAACATTTACATCTTCTTTTAAAGCTAACATCTATAAGAAAATCACCTATTTTCCTAATTTGAATATCACTTGTGTTTGCGAAAACCCTTCCCAGTGAACGATCCTAGAACCACTATGCTATAGTAGCTTGGCTACTTTAGTAATAGTATTTAAGGTATAAATTTTGTTGATACGCCTTTAAAGCTAAGCTACCATGAGTCGCATCAAATGGCGCCGTTGCCGGGGAAGGTGCCACAAGCACAGTGAAGGAACCATTAAGGGTAACTTGTGATCTTCATCACAAGTTTGGTGAGTTTTCTTATAATTTTTTTTTTAGTTTAGTTTTTATTTAGTTAAATTTTTATTTTCTTTTCTTTTATTTTTATCTTAATTTCAATTTGTGCATTCCTTGTTGGATTCGAGACCAAGAGGGAACCCTGGTACAAGTTGAAGAAAAGAGCCTTAGTTGAATATCATTTTTTTTTTAGAAATGGAAATTCCACATGAAGATCAAAGCTCTTATTATGATCATGAGAAGGACAAATTCGCATACCTATCCATGAGGGATCGGATTGAATTAGGGAAAAGGCAAGTTCAACAAAGCCAATGGGGTAGTAAGTATGCTTTGAATGGAGATGATTCATATGAGCATATGGTAGGGGAGTGCCCTACCATTCCAACTGTGAGAGACATGTACGGTTACCAAAGCTCCTACACCTCAAGTTGGAATAACCATCCCAACCTTACAACCCAACCTCAACCTCACCCATCAATGAGTACATCTTCATTGGAGCAAGCCATTTTGAAGATAAGCAAAGTCATGGAGGCCTTTGTAGGTGAGCAACAAAAGATCAACTCTCGTCTTAATGAAAAGATTGATAATATGGAGAGTTTAATAAATCTAAGAATGGAGGGGGTTTATAATGATCTATCACTAAGGATAGAAAAAGTTCAAGACTCCATTGAGAAGCTCACCAATCTCGACATAGCAAGGGGGAAAAGGAAGCTTCCTCCTCAACCCCACCATAACCTTCAAGGAACCAATGCAAAAAGATCAAGGAAAGTGTTGAAGATCGACACTTTGGTGGGGAATTGCTATGACAACTCTAAGGACCAATCTTCCATTGAAAATCATAAGGTTCAAGATGATAAAGGGTTACTTGAACCCTTTAAGGCATCCACTTCTCCAAGGAAGAGAAGAGACATGAATTCCCTTGGACCAAATGGGAAGGATGCCAATTTTGTTTGGGATCCAGGGGGAATTCAGCATGAAGTGGGTGTGTGAGTGAGGATGAGCTAAATACTTCATCTTCTTTTTGGGGTACATGCTATCAGCTTCATTTAAATTCTATGTTTTCTTTAAATTTATGCATATATTAGTTTGAATTCTTAGCTTTAATTTAGTTTTTATATGTTTTTAAGATGAGTTTTGAAGTGTTCATGCAGGTAGGAAAGCTTGAAAATCGAAGTCTTGGTGAAAACAAGGGAAAACAGGAGAAAAGACAAAACTCAAAAATTCGCACACCCCTTGTGGTGTGCGAATTTCGCGCACAACCCTTGTGCGAAAATGCTTTTGTGCCAATTTCCAAAAACCATGCCTCTGTCTTGGTACTCCACAGAATGCGAAATTTTCGCACAACACAAGGTGTCGTGCGAAATTTGCACTTCCTCTTTACACTCCATAGCTGCGCATTCACTATTCACCACTTTCCATTTTCGGCAATTTCACCTCCTTCCACCATCAAAATCCTTTCAAATCTTCACCCAACCCTCTAAATCCATCCACAATCCAATCCAAACCTTGTTCTTACCAAACCAAAGCCTAAACCATAAGCATTCAAGCCACGTTTTCTTCAAAGGAAACCCATTGCCGCCGGCCATGGGAGCTCCCAATCTTCAATTTTCCTCTTGAAAAGCTCCAATTTTCAAGCCTATTTACCATGAGTCGAATCAAATGGCTTTTTCATACCTAAGCCAGCTTTTCCCACCCTCAAAGGCCACAAATTTTCACCATCTCAAACAAGCCACAATTCTTCAAACGCGCGGGTGAATAGTACCCTGTGCGAAAATTTCGCACACCCCTGAGGTGTGCAAAATTGCACCACCCTTCCCTTGTGCGAATTTTTGAGCTTCTTCATCCCTACCCTCCCCAAATCCCAAGCCTTTGAGCCTTGTCCTCACTGCTCAAAGTGGGGCCCACTCATCATTTTTGTAAATATTTAGTATAAATTCCTCTCTCATTCAATTTTTGAATTTTGAAACAGGTGGTTTACCTTCTCAACTCCAAGTCCACATCACATGAGGTACCACTTCCTTCCTCCTTATTTTCGATTCAAACATTGAGGACAATGTTCATCTCGGTTGGGGGGAGAGATGAGGAAGTAAGTATTAGTTTAAATTTTTATCATACTTAGTTAAATTAGCTACTTTTTGTTTAAATTTTAAAATTTTTGCTTTAAACTCCATGGATACTAAGGATTAACTCTCAAAATTAAATGAGAGAAGTCGAGTTTCAACTTGATTACATGAGTCTTAGAGTTTTTATTATGCTTTTTTCCTAAAGTTGATGAATTATTGAACTCCTATTGATTTCAACCTTATTTCTTCCACTTTAAGCTTATCACACACCGTGCACACTAGGTTCCGATTATAAGATGAAAAACTATTTCCCTCTTGACTTAGGAAAATTTAGACTTGGTACCTTTGACCTCATTTTAATAGTGTTGAGACACCTTGTAAAAGGCCAATGAGTCTTTGAAGAAAATAAAGAAAGAAAGAAAAATGTTTGCTTGCCTTGAAACCCGAGCAAGGTCTGAGGGGTATATGGTGAAAATCTTTAAAACCTGGTGCCCTAAGCCTTCAATGGTTGGGAGTCACCGACCTCAATGCTCGTTACATGGGTGAATAGGTGGAGTTTAGCATACTGTAGGTGCTTGGGTATTTAAAAATTCATTCTCAAAAGTTCGGGTGAAATCCGAGGAGTTAGTGGTTGAAAAATCCTTAAAGCTTGATGCCCTAAACCTTGATTGGTTGGGAGTCATCGATGGACCCCGTTACATGGACAATTTAGAAAATGATGCCTTTAAGCTTTGCACTCCTACAAGAAAAAAAGTTGTGAAAGAAAAGAGGTGCGTTCTTAGCCTATTGGAGGTTGATTAGTTTGCTAAGCTTTGAAAAGAACTAGGTTGAGGGAGAGATTAGTTTGACATACTATATCCGGAAACTAATAAATAACACTTAGATTTTAGTGGAAGAATTTGATTTGGATCTTTTGAGAGTGGAAATTCTTTTGATGCTTAAACTTGCATAATATCCATTCTTTGTACTCTATGATCAAGTGAATGCTTTGACAACTCTTATTATAGGTTGAGTTTTACATCTTTATTGATCCATGGATGTCAATCATGCCACTTGATTATTTTTTGGAGTGATTTGCATGATCCCTTTTATGTATATTATTATAGTTTACTTAGTTTTTATCTCCTCCATTGCTAAGGGACTAGCAATGAGTCGGTTGGGGGGTGTGATTACTACCAAAAAGTGCTATTTTGAAGACCTAATTATGATGGTTTTAAGCACCTTTGAGTAGTAATCATATTCATTTAACCCAATTAATTCATTAAGGTCCTTAGTAATTGGTTTTAACCATTTTGTGGCAAGTTTACATGTTTTTATCAGCTTATGAATCAATTCAAGCATGCCAAATGATGGAGGAGCTACTTGGACAAGTTATGGCAAATCTTTTGGAAGCTCAAATTCATGAAGAACCAAGCTTTGGAGCTCCATAGCCCTTTGCCAAAGTCGTTCAAGCCAAGCAAAGGAGAGAAGCAAAGAGAAGCAAAGAGGAAAAGCAAGCAAGGGAAAACAGAGGATAGCAGCTGCAGTCTTCTTTCACACTTTTTGAGCACTTTCCGAAGTCCATTTTTTACATACTATATACCATTTCAAAGCTCTGGAAGTCAAGAATCCAACGCTTCAAACCGTGAACGATTTGGAGCTGAAACAAGGAAGTTATGGCCTTCGGAAGACAACTGCTCCAGGTGTGCGAATGGTGTGCAAATGGTGTGCGAAATTCGCACACCCCCTTAGCTGTGCGAATGGTGTGCGAATGGTGTGCGAAACTCGCACACCCCCCTCAGGTGTGCGAAATATTCGCACACCCCATGCGTGGTGCGAATTTTCCTCTGTTTTTGCCAACTCCACTTTAGATATTTTCTTTTGTATTTTTTGATGTAATTTCCTTTCTTCTCCTTGTAACAAGCCAATCACAAGCTTTTGCTTTTGTAAAGACTATATAAGGGGTGGAAATCACCTCTCGGCATATATAATATAGGTTACGTTTTACACTTAGAAAAGATACAGAGCCTTGCTCTATTTTTCTCTCTTCTCCTGTTCTTCCCCATTTCTTTTTTCTTAGTAGCCAAACACCTCGAGGGCTTTTCCTCGGAGGATGATTGGCTAAAACTTTTAGTTTCTCAAAGTATGGATGTTATGTGATGGCTTGGATGCAATCCCATGGAAATTTCTCACCCGGAAGGTAAGGTAGACGTTTTTCATTAAAGGTTCATTAATGCAAAGTTTGGTTTTTTATTTCCTTTGGACAACTTCCAACGGCCAATACTTGATAAGCTTTTGGATTTCTATCCATTAGTTATCTCCTACGAGCTATTGGAAGGTGAGGTTTTCAATTCCAAGTTTTGTATTAATCCGTTAGAACCAATTTCAATGGCCATTGAAAGGTGAGTTTATCACCTGGAATGACTTTGAGTTGCCAATATTTGGTAAGCTTTTGGCTTTAGACCACTAGTTATCTCTTACGAGCCATTCAAAGGAAGTCTAAGGTGAATAACCATTGATGAAATTCACTACCATCTGTTTTGCCATTTTAAAGGATTAAAACTTGATTTGCTAAATCCATACCGGTTCGGGAAGCAAGCATCACCATAGTTGCAACCCCAACGCGAGGAGCCTATCCTGAGATTTCCAATTTGCATAAGAGCCAGAGCATAGCTATCCTACCTTTGAGAAACTTGTTTTTACACCCTTTCCTTTTAGTCTTTAATGTTAGCTTAAATTAGTTTAAATCTCTCTAAAACATTTACATCTTCTTTTAAAGCTAACATCTATAAGAAAATCACCTATTTTCCTAATTTGAATATCACTTGTGTTTGCGAAAACTCTTCCCAGTGAACGATCCTAGAACCACTATGCTATAGTAGCTTGGCTACTTTAGTAATAGTATTTAAGGTATAAATTTTGTTGATACGCCTTTAAAGCTAAGCTACCATGAGTCGCATCAAGAAGTATCCAAACGAAACAAAGCATGAATGGAGATCGAACCTATGATGATATCACAAGGTTTAGAAACAAAATTAACAAAGAACAAACTTACATTAAACTTAGGATGGTGTCACAGTGATGAAAAACCAAATGTACAAAAAATAAACTGAGATAGAAACGTTGCATTATGTCCCAAAGATGAGAAACCAAAGGAACAAAGAATAAACTAAGTTTGAACCTAAGATAATGACCCAATGACGAGAAAAAAATAAACAAACAATTCAGTTTAGACAGACCCTAGGATGGCATCCCAATGATTAGAAACCAAGCGAACAAACAAAAAACTTAGATTGAACCTAGGTTCGCATCCCAATCTAGAGAAACTAAAGTAACAAATGACTAAACTTAGATAGAACCTCTACAATTGCGTCCCAATGATGAAAAACCAAAGGAACCACGAATAAATGATTAAATTTAGAATAAGTCTAGAATGGCGTCCCAATGATCAGAAAGAAAAACAACAAAGAATAAACTGATATACAACCTAAGATAGTCTACAAATGAGGAGAAAAAAAATGGAACAATGAGAAAACATAGATAAAACTTAGGATGGTGTCCCAATGATGAGAAACCAAAGGAATAAACGATTAAACATAGATAGAACCTAGGATGGTGTCCCAATAACGAGAAACCAATTGAATAATTGATTAAGCTAAAATAAAACATAGGATTGTGTCCCAATAATGACAAATCAAATGAAAAAAAGAATAAACTCAGACATAACATAAGGTTAGATAGAACATAGGATGGCATCCCAAGGATGAGAAAGCAAGGAACAAAGAATAAACTGAGATAACACCTAGGATGGTGTACCAATGACGAGAAACAAAAGGAACAAATGATTAAGTTTAGACAGAACCTATAATTGCGTCCCAATGATGGGAAACAAAAGGAATAAATAATAAGTAGTGATAGAACCTAGCATGTTGTTCTAATGAAAAGAAACCAAAGTAAGAAAGAAGAAACTTATATAAAATGTAGGATGGTGTCCCAATGACGACAATCCAAAGGAACAAAGAGTACACTGAGATAGAACCTACCATGTTGTCCCCATCATGAGAAATCAAAGGAACAAATTAGAAACATAGACTTAGGATGGTGTTCTAGTGATGAGAAAGAACCGAAGCAAACAATTAACGGAAATTTTATGCTATTCTATGGTGTATCTGATTTCTTTCCTTGAATCATTTGTTGGAATTTCATGTTATTTTTATGATTTCATAAAATGTTTTAATGTGTCATTGCATTTCGGTTTATAGAATTAAAATGTTACCATGATATTGGAATGTATATTGGTATGAAGATTCATGGTTGTGTTGTCGAAATGGTTCATGGTGTGGTTGCATTGCAAGAAGGATAGGGAATTATCACATATGATATTTAGAGAATTGATTGGTGGGAAGTGTTTATGTGATGCTACAGGCATTATCATTTGATATATTGTTTGTGTGGGACCATGGGTCCTTGGGTGAAAGTCCCTAAAGCTCCTCGAGGAAGACACTCCGATGTGGGTGTATGGGGTTGGTCATGCACCTAGTTTTTAGTCCCTAAAGACACGAGGTATGCCTTGCCCTTGGGTGATATTCTGGAATAGTCATTATTATATTGATCGAGTATCTTGTGGAGCATTGATATCTGATGTGTAGATTGGTGTGGGTTAGTCAGTTTATCAGTTGTGAAAGGATGGATGAGGAAAAACAAAGATGAAACCAGCACACACATGCATACATGTTAAACATGATTACACATTTGTTAATGGTTATAAAATGTTTATCATGCCTACTATTAAACATTTAATTAAAGGTTTTTAAGGGTATGCTTAGGATGGTTATAAACTTTCCTACTCAGTTGTGAACTCATCCTATTCCTTCCACCTCTAGATGCAGGTTAGAAGACTTATGCAGGAAATAACGCTTGAGCAATGCTTTATTGTGATTGGATGTTGTTTGCTCACATTGAAAGTGTTTTGAGGCTTTGCCTTTGTATTAAAGACCGAATCTTTTCGTAGGAATGATCTAATATATATATTTGTCAGGTCCACTTGTAGTATGGGCTACTCGTAGTGAACAATGGGGTTTTGGTATATGTAAACTAATAGTCACAAAGTTTAATACAGGATGTACTCTTTATAACAAGTTTTACGTATCCTCTTTTTGCACAAAATCGAGTAGGAACTCAACATTTAAATTTTTGAGACTTATACTGTATTTGAGTTTCAATTTTCTAGTTTGAAGAATAACAAAAACCGGGGTGTGACAATGGGCTAGCTGTAGTGAACCATGGGATTTTGGTTTATGTAAAGTAATGTAGTACAAGTTCTTTTTGTGAAACAAATCATATTTTGTTAACTAAGAGTTACAAAGTTTAATACAGGATGTATACCTCTTTATAACAGGTTTCCATATTCTCTTTTTGCACAAAATCAAGTCATAACTCAACATTTTAAATTTTTGTATCCCCAATTATTTGAAAGCACTTATAGTTTATTTGAGCATCAATTGTAAAGTCTGCAACTCAGGGTGTGAGCATTCCAAGGATGAGAAACCAATTGAACAAAGAATAAACATAAATAGAACCTAGGATGGTGTCCCAATGTTGAGAAACAAAACGAATAAATGATTAAACTTAGATAAAACCTAGGATGGCGTCCTTAAGATGAGAAAGGAAATGAATAAGTAAGATTGGACCTGTGATGTTGTCCCAATGTTGACAAACCAAATGAACAAAGAACAAACTAAGAGAGAACCTAGAATGGTGTCCCAATGACAAGAAACAAAATGAACACACAATTAAGTTTACAAAGAACATATCCCAATCATAAGAAACAAAATGAACAAAGAATTTGAGATAGAACCAAGGATGGTGTCCACACCATGAGAAAACAAAGGAACAAAAAAAGAAATTTAGATTGAACCTAGGATCGTGTCCCAATGATGAGAAACCAATGGAAGAAACGATTAAACATAGATAGAACCAAGGATTGCAACCCAATGATGGGAAACCAAAGGAACAAAGAATAAATTGAGATAGAACCTTGGATGGTGTCCCTATGACAAAACATGAAAGGAACAAACGATTCAGGTTAGAAAAAACCTAGGTTAGCATCCCAAATGTGAGAAACTAAATGAACAAAGAATAAAGAAAAATAGAGCCTAAGATAGTGTCCCAAAAATGAGAAACCTAATGAACAAATGATTAAGCTTAGCTAGAACCTAGGATGACATCCCAATGATGAGGAACCAAACAAACCACGAATAAATTGAGATGGAACATAGGATGGTGTCCCAATGATAACAAATGAAATGAACAAAGTAGAAACTTTGACAAAACTTAGGATGGTTTCCTAATGATAAGAAACCAAAGGAACATAGAAGAAACTTAGATAGAACCTAAGATGTCCCAATGATGAGAAATCAAATGAACAAACGATTAAAATTGGATTGAACTAAGGATCGTGTCCCAATGACAAGAAACCAAGAGGTGATTAAGCTTAAATAGAACCTAGCATGGCGGGCCAATGATTGGAAATAAAGGAACACTAAATTAAGATAGAACCTAGGATGGTGTCCCTATGACAAAAAACGAAAGGAACAAATGATTCAAGTTAGGATGGTATCCCAATGATGAGAAACCAAATGTACAAAGAATAAATAGAGATAGAACCTAAGATGGTGTCCAAATGATGAGAAACCAAAGGAACAAAAAAGAAACATAGGCAAAACTTAGGATGGTGTCCCAACGATGAGAAACCTAACAAAAAACTGATTAAGCAAAACTAGAACCAAGGATGGTGTCATAATGATGAGAAACCAAATGAACATTGTATAAATTGAGATAGAACATAGAATGCTGCCCCAATGATGAGAAGCGAAAGGAACAAAGAAGAAACATAGAACCTATGATGATGTCCCAATGATGAGAAACCAAATAAACAAACAATTAAGCTAGAAACAAAATGAACAAAGAATTTGAGATAGAACCAAGGATGGTGTCCACACCATGAGAAAACAAAGGAACAAAAAAAGAAATTTAGATTGAACCTAGGATCGTGTCCCAATGATGAGAAACCAATGGAAGAAACGATTAAACATAGATAGAACCAAGGATTGCAACCCAATGATGAGAAACCAAAGGAACAAAGAATAAATTGAGATAGAACCTTGGATGGTGTCCCTATGACAAAACATGAAAGGAACAAACGATTCAGGTTAGAAAAAACCTAGGTTAGCATCCCAAATGTGAGAAACTAAATGAACAAAGAATAAAGAAAAATAGAGCCTAAGATGGTGTCCCAAAAATGAGAAACCTAATGAACAAATGATTAAGCTTAGCTAGAACCTAGGATGACATCCCAATGATGAGGAACCAAACGAACCACGAATAAATTGAGATGGAACATAGGATGGTGTCCCAATGATAACAAATGAAATGAACAAAGTAGAAACTTTGACAAAACTTAGGATGGTTTCCTAATAATAAGAAACCAAAGGAACATAGAAGAAACTTAGATAGAACCTAAGATGTCCCAATGATGAGAAATCAAATGAACAAACAATTAAAATTGGATTAAACTAAGGATCGTGTCCCAATGACAAGAAACCAAGAGGTGATTAAGCTTAAATAGAACCTAGCATGGCGGACCAATGATTGGAAATAAAGGAACACTAAATTAAGATAGAACCTAGGATGGTGTCCCTATGACAAAAAACGAAAGGAACAAATGATTCAAGTTAGGATGGTATCCCAATGATGAGAAACCAAATGTACAAAGAATAAATAGAGATAGAACCTAAGATGGTGTCCAAATGATGAGAAACCAAAGGAACAAAAAAGAAACATAGATAAAACCTAGGATGGTGTCCCAACGATGAGAAACCTAACAAAAAACTGATTAAGCAAAACTAGAACCAAGGATGGTGTCATAATGATGAGAAACCAAATGAACATTGTATAATTGAGATAGAACATAGAATGTTGCCCCAATGATGAGAAGCGAAAGGAACAAAGAAGAAACATAGAACCTATGATGATGTCCCAATGATGAGAAACCAAATAAACAAACAATTAAGCTTATATGAACCTAGGATGGCGTTCCAATGATGAAAAACGAAATGAACAAAGAATAAACTAAGATGATAAAAAAAAGTTGGTGTCGATGCAAAAGCAAAGGAAGAAATGGTTAAGGTTAGATAGAACATAGGATGATGTCCAAATGATGATAAACGAAATGAACAAAGAATAAATTGGGATAGAACCTAAGATGGTGTCCCTATTATTAGAAACCAGTGGAACAAAGATTAAACTAAGATAGAACCTAGAATGGTTACATTAATTAGAAACTAAAGGAAAAAAAGAAGAAATTTAAATAGAACCTAGGATGGGGTCCCAATGACAAGAAACAAAAATGATCAAAGAATAAATAAAGATAGAACATAGGATGGTGTGCTAATGATGAGATACCAAAGGAATAAAGAAGAAATTTAGATAGAACCTAGGATGGTGTCCCAATGATAATGAGAAACCAAACGAAAAATGATTAAATATGGATAGAACCTAGGATGGTATCCCAAATGACCAAAGAATAAAATGACAAAGAACATAGGATGGTGTTCTAATGATGAGAAACCAAAGGAACAAATTATTAAACTTCAATAGAAGCTACGATAACGCTGCAATGATGAGAAACCAAATGAACAAAGAATAAATTGAGATAGAACCTAGGATTGTAACCCGGTGATGAGAAATGAACAAACGACGCCATCCTAGGTTCATTCTAAACTTACTCGTTTGTTCCTTTGGTTCCTATTCATTGGGACACAATCCTAAGTTTTATCTTAGTTTATTCTTTACACCATCCTATGTTTTATATCAATTTATTCCTTGTTCATTTTGTTTCTCATCATTGGGACACCATTCTAGGGCCTATCTAAGTTTCTTCTTTTTTCCTTTAGTTTCTCATCACTGGGACGCCATCCTAGGTTTTGTCTAAGTTAATTCTTTGTTCATTTGGTTTCTCATCATTGCAACGCAATTCTAGGCTCTATATGAAACCGCAACTCGTTGCTTATATAGAAGCAAGAACCTTGGTATAATGAAGACGCTACAATCAATTATGGAAGGATTAATTGAAAAGTTGAAGGATAATGCCACGAAAATCTTTCCGATAAGTTGAAAGAGTTCTAAAAGAACTAAAAAGAATTTTCACTCACAAAATTATGAACGAAATCTATATTTATTTTTCAATAAGGTTATGGCTATTTAAATGCAAAGAGGTTAACAATTTTGGTAGTTACAAATCCCCAACTATTCTGCCTAGATTTTGTAGATAGCCAGAAAAGGGAAACTAAAATATTCTTAGTTGGATTCTAAAATTTAATCCATTATTTCCTAAAATCATGCTACCTCAAAATAAAAAGAAAACACGGGAATTTATAATTTATTACTTCACCATAAAATTCAAAAATTAAAATATAATAATAAATAAGAAAGGAAATTTATCAATCTTAAAAGATTGCTTTAGATTGCAATAGCCAATCTCCTTGATGAGTCAAAAATTTGGTAATCACCAATTTAGGAAACTCCATTCAATATACACAATTTGTGACATGTTCTCTTTGGTGGATTCTTCTAGATTATTCCAAAGCTTGAATCATGGAAATCCAACCTTGTGGAACATGTGGAACATGGAAAAAAAATAAACAATAAACTTAGATAGAACATAGGATATTGTCCAAGTGATGAGAAACCAAAGGAACAAACATTAAACTAAAATCAAACCTATGATGGTGTCCTAAATTGGTTCATAAACCGAAGGAACAAACAATTAAGGTTTGATAGAACCTAGGATAGTGTCTCAATGCTGAGAAACCAAATGAAGAAAGAAAAAACTGAGATAGAACCTAGGATGGTGTACCGACGATGAGAAACTAAAGGAAGAAAGGAGAAACCTAGATAGAACCTAGGACTGTATCTCCATAATAGAACCTAGGATGGTATGAAACTAAATGAACAAAGAATAAATTGAGAAAGAACTTAGGATGATGTCCCAATGATGACAAAGCAAATAAACAAATGATTAAGTATAGATAGAACCTAGGATAGTATCTCCATAGTTAAAAACCAAATGAACAAAGAATAAACTAATATAGAACATAAGATGGTTTCCCAAGGATGGTGTCCTACTGATGACAAACCATAGGATCAAAGATGAAACTTAGATTCAATCTAGGATTGAGTTCGATTGATGAGAAATGAAAGGAATAAATGATTAAGCCTAGATAGACTTTAGGATGGCATTAATCCCAATGATGCAAAGGCAAATAAAGAAATAATACTCTAAAATAGAACCTAGGATGTTGTCCCAATGCTTAAAAACCAATCGAACAAATATGATTAAGCATAGACAAAGTTTATATAGAACCTAGGATGGCATCCCAAAGATGAGAAACAAAATGAACAAAGAATCAACTAACATTGAACCTAGAATGGTGTCTAATTGATGAGAAACCAAACATACAATTGATTAAGCTTAGATAGAACCTATGATAACATTCCAATGGTGAGAAACAAAACGAATAAAGAATAAATTGAGCTAGAACCTAAGATGGTGTCTCATTGATGCAAAAGCAAAGGAAGAAACGATTAAGGTTAGAACATAGGATAACATCCTAAGGATGAGAAACCAATGGAATAAAACATAAATAGAGACAGAACCAAGGATGTTGTCCCAATGATGAGAAAACAAAATGAACAAACAATTAAAATTAGATAGACCTAGGATGACGTCCTAATGATGAGAAACAAAATGAACAAAGAGTAAACCTAGATAGAACCTTGGATAGTGTCCCAATGATGAGAAGTTAGAGGAATAAATGATAAAGTTTAAACAAAACCTAGGATAGACTCACAACAATGAGAAACGAAATGAACACAGATTAAGATGAGATAGAACCTATGATGAGAAAGAAAAGTAACAAAGAAGAAAGATAGAAAGAACATTAGATCGTTTCCCAATGATAAGAAACCATATGAACAAAGAATTAATTTAGATAGAACTTAGGATTGTGTCCACAGGACGAGAAACCAAAGGAACAAATGATTAAGCTCAGATAGAATCTAGGATGGTGTCCCAACAATTAGAGAAAAATGAACAAAAAATAAATTGAGATAGAACTTAGAAGTTTGTTCATATGACGAGAATCCACAGTAACAAAAAATAAATTGAGGTTGAATTTAGGACCATGTCCAAATGATAAGAAACCGAAGGAACTATGAAGAAACGTAGAGAACCACATATGGTGTCCTAATGACGAGAAAACAAATGAATGAATGATTAAACTTATACAAAACATAGGATGCCGACCCAATGAGAAATCAAATCAACAAAGAATAAATTGAGATAGAACCTATGTTGGTTTCCCAAAGATGAGAAACCAAAGGCATAAAGAAAAAATTTAGATAGAAACCTAGGATAGTGTCCTAATGATGAGAAACCAAACAAACAAACGATTAAGCTTAGATAGAACATAGGATGGTGTACCAATGATGACAAACCAAAGGAACAAAGAATAAACGAAGATAGAACCTAGGATAGTGTCCCAATGATGAGGAACCAAGGGAACAAAGGAGTAAGTTTAGATAGAATCTAGGATGGTCTCCCATTGATGAGAAATCAAATGAACAAAGAATAAACTAAGTTAGAACCTAAGATGGTGTCCAATTGATGAGAAACCAAAATAACATAGAATAAATTGATATAGAACCTAGGATAGTGTTCCAATGAAAGGAAACCAAAAGAACAAATAATTTAATTTAGAAAGAACCTAGAATGGTGTACCTATGATGAGAAAGAAATTAAACAAAGATAAATTGAGATAGAATGTAGGATGGTCTCCAAAGGATGAGAAACTGATTACTACTCAAAAAGTGCTATTTCATAGCTTGTAATTAACTCTTTTAAATACTTTTGAGTAGTAGTTATCACTTTTAACCCAATTAACATATTAAGGACCCTTGTAATCAATTCTAATCAAATTGTGTCAAGTTTTGGTGTTTTGATAGCTTTTTTATCACCAAAGCAATCCGAGATTGAGGAGAGTTCTTTAGGAATCCATGGCAAAAGATGTCCGGACAGGGCATCCGGACACACCATCGGAGGGGGAGGAACGTGATTTGTGGCAGGCTTTCGGAATGAAGTAGCAAGGCTTGCTCACTTTAGTCAATGTTTTCCATCTGGACAACATATCCGGATAGGATATGCTATCGTTCGGGTGTGATGATTACGAGTGTCGTGTGCTTCTCCCTGAGGGAGCCGGATAGCATGGCGGCGCATGTCCTCTTGGGGAATCCGGATGGAGTTGAGCCGGATAGCATGGCGGCGCATGTCCTCTTGGGGAATCCGGATGAGTTGAGCCGGATAGCATGGCGGCGCATGTCCTCTAGGGAATCCGAATGGAGTTGAGCCGGATAGCATGACGGCGCATGTCCTCTTGGGGAATCCGAATGGAGTTGCACCGGATAGCAATGCGCGCTCCGTGTCATCAGGGGGAGAGGTCCCTACACCTTGCACACGCAGACGGTCCCCCTTTGCGGCGCGCGACATAGCTCATTCCACCGGGGAGGAATTCTATTCGGCCGATGTTCCATCTTCTCCGGATAATTCACATACGGCGCCTGACGCCGGATGGGAGAGGAGGCGTTTCAAATTCCCAGGTCAGACATATCCGGATCCTCTGATAGCGCTCACCCGGAGAGCATCCGCAGCCGACATTTCAGATTACCCAGATTTTTGCATAGTACCGCGGTGTTCTCCTGAAGCTTCCCGATATTTTTACCGACATTTTGAGATATTTTGCTTTAGATATTTGATGTCTAAATCCCCAAAATCTCCTTGTAATCCACCTATCATAGGATTCCTTAGTCTTTAAGTAAGAACAAGGGGTGAATAACCTCTTATATGTAGTTTGTAATCTTCTTTAGAAAATATAGAATCTCTCAGGAGCTTGTTCTTGGAGACACCCTTTTGTATAAGGAAGAAGTATATTTTACAGAGCACTTGCTCTGTTTTTCCTATATATTTTTGTTTTCTCGTTCTTCTTATTTCTAGCCAATCAAACTTGAGGAGTTTTCCTCAGAGGATGAGAGGCTAGGCTCTTCGTCTCTTGGAGTGAAGAAAGCCGGGTAAGTTTCCTCATGCATAAATTGGAAGTTTTGTTGTTTTAGTTTTTAATAAAGAGAAAGTGTGACCCGTTAATGGTTTTTATCTTTTTAGTTAACTTAAAAAGCCTTTAAATCACTTGAGCCAACACTTGGTAAGGCACGTGATCTCCGTCCATGGAGATGCACTTGTTTATCTCTTGCGAGCTTTTGGGAGGTGGTTTGAAGGTAGGATTTTCTAGAATAGCCAACACTTGGTAAGCTTTTGGACTCTAAGGAGACATCCATTAGTTATCTCTTGCGAGCTTATGAAGGGAAATCCAAGGTTAAAGATCACCTTGAATGGCAAATGCTAGGTGAGAGGCACGAGCCATTGCAAGTTGCATCAGTGAGAGGGATTTAGTGTTTGAACCCATTAAAGGGAAGCATCTGTACCACACCGGTTAGAGAATTAACTATATGTTAATTCTCTAATGCGAGGAAAAGAAACAAGTGACCAGAACTCTCCTTTTTGTACAAGGAATCTGAGCCCAGTGATCTAAACTCCAAGAAACACTTTTCTTTGTAAGTAAAATCAGTTACTATTTTTGGTTAGTTTAAAACCAAACCTTTTTCATTCAAACATCTTTATGTTTTCTTTTAAAGCTAACCTTGAAATGAAAAGGCACCAATTCAGCTCTTGAATTAATATCAATTGTGAAGTGAAAACCCATCCCAGTGAACGACCCTAGAGCCACTATGCTATGCTAGCTAAGGCTATCCTAGTACATGGTGTAATAGGTTATAAATTTTGTTGATTACTCCCTTTTGAGGACCACAATCAAGGGACACCAGCTGGACACGAATCAAATGGCACCACTGTCAAGGACCATTGAGAGGACATGAATCAGCTGAGATACCAATTAGGATCGAATCAAGAAACCAAAGCAACAAAGACGATAGTTAGATTGAACCCATGATCGCATCCCAATGACCATAAGAAACCAAAGGAACCAACTATTGAGCTTAGATAGAACCCAAGATAGTGTCCCAATGATGAGAATCTGAACGAAACAAAGAATAAACTCAGATCAAACCTATGATGGTGCCACAAGGATGAGAAACTAAAGTAACAAAGAAGAAACTGAGATAGAACGTAGGATGGTATCCGAATGATGAAAAACCAAAAAAAAAACAAAGAATAAACTAAGATTGAACCTAGGATAGTGCCCCAATGACGAGAAAACAAATGAAGAAAGGATAAAATGAGATAGAACCAAGACAATTAAGTTTATGCAAAACCTAGGATGATGTCCTAATGATGAGAAACTAAATGAACAAAGAATAAACAATGATAACCTAGGATCATGGCCAAAATATAAGAAACTAAAGGAACAAAGAAGAAACTTAAACTGGACCTAGGATCGTGTCCCAATGATGAGAAACCAAAGTAATAAACAACTAAGCTCAGATAGAACCTCTACAATACGATTGCATCGCAAAGACGAAAAACCCAAGGAACAAAGAATAAATGATTGAAATTTAGACAAAATGTAGGATGGTGTCCCAATGATGAAAAACAAAATGAACAAAGAATAAACTTATATACATCCTATGATAGTCTCCAAATGAAGAGAAACCAAAGGAACATTGACAAAACTTATATAGAACTTAGGATGGTGTCCCAATGATGAGAAACTAAAGAAACAAAGAAGAAACTCAGATAGAATCTACGGATGTGTCCCAACCATTAGAAACCAAAGGAAAAAATGGTTAAACTTAGATAGAACTTAGGATGGTGTCCCAATAATAAGAAACTAAAGGAACAAATGATCAACATTAGATAGAACCTAGGATAACATCCCAAATAATGAGAAACAAAGTAAACTAAGAATAAAAAGAGATAGAACCTTGACCCCTCAATGATGGGAAACCATATGAACAAAGAACAAACTAATATAGAACATAGGATATTGTCCCAATGATTGGAAATCAAAAAAACAATTGATTAAGCTTAGATAGAATATAGGATGATCTCCCAATCATAAGAAACTAAATGAAACAAAGAATATACTAAAATAGAACCTAGGAAGCTGACCCAATAATAAGAAACAAAAATAACAAAGAATAAACTGAGATAGAATGGTGTCCCAATTATGAGAAACCAAATGAATAAAGAAGAAACTTAGATAGAACCTAAGATTGAATCCTAATGATGAGAGACCAAACAAACAAATGATTAAGCTTATATAGAACCTAGGAATTCAACCCAATGATGAGAAACCAATTGAATAATTGATTAACCTCATATAGAACCTAGGAATTCAACCCAATAATGAGAAACCAAAGGAAAAAAATAAGAAAATTAGAACCTAGGATTGCATCCCAATGATGAGAAACCAAATGAACAAAGAATAAACAGAGATAGAAACTTGATGATGTCCCAATGATAAGAAAAAAAAATGAACAAAGAATAAGCTCAAATAGAACCTAAGATAGTGTCGCATTAAAGCCAAAGTAAATGAAGAAATGATTAAGGTTAATAGAACATAGGATGGTGTCCTAAGAATGAAAACCAAAAGAATAAAGAATAAACCGAGATAGAACCTAGGATGGTGTCCCAATGACGAGAAACCAAAGTAAGAAACGATTAAGTGTATATAGAACCTATGATGGACTCTCAATAATGGGAAACCAAAGGAATCAATAAACTGAGATAAAACCTAGCATGGTGTCCCAATAATAAGAAACCAAAGGAACAAAAAAGAAACTTAGATAAAACATAGGATGGTGTCCCTATGACAACAATACAAAGGAACAAAGAATAAAATTGAAATAGAACCTAGGATGGTGCCCCCATGACGAGATACCAAGGGAACAAAGAAAAAATGTAGAACTTCGGATGGTGTCCTAGTGACGAGAAACCAAAGGAACAAATGATTAACCTTAAACAAAACCTAGAATGGTCTCCCATTGATGTGATACCAAACAAACAAACGATTATGCTTAGATAGAACCTAGGATGGAATCCTTACGAGAAGAAACCAAGGGAAGAAACTTATATTCAACCTAGGATGAAGTTCGATTGATGAGAAATGAAAGGAAAAACGATTAAGCTT
The DNA here is from genome assembly GCA_037355405.1 of Vitis amurensis. Lineage (NCBI taxonomy): Eukaryota > Viridiplantae > Streptophyta > Magnoliopsida > Vitales > Vitaceae > Vitis > Vitis amurensis. The sequence continues at coordinate 12,023,606 of CM074687.1, read as the reverse complement.
AGTTAAAATTTAGGATGGCATCCTAATGATGAGAAAGTGATTCAACAAAGAATAAACTAAGGTAGAACCCAGGATGGTGTCACATTGATGCGAAACCAAAGCAACAAAGAAGCAACCGAGATAGAACCTTGGGATGTGTCCCAATGATAAGAAACCAAAGGAACTAACAATTAAGCCTACATAGAACGTAGGATGGCATCCCATCAATGACAAAACAAATGACCAAAGAATAAATTGAGATGGAACTCTAGATGGTGTCACATTGATGTGAAAACCAACAGAAGAAACGATTAGGGTTGGATAGAACTTGGGATGGTGTCCCACTGATGAGAAACCAAATTAACAAAGAATAAATGGAGATGAACCTAGGATAGTGTCCCAATGATGAGAAACCAAAGGAACAAACAATTAAGTTTAGATAGAACCTAGGATGGCATCCTAATGATGAAAAATCTAATTAACAAAGAATAAACTAAGATAGAACCTAGGATTGTGTCCCAATAATGAGAAGCCAAATGACCAAAGAATAAATTGCGATAGAACCTAGGAGGGTGTCGCAATGATGAGCAACCAAATGAACAAAATATTAAGCTTATATTGAACCTATGATATCTTTCTAATTATAGATGAAACCAAATGAACAAAGAAAAAACTCAAAATAAACTTAGTCGTGTCCCAATGATTAGAAACAAACGTAATTGAAAAGATACTTAGAACCTAGAATCACATCCCAATGATTAGAAACCAAATGATCAAATAAGAAACTGAGAATGAACATAGGATTGTGTTAGAATGATGAGAAAGCAAAGGAACAAACATTTACGCTTAAATAGAACCTAGGATAGTTGTCCATTGATCAGAAACCAAATGAAAAAAGAATAAACGGAGATAGAAACCAGAATGGTTTCCCAATGATGAGAAACAAATGTAATAAAGAAGAAACTTAGATACATCTTAGGATGGTGTCCCAATTATGAATAACCAAATGAGCAAAGAATAAATCGAGATATAACCTATGATGGTGTCCCAAATGACAAGAAAAAAAAAGGAGCATACAATTAGGTGTAAAAAGAACCTAGGATGGAGTCCGAACAATGACAAACCAAAGGAAAAAACAATTAAGCTACAATAAAACCTAGGATAGCGTTCCACTGATCAGAAACAAAATGAACAAAGAATAAACAAAAACAGAAACTAGAATGGTGTCCCAATTATGAGAATCAAAAGTAACAAATAAGAAACTTAGATACAACTTAGGACGGTACCCAATGCTGAGAACCCAAATAAACAAAAAATTAAATTGAGATAGAACCTAAGATGGTGTCCCAATGATGGGAAACCAAATGACAAATTGATTAAATTTAGAAAGAACTTAGGAAAGCGTCCCAATATTGAGAAATCAAAGGAACAAACGATTATGTTTACATAGAACCTAGTTACGCATCCCAAAGAATAAACAAAGATAGAACCTATGATGGTGTCCCAATGATGAGAAATAAAGTAACAAAGAAGAAACTTAGATAGAACCTGGGAACCAATCCCAATGATGAGAAACAAAAGGAAGAAAAAAGAAACTTAGATTCAGCCTAACTTGCAGTCCTATTGATGATGAGTAAACAAAAGGAACTAACGTTTAAGCTTAGATAGAACCAAGGATGGGGTCCCAATCATAGGAAAACAAATAAACAAAGATTACGCGATAGAACCTAGGATAGTGTCCCAATGATAAGAAACTAAAGGAACAAACATCAAACTTAAATCAAACCTATGATCGTTTCCCAATGTTGAGAAAGTAAAGGAACAAACAATTAAGGATAATTAGAAACTAGAATGGTGCCCCAATGATAAGAAACAAAACTAACAAAAAAGAAACTCAGATAGAACATAGGAGACGTCCAAATAATGAAAAACCAAATGAATAAAGAATAAATTGAGAAAGAGCCTAGGATGATGTCCCAATGATGAGAAACCAAAGGAACAAATGATTAAGTTTAAAGAGAACATAGGATTGCGTTCCATTGATCAGAAACCAAATGAACAAAGACTAAACTAATATACTAACTAGAATGATGTCCTAATGATCAGAAACAAAAGTAGTAAAGAAGAAACTTGGATACAACCTAGAATGGTGTTCCAATGATGAGAAACCAAATGAACAAAGAATAAAACGAGATAAAATATAGGATGGTGTCCCAATGACGAGAACCTGAAGGAACAAACAATTATCTTTAGATAGAACCAAGTTTTGCATCCCAATAATGAGAGACGAAATGAACAAAGAATAACCTGTGCTAAAACATATGATGGTGTCTCAATAAGGAGAAAACAAAGTAACAAAGAAGAAATTTAGATAGAACCTGGGATGGTGTCCCCATGATTAGAAACCAAAGGAACAAAGAAGAAACTTCGATTCACCCTAGGATGCAGTCCTATTGATGAGAACGAAAGGAACTAACATTAAAGCTTTAGATAGAACTTAGGATGGCATACCAATAATGTGAAAGTAAATAGAAAAAGAATAACATTAGATAGAGATTAGGATATTGTCCCAAATATGAGAAACCAAAGGAATAAGCATCAAACTCAAAACAAAACAATGATGGTGTCCTAATATTTAGTAACTGAAGAAACAAATTATTAAGGTTAGATAGAACCAAGGGTGATGCCCCAATGATGAAAAACCAAACAAAGAAATAATCAACTAAGATAGAACATAGGATGGTGTCCCAATCAGCAAAAACCAAGGGGACAAAGAAGAAACCTAAATAAGAAGCAAGGAGGGTGTCACAATGATGCGAAACCAAAGGAACAAAAAAGAAACCTTAATAGAAGCAAGGAAGGTGTCACAATGATGAGAAACCAAACGAACAAACAATTAAGCTTATACAAAACGTAGGATGTCTTCCCAATGATATGAAACGAAATAAACAAAGAATAAATTGAGAAAGAACCTAGGATGGTGTCGCAAAAATTAGAAACCAAATGAACATAGAATAAACTAATAAAGAACATAGGATGGTGTCCCAATGATGAGAAACCAATGGAACAAACGATTAAGCTTAAATAGAACTTAGGATAGCATTCCACTTATTAGACACAAAATGAACAAATAATAAAATGAAATAATAATTAATGGTATTGCAATGATGAAAAGCAAAAGAAACAAATACAAAACTTAGATACAACCTAGGATGTTGTCTCAATAATGAGAAACCATATTAACAAAGAATAAATTGTGTTAGAATGTTGGATGGTGCCCCATTGGCAAGAAACTAAGGTACAAGCAATTAAATTTAGATACAACCTAGGATGGTGTCCCATTGATGAGAATCCAATGGAACACAAGATTATGTTTAGATAGAACCTAGCTTTGCCTCCGAATGATGAGAAACAAAATAAACATAGAATAAACTGAGGTACAACCTACAATGTTGTCCCAATGATGAAAAACAAAAGTAACAAAGAAGAAACTTACATAGAACCTAGGATGGTGTCCAAATGATGAGAAACCAAATGAAGAGAGAAGAAACTTATGTTCAATCTAGGATGCAGTCCTATTGATGAGAAATGAAATCAACCAACATAGCATCCCAATGATGAGAAACAAAAAGAACAAATGGTTAGGCTTATGTAGAACCAATGATCTCATTCCAATGATGAAAAACCAATTGAACAAAGAATAAATTGAGAAAGAACCTAGGATGTCATCCCAATGATGAGAAACCAAAATGAACAAAGAATAAACTAAGATTAAATGTAGCAAGGTGACGTAATGATGAGAAATCAAAGGAATAAAGAATAGACTACAATAGAGAACAAACAATGTTTAGATAGAACCTAGTTATGCATTCCAATGACGAGAAACGAAATGAACAAACAATAAACAAGGATAGAACCTATGATGGTGTCCAAATAATGATAAACAAAAGTAACAAAGAGGAAACTTAGATAGAACCTAGGATGTTATATTGAGAAACTAAAGGAAGTAACGTTTAAACTTAGATAACCTAGGATGGGGTCCTAATGATAGGAAAATAGCTAAACAAAGAATAAATTTAGATGGAACCTAGGATAGTGTCCCAATGATGAGAAACCAAAGGATCAAACATCAAACTTAAATCAAACCTATGATGGTGTCCCAATGTTAAGAAACCAAATGAAGAAAGAAAAAACTGAGATAAAACCTAAGATGGTGTAGCGAAGATGAGAAACTAAAGAAAAAAAAGAAGAAACATGGATAAAACCTAGGATGATGTCCCATTGATGAGAAATGAAACAAACAAAGAATAAACTAAGATAGGACATAGGATCATGTCCCAATGACGAGAAACAATGAAGAAACCTAGATAGAACCTAGGAGGGTGTCACAATGATGAGCAACCAAATGAACAAAATATTAAGCTTATATTGAACCTATGATGTCTTTCCAATGATATATGAAACCAAATGGACAAAGAAAAAACTTAGAATAAACTTAGGATGATGTCCCAATGACTAGAGACAAACGTAATAGAAAAGATACTTAGAAACTAGAATGACATCCCAATAATTAGAAACCAAATGAACAAATAATAAACTGAGAATGAACATAGGATTATGTCAGAATGATGAGAAAGCAAAGGAACAAACATTTACGCTTAAATAGAACCTAGGATAGCTGTCCATTGATTAGAAACCAAATGAAAAATGAATAAACGGAGATAGAAACCAGAATGGTTTCCCAATGATGAGAAACAAATGTAATAAAGAAGAAACTTAGATACATCTTAGGATGGTGTCCCAATGATGAAAAACCAAGTGAGCAAAGAATAAATCGAGATATAACCTATGATGGTGTCCCATATGACAAGAGAAAAAAAAGGAGCATACGATTAGGTGCAGAAAGAACCTAGGATGGAGTCCGGACAATGACAAACCAAAGGAAAAAACAATTAAGCTGAAATAAAACCTAAGATAGTGTTCCACTAATCAGAAACCAAATGAACAAAGAATAAACAGAAACGGAAACTAGAATGGTGTCCCAATTATGAGAATCAAAAGTAACAAATAAGAAACTTACATAGAACATAGGATGGTGTCTAAATGATGAAAAACCAAATGAAGAGAGAAGAAACTTATATTCAATCTAGGATGCAGTCCTATTGATGAGAAACGAAATCAACTAACATTAAAGGAACCAATGGAAAAGGAAAAGGAAACAAACTCAAATAGAAATTAGGTTGGTGTCCAAATGATAAGAAACCAATGGAACAAACGATTAAGTTTAAATAGAACTTAGGACAATGTTCCACTAGTTAGACACAAAATGAAACAAAGAATAAAATGAAATAAAAACTATAATGGGGTCCCAATGATAAGAAACAAATAAGAAACTTAGATACAACCTAGGATGGTGTTCCAATGATGAGAAACAAGTAAGAAACTTAGATACAACCAAGGATGGTATCCCAATGATGAGAAACCAAATGAATAAATAGTCAACTGAATTAGAGGATGGTATCCTTATGATGAGAAACCAAATGAATAAAGAATCAATTGAGTTAGAACCTTCGACGGTGTCCCATTGACGAGAAGCAACATAACAAACGATTAAATTTATAAACAACCTAGGACGGTGTCTCAATGGTAAAAAACCAAAGGAACAAACATCAAACTTAAATTAAACATAGGATGGTCCCCCAATGTTTAGTAACTGAAGGAATTAATGATTAAGATTGAATAGAACCTAGGATGGTGTCCCAATGATGAGAAGCCAGATGAAGAAAGGAAAATTTGGATAGAATCTAGGATGAAGAAAGGAAAAGGAAAGAAATACTAATAGCAATTAGGTCGGCGTGTCAATGATAAGAGGCTAATGGAACAAACGATTAAGCTTAAATAGACCTAGGATAGCGTTCCACTAATAAGACATAATATAAACAAAGAATAAAATGAAATAGAAACTTGAATGGTGCCCCAATGATGAGTAACCAATTGAATAAAGAAGAAATTAAGTTACAACCTTGGATGGTGTCCTATTGATGAGAAGCAAAGGAACAAACTATTAAGTTTATAAACAACATACGATGGTGTCCCAATGATGATAAACCAATGGAACAAAAGATTATGTTTGGATATAACCTAATTTTTCCTCTGAATAATGAGAAATGAAATGAACAAAGAATAAAATGAGAAACAAAAGTAATAAAGAAGAAACCTACATAGAACATAGGATGGTGTCCTAATGATGGGAAAGCAAATAAACAAAGAATAAACATAGATAGAAAAGCCTAGGATATTGTCCCAAAGATAAGAAACCAAAGGAACAAACATCAAACTTAAATTAATCCTAGTATGGCCTCCCAATGTTCAAAAACCAAAGGAACAAACGATTAAAGTTGGATAGAACCAAGGATGGTGTCCCAATGATGAGAAACCAGATGAAGATAGAAAAAAAACTGAGAAAAAACCTAGGATGGCATGCCAATTATGAGAAACTAAACGAAAAGGAAATAAACACATAGAAATTAGGCTAACATCCAAATAATAAGAAATTCTAGAATCTAGGATACTGTTCCATTGATCATAGACAACATGAACAAAGAATAAAATGAAATAGAAATTAGAATGTTGTCCCAATAATGAGAAACATAAGTAACAAATAAGAAACTTAGATACAACATAGGATGACATCCTAATGATGGGAAACCAAATGAATAAAGAATAAACCGAGGTAGAACCTTTGATGGTGCCCATTGATGAGAAAAATAGGAACAAACGATTAAGTTTAGAAACAACCTTGGATGGCATCCCAATGATGAGAAAAAAAAAATGAACAAAGAATAAACAAAGGTAAAATCTATGATGTTGTCCTAATGATGGGAAGCAAAACTAGCAAACAAGAAACTTACATAGAACCTAGGATGGTTTCCCAATGATGAGGAACCATATGAAGAGAGAAGAAACTTAGATTCAACCTAGATGCAGTCCTATTGATGAGAAATGAAAGGAACTAACGTTTAAGTATGGATAGAACCTATGATGGCGTCCCAATGACAAGAAAACAAATAAATAAAGAATAAACTTAGATAAAACTTAGGATGCTATCCCAATGATGAGAAAACAAATAAATAAAGAATAAACTTAAATAAAACTTAGGATGCTATCCCAATGATGAGAAACCAGAACAAACATCACAATTAAATTAAACCTAAGATCATGTCCCATTGTTAAAAAAATTGAACAAACAAACGATTAAGGATAAATGAAGAAAGAGAAAACTAAGATAGAACCTGGGATGGTGTACCAATGATGACAAACTAAAGGAAAAAGGAAGAAACACAAATAGAAACAAGCCTAGCATCCTAATGAAAAAAGAATAAACTGAGATAGAACATAGATGGTGTCCCAATAATGAAAACCAAAGTAACAAAGAAGAAACTTAATAAAACCTAGGATGGTGTCCTAATGTTGAGAAACCAAATGAAGAGAGAAGAAACTTATATTCAACCTAGGATGCAGTCCTTTTGATGAGAAATGAAATGAGCTAACTTTTAAGCTTAGATAGAGCCTAGAATGGCATTCCAATGATGGGAAAACAAATAAACAAAAAATAAACATAGATAGAACCTAGGATGGTTTCCTTGTGATGATAAACCAATGGAACAAACATCAAACTTAAATCAAACCTACGATGGTGTTAGAATGTTCAAAAATCAAAGGAACAAACAATTAAGCTTAGAACCTAGGATAGTATCCAAAAGCTAAGAAACCAAATGAAGAAAGACAAAACTGAGATAGAACCTAGGATGGTGTACCAATGATGAGAAACCAAATGAAGAAAGAAAAAACATAGATAAAACCTAGGATGACATCCTAATGATGAGAAACCAAACGAACATACAATTAAGCTTATATAGAACCTAAGATGTCTTCCAATGATATGAAACAAAATGAACAAAGAATATATAGAGAAAGAACCTAGGATGATGTCCCAATGATGAGAAAGCAAATGAACAAATGATTAAGCATAGGATGGTGTCCCAATGATAATAAACCAAAGGGATGTAAAAAAAAAACCTAGATAGAACCTAGGATGGTGTACTATTGATAAAAAACTAAAGGATGAAAGATGAAACTTAGATTCAACCTAGGATTGAGTTTGATTGATCAGAAAAGAACGTAAACAATTAAGCTTAGATAGAATTTAGGGTGGCATCCCAATGATGCAAGGGCGAATGAAGAAAGAATGCTCTAAGATAGAACCTAGGTTGGTATCCCAATGATGAGAAACCAATCGAACAAATGATTTAAGCATAGACAAAGCCTATATAGAACCTAGGATGAGTTTCCAAAGACGAGAAAACAAAATAACAAAGAATAAACCGAGAAAGAACCTAAGACGGTGTCCAATTGATGAGAAACTAAACATACAATTGATTAAGCTTAGATACAATCTATGATGGCGTTCCAACTATGAGAAACAAAATGAACAAAGAATAAACTGAGATAGAACCTAAGATGGTGTCACATTGATGCAATAGCAAAGGGAGCAACGATTAAGTTTAGATAGGACATAGAATGACATCCCAAGGATGAGAAACCAAAGGAATAAAACATAAACAAATATAGAACCTAGGATGTTGTCCCAATGATGAAAAACCAAGGGAATAAGTGATTGAGTTTAAATAGACCTGGATTGTGTCCTAATGATGAGAAAGAAAATGAACAAAGAATAAATTTAGATAGAACCCTGGATGGTGCCCCAATGATGACAAACCACATGAAGAAACAGTGAAGTTTAGATAGAATGATAGACTCACAATGATGAGAAATGAAATAAACAAAGATTAAGATGAGATAGAACCTACAATGGTGTTCCAATGATGAGAAAGAAAAGTAACAAAGACGAAACTTTGAAATAATTTAAGATGGTGTCTCAATGATGAGAAACCAAATGAACAAAAAATTAATTCGGAATATATTCGAAACCGAATTAACCTAAGATCAAAGGATGAGCAACTAAACGATCAAAGAAGATACTAATATTAAACCTAAGATCATGTCCCCATTGATTAGAAACAAAAGGAACAAACGATTAAGCTCGGATAAAACCCAAGATGATGTCCTCACAATGAGAAAACAAATGAACAAAACATAATCTGAGATAGAATTTAGGATGTTGTCCCAATGAAGATAATCCACAAGAACAAAGAATAAATTATGGTTGAACTTAGGATACAGGCCTAATGATAAGAAATCAAAGAAACAAAGAAAAAACTTGGATAGAACCACATATAGTGTCTCAATGATAGAAAACCAAAGGAAAAAATAATTAACTTTAGATAGAAACTAGGATTGTGTCCCTTGATGAGAAGCCAAAGAACAAATGATTAAGCTTATATAAAGAATAGAATGTCGACCTAATAATGAGAAATCAAATAAACAAAAAATAAATTGAGATAGAAGCTAGGATGGTGTCCCAATGATGAGAAATGAAATGAACAAAGAAGAAACATAGATAGAAGCTAGGATGGTGTCCTAGTGATAAGAAACCTAACGAACAAATGATTAACCTTAGATAGAACCTAGAATGGCTTACCAGTGATGAGAACCAAAGGAAAAGAGAATAAATGAAGATAAAACCTAAGATGGTATACCGATGATGAGAAACCAAATGAACAAATAATTTAGTTTAGAAAGAACATACAAAGGTGTCCCAATGTGAGAATAAACTAAGATAGAATGTAGGATCGTCTCCAAAGGATAAGAAATCAAAGGAACAGAGATGAAAGTTTGATTGAACACATGATCGTGTCCCAATGATTATGAGAAACCAAAGGAACCAATGATTGAGCTTAAATAGAATCTAGTATGTTGTCCCAATGAGAAGAATCCAAAGGAAACAAAGCATAAACCGAGATTGAACCTATGATGGTATCCCAAGGTTTAAAAAAAAAATTAACAAAGAAGAAACTTACATTAAACTTAGGATGGTGTCATAGTGATGAAAAACCAAATGAACAAAAAATAAACTGAGATAGAACGTTACATTATGTCCCAAAGATGAGAAACCAAAGGAACAAAGAATAAACTGAGTTTGAACCTAAGATAGTGACCCAATGACGAGAAACCAAATAAACAAACAATATAATTTAGACAGACCCTAGGATGGGAAACCAAATGAACAAACAAAAAACTTAGATTGAACCTAAGATCGTATCCCAATCAAGAGAAACTAAAGTAACAAATGACTAAACTTAGATAGAACCTCTACGATTGTGTCCCAATGATGAGAAACCAAAGGAACAACGAATAAATGATTAAATTTAGAAGAAGTCTACAATGGCGTCCCAATGATCAAAAAGAAAAGAACAAAGAATAAACCGATATACAACCTAAGATAGTCTACAAATGAGGAGAAAAAAATGGAAAAATGACAAAACATAGATAAAACTTAGGATGGTGTCCCAATGATGATAAACCAAAGGAACAAACGATTAAACATAGATAGAACCTAGGATAGTGTCCCAATAACGAGAAACCAATTGAAAAATTGATTAAGCTAATATAAAACTTAGGAAGGTGTCCCAATGATGAGAAACAAAAGCAACAAAGAAGAAACTTAATTATGATCTAAGATTGTGTCAATGATGAGAAACCAATTGAACAATTGATTAGGCTAAAATAAAACTCGGGAAGGTGTCCCAATGATGAGAAACCAAAGCAACAAAGAAGAAACTTAATTACCACCTAAGATTGCGTCTCAATGATGAGAAACCAAAGGATCAAAGAAGAAACTTAATTAGAACCTAGGATTGTGTCCCAATAATGACAAATCAAATGAAAAAAGAATAAACTCGAGACATAACATAAGGTTAGATAGAATATAGGAAGGCGTCCCAAGGATGAGAAAGCAAAGGAACAAAGAATAAACTGAGATAACACCCATGATGGTGTACCAATGACGAGAAACAAAAGGAACAAACGATTAAGTTTAGACAGAACCTATAATTGCGTCCCAATGATGGGAAACAAAAGGAATAAAGAATAAGTAGTTATAGAACCTAGCATGTTGTTCTAATGAAAAGAAACCAAAGTAAGAAAGAGGAAACTTATATAAAACGTAGGATGGTGTCCCAATGACGACAATCCAAAGGAACAAAGAGTACATTGAGATAGAACCTACCATGTTGTCCCCATCATGAGAAATCAAAGGAACAAAGAAGAAACATAGACTTAGGATGGTGTCCTAGTGATGAGAAAGAACTGAAGCAAACAATTAACGGGAATTTTATGCTATTCTATGGTGTATCGATTTCTTTACTTGAATCATTTGTTGGAATTTCATGTTATTTTTATGATTCCATAAAATGTTTTAATGTGTCATTCCATCTCGGTTTATAGCATTAAAATGTTACCATGATATTGGAACGTATATTGGTATGAAGATTCATGGTTGTGTGTTGTCGAAACGGTTCATGGTGTGGTTGCATTGCAAGAAGGACATGGAATTATCACAGATGATATTTAGAGAATTGATTGGTGGGAAGTGTTTATGTGATGATAAGGCATTATCATTTTATATATTGTTTATGTGGGACCATGGGTCCTTGGGTGAAAGTCCCTAAAGCCCCTCAAGGAAGACACTCCAATGTGGGTGTATGGGGTTGGTCATGCACCTGGGTTTTAGTCCCTAAGGACACGGGGCTGCTCCTGCCCTTAGGTATGAGTCCCAAAGACACGGGGTATGCCTTGCCCTTGGGTGATGTCCCAGAATAGTCATTATTATATTGATCGAGCATCTTGTGGAGCATTGATATCTGATGGGTACATTGGTGGGTGTTAGCAGTTTATCAATTGTGAAATGATGGATGAGGAAAAACAAAGATGAAACTAGCAAACACATGCATACATGTTAAACATGATTACACATTTGTTAATGGTTATAAAATATTTATCATGCTTGCTATTAAACGTTTAATTAAAGGTTTTTAAGGGTATGCTTAGGATGGTTATAAACTTTCCTACTGAGTTGTGAACTCACCTTATCCCTTCCACCTCTAGATGCAGGTTAGAAGACCTATGCGGGAAATAACGCTTGAGTAATGCTTTACTGTGATTGGATGTTGTTTGCTCGCATTGAAAGTGTTTTGAGGCTTTACCTTTGTATCAAAGACTAAATCTTTTTGTAGGAATGATCTAATATATATATTTGTCACATACACTTGTAGTATGGGTTACCCGTAATGAACAATGGGGTTTTGGTATATGTAAATTAATGTAGTACAAGTTTTTTTTTTTGTCAAATAAAACATATTTTGTTAACTAATAGTCACAAAGTTTAATATAGGATGTACTCTTTATAACAAGTTTTGCGTATCCTCTTTTTGCACAAAATCAAGTAGGAAATCAACATTTAAATTTTTGAGACTTATACTGTATTTGAGTTTCAATTGTCTAGTTTGAAGAATAACAAAAACCGGGGTGTGACAATGGGCTAGCCGTAGTGAACCATGGGATTTTGGTTTATGTAAAGTAACGTAGTACAAGTCTTTTTGTGAAACGGATCATATTTTGTTATCTAAGAGTTACAAAGTTTAATACAGGATGTATACCTCTATATAATAGGTTTCCATATTCTCTTTTTGCACAAAATCAAGCAAGAACTCGACATTTAAATTTTTGTATCCCCAATTTTTTTGAAAGCACTTATGGTTTATTTAAGCATCAATTGTAAAGTCTGCAACTCAGGGTGTGAGAGTTCCAATGTTGGGAAACCAACTGAACAAAGAATAAACATAAATGGAACCTAGGATGGTGTCCCAATGTTGAGAAACAAAACGAATAAATTATTAAACTTAGATAAAACCTAGGATGTTGTCCTTAAGATGAGAAAGGAAATGAATAAGTAAGATAGAACCTATGATGTTGTCCCAATGTTGATTGATTACTACTCAAAAAGTGCTATTTGATAGCCTGTAATTAACTCTTTTAAACACTTTTGAGTAGTAGTTATTACCTTTTAACTCAATTGGCATGTTAAGGACCCTTGCAATCAATTCTAATCAAATTGTGTTAAGTTTTGGTGTTTTGATAGCTTTTTGATCACCAAAGCAATCCAAGATTGAGGAGAGTTCTTTAGTTCATGGCAAAGCTTTTGGAAGCTCAAATTCATGAAGAACCAAGCTTTGGAGCTCCATATCCCTTTGCCAAAGTCGTTCAAAGTATGCAAGGACAGAACAACGGAGAGAGGAAAAATAGAGTGAAGAAAATAGAGGAGAGCAGCTGTAGTCTTCTTGCGCACTTTTGGAGCAATTCCCGAAGTCCATTTTCTACATGCTATATACCATTTCAAAGCTTAGGAAGTCAAAAATCCAATTCTGCAAACGGTGTATAATTCGGAGTTGAAATGAAGGAGTTACAGCCATTGCAAGCAGATCACTCCAAGTTAAATGAAGATTTTTGCATGGCTGCGAAATCAACCTTTTTCATGAATTTATGACCATTTTCCCAATGTGCACGGGTGTTCTCCTGAAGCTTCCCAATAGTTGCGACCGACACTTTTGGATATTTTTCTTCAGATATTTTTGTATAAATTTCCATTCTTCTCCTTGTAATCCACCAACCATAAGATTTCTTAGTTAGGAAGGTTGGAAAAACTTCTCTATATATATTCTCTTGCATCCATTGTAAACAATATCGATCAATATATAGAATATACAGAGCCTTGCTCTGTTTTTTCCCTTCTCTTTCATTTTCATTTCTTTTTCTTTCTAGCCAACCAAACTCGAGGATTTTTCCTCCGAGGATGGGAGACTAGGCTCTTTGTCTCTTGGAGTGAAGGAAAGCCGGAAGTTTCCACATGCATAAATTGGAAGTTTTGTTGTTTTAGTTTTTAATGAAGAGAAAGTGTGACCCGCTAATGGTTTTTATCTTTTTAGTTAACTTAAAACGCCTTTAAATCCACCGGGCCAACACTTGGTAAGGCAAGTGATCTCCGTCCATGGAGATTCACTAGTTTACCCCTTGCAAGCCTTTGGGAGGTGGTTTGAAGGTAGGATTTTCTAGAATAGCCAACACTTGGTAAGCTTTTGGACTCCAAGGAGACATCCATTAGTTATCTCTTGCGAGCTTTTGACGGGTAATCCAAGGTTAAAGATCACCTTGAATGGCAAGTGCTAGGTGAAAGGTATGAGCCATTGCAAGGTGCATCGGTGAGAGGGATTTAGTGTTTGAACCCATTAATGGAAAGCATCTTACAACAACCGGTTGGAGAAGGAACTATATGTTAATTCTCTAATGGAGAAAAAGAAACAAGTGACGGAACTCCCTTTTTGTATGAGGAATCTGAGTCTAGTGATCTGAAACTCCAAGAAACACTTTTCTTTGTAAGTAAAATCAGTTACTATTTTTGGTTAGTTTAAAACCAAACTTTTTTTCATTCAAACAAATTTATGTTTTCTTTTAAAGCTAACCTTGAAATGAAAAGGCACCAATTCATTTTTGAATTAATATCAATTGTGAAGTGAAAACCCATTCCAGTGGACGATCCTAGAGCCACTATGCTATAGTAGCTTCGTCTTTGCTACCCTAGTATATGTTGTAATAGGTTATAAATTTTGTTGATTACTCCCTCAATCAAGGAGCACCAGCTGGACACGAATCAGCTGAGACACCAATTGGGCACGAATCATTGACAAACCAAATGAACAAAGAATAAACTAAGAGAGAACCTAGAATGGTGTCTCAATGACAAGAAACAAAATGAACACACAATTAAGTTTACAAAGAACATTTCCCAATCATAAGAAACAAAATGAACAAAGAAATTGAGATAGAACCAAGGATGGTGTCCACACCATGAGAAAACAAAGGAACAAAAAAGAAATTTAGATTGAACCTAGGATCGTGTCCCAATGATGAGAAACAAATGGAAGAAACGATTAAACATAGATAGAACCAAGGATTGCAACCCGATGATGGGAAACCAAAGGAACAAAGAATAAATTGAGATAGAACCTTGGATGGTGTCCCTATGACAAAACATGAAAGGAACAAACGATTCAGGTTAGAAAAAACCTAGGTTAGCATCCCAAATGTGAGAAACTAAATGAACAAAGAATAAATAAAAATAGAGCCTAAGATGGTGTCCCAAAAATGAGAAACCTAATGAAAAAATGATTAAGCTTAGCTAGAACCTAGGATGACATCCCAATGATGAGGAACCAAACGAACCACGAATAAATTGAGATGGAACATAGGATGGTGTCCCAATGATAACAAATGAAATGAACAAAGTAGAAACTTTGACAAAACTTAGGATGGTTTCCTAATGATAAGAAACCAAAGGAACATAGAAGAAACTTAGATAGAACCTAAGATGTCCCAATGATGAGAAATCAAATGAACAAACGATTAAAATTGGATTGAACTAAGGATCGTGTCCCAATGACAAGAAACCAAGAGGTGATTAAGCTTAAATAGAACCTAGCATGGCGGGCCAATGATTGGAAATAAAGGAACACTAAATTAAGATAGAACCTAGGATGGTGTCCCTATGCCAAAAAACGAAAGGAACAAATGGTGTCCCAATGATAAGAAATCAAATGAACAAAGTAGAAACTTAGACAAAACTTAGGATGGTTTTGTCACACCATTTTTTTTTTTTATTCTTCAACTAAACAATTGATACTCAAAAACAGTATAAGTGCTCTCAAAAATTTAAATGTTGAGTTCTTACTTGAATTTGTTTAAAAAGAGGATACGCAAAACCTATTATAAAGAGTACATCCTGTATTAAACTTTGTAACTATTAAGTTAACAAAATATGTTATGTTTCACAAAAGAAACTTGTACTACATTAATTTACATATACCAAACCCCATTGTTTACTATGGGTAGCCCATACTACAAGTGTATCTAACAAATATATATATTACAACATTCCAACAAAAAGGTTCAGTCTTTGATACAAAAGACAAGGCCTCAAAAGACTTTCAACCCGAGCAAACAACATCCAATCACAGTAAAGCATTGCTCAAGCATTATTTCCTACATAGGTCTTCTAACCTGCATCTAGAGGTGGAAGGGATAAGGTGAGTTCACAACTTAGTAGGAAAGTTTATAACCATCCTAAAGTATACCCTTAAAAACCTTGAATTAAATGTTTGATAGCATGCATGATAAACATTTCATAACCATTAACAAATGTATAATCATGTCAAACATGTATGCGTGTGTTTGTTGGTTTCATCTTTGCTTTTCCTCATCCATCCTTTCACAACTGATAAATTGCTGACTCCCAACAATCTACACATCAGATATCAATGCTCCACAAGAGACTCGATCAATATAATAATGACTATTCTGGGACATTGATTACTACCCAAAAATTGCCACTTTGCGCCTTTAATTCATTATGTTTTAATCACTTTTGTGTAGTAGTTCTCCATCTTTATCCCAATTGGCATGTTAAGGACCTAGAAATGGCTTCTAATCATATTTGTGGCTAGTTTTAGTGTTTTGACAACTTTTTGGATCATTAAGACAAGCCAAGTAAAGGAGAGAAGCAAAGGAGAGAAGCAAAGAGAAAATGAAGAAAACAGAGGACAGCAGCTGTAGTCTTCTTTCGCACTTTTGGAGCACTTACCGAAGTCCATTTTTTGCATGCTATATATCATTTCAAAGCTTAGGAAGTCAAGAATCCAACGCTTCAAACTATGTACGATTTGGAGCTGAAATGACGAATCTATGGCCTTCGGAAGACAACTGCTCCAGGCTTGTGCGAAATTCGCACACCACCTTCAACTTGTGCGAAGGATGTGCGAAACTCGCACAACACCAAGCTTGTCCGAAGCTTGTGCGAAACTCGCACAACACCAAGCTTGTTCGAAGCTTGTGCCTCACACCGCTTCTACTTTTTCCCAGTACTCATCCGAAATCTACCATTTTTCGGTACACACATTGATTTGACCCTTTTCCGGTACTCACTCGAACAGTTTTTCGATACTCGCACGGATTCTACTTTTTCCCGGTACTCGCCCGGATTCTACCATTTTTGATACTCAAATTGATTGGACCCTTTTCCGGTACTCACCCGAACAGTTTTTTGATACTCACACGGATTCTACTTTTTTTCCGGTACTCGCCCGGATTCTACCATTTTTCGGTACTCACATTGATTGGACCATTTTTCCGGTACTCACCCGAACAGTTTTTCCATACTCGCACGGATTCTACTTTTTCCCGGTACTCGCCGGATTCTACCATTTTTCGGTACTCACATTGATTGGACCCTTTTCTGGTACTCACCCGAATAGTTTTTCGATACTCGCACGGATTCTACTTTTTCCCGGTACTCGCCCGGATTCTACCATTTTTCGGTACTCACACTGATTTGACCTTTTTCGGTACTCGCCCGAACAGTTTTTCGATACTCGCCGGATTCTACTTTTTCCCGGTACTGGCCCGGATTCTACCATTTTTCGGTACTCACACTGATTCGACCTTTTCCGGTACTCGCCCGAACAGTTTTTCGATACTCGCACGGATTCTACTTTTTCCCGATACTGGCCCGGATTCTACCATTTTTCGGTACTCACACTCATTCGACCCTTTTCCGGTACTCGCCCGAACAGTTTTTCGATACTCGCACGGATTCTACTTTTTCCCGATACTGCCCGGATTCTACCATTTTTCGGTACTCACACTCATTCGACCTTTTTCGGTACTCACCCGAACAGTTTTTCAATACTCGCACGGATTCTACTTTTTCCGGTACTGGCCGGATTCTACCATTTTTCGGTACTCACACTGATTCGACCCTTTTCCGGTACTCGCCCGAACAGCTTTTCAATACTGGCACGGATTCTACTTTTTCCCGGTACTGGCCCGGATTCTACCATTTTATGGTACTCCACTAATTCGACCTTTTTTACTCACCATTTTTCCGTACTCACATTGATTCTGGCCGGATTCTACTTTTTCCCGGTACTCGCCCGGATTCTACCATTTTTTCGGTACTCACCGACCTTTTTCCGGTACTCGGCCGAACAGCTTTTCCATACTCGCACGGATTCTACTTTTTCCCCATACTGGCCCGGATTCTACCATTTTTCGGTACTCACACTAATTCGACCTTTTTCCGGTACTCGGCCGAACAGCTTTTCCATACTCGCACGGATTCTACTTTTTCCCGGTACTGGCCCGGATTCTACCATTTTTCGGTACTCACACTAATTCGACCTTTTCCGATACTCGGCCGAACAGCTTTTTCCATACTCGCACGGATTCTACTTTTTCCCGGTACTGGCCCGGATTCTACCATTTTTCGGTACTCACACTAATTCGACCTTTTTCGGTACTCGGCCGAACAGCTTTTCCATACTCGCACGGATTCTACTTTTTCCGGTATACTGGCCCGGATTCTACCATTTTTCGGTACTCACACTAATTCGACCCTTTTCCGGTACTCGCCCGAACAGCTTTTCCATACTCGCACGGATTCTACTTTTTCCCGGTACTGGCCCGGATTCTACCATTTTTCGGTACTCACACTAATTCGACCTTTTCCGTACTTTTCCGAACTGACGATTTTTCCATACTCGCACGGATTCTACGTTTTCCCGGTACTGGCCGGATTCTACCATTTTTCGGTACTCACACTAATTCGACCCTTTTCCGGTACTCGGCCGAACAGCTTTTCCATACTCGCACGGATTCTACTTTTTCCCGGTACTGGCCCGGATTCTACCATTTTTCGGTACTCACACTAATTCGACCTTTTTCCGGTACTCGGCCGAACAGCTTTTCCATACTCGCACGGATTCTACTTTTTCCCAGTACTTGCCCGGATTCTACCATTTTTCGGTACTCACACTAATTCGACCTTTTTCCGGTACTCGGCCGAACAGCTTTTTCCATACTCGCACGGATTCTACTTTTTTCCGGTACTGGCCCGGATTCTACCATTTTTCGGTACTCACACTAATTCGACCTTTTTCCGGTACTCGACAGCTTTTCCATACTCCATCGCCGGATTCTATTTTTTCGGTACTTGGCCCGGATTCTACCATTTTTTCGGTACTCACACTAATTCGACCTTTTTCGGTACTCGGCCGAACAGCTTTTCCATACTCGCACGGATTCTACTTTTTCCCGGTACTGGCCCGGATTCTACCATTTTTCGGTACTCACACTAATTCGACCTTTTTCCGGTACTCGGCCGAACAGCTTTTCCATACTCGCACGGATTCTACTTTTTCCGGTACTGGCCCGGATTCTACCATTTTTCGGTACTCACACTAATTCGACCTTTTTCCGGTACTCGGCCGAGCTTTTCCATACTCGCACGGATTCTACTTTTTCCCGGTACTGGCCCGGATTCTACCATTTTTCGGTACTCACACTAATTCGACCTTTTTCCGGTACTCTCGGCGAGAACAGCTTTTCCATACTCGCACGGATTCTACTTTTTCCCGGTACTGGCCCGGATTCTACCATTTTTCGGTACTCACACTAATTCGACCTTTTTCCGGTACTCGGCCGAACAGCTTTTCCATACTCGCACGGATTCTACTTTTTCCCGGTACTGGCCCGGATTCTACCATTTTTCGGTACTCACACTAATTCGACCTTTTTCCGGTACTCGCGCCGAACAGCTTTTCCATACTCGCACGGATTCTACTTTTTCCCGGTACTGGCCCGGATTCTACCATTTTTTCGGTACTCCACTAATTCGACCTTTTTCGGTACTCGGCCGAACAGCTTTTCCATACTCGCACGGATTCTACTTTTTCCCGGTACTGGCCCGGATTCTACCATTTTTCGGTACTCACACTAATTCGACCTTTTTCGGTACTCGTCGAACAGCTTTTCCATACTCGCACGGATTCTACTTTTTCCCGACACTGGCCCGGATTCTACCATTTTTCGGTACTCACACTAATTCGACCTTTTTCGGTACTCGCCGAACAGCTTTTCCATACTCGCACGGATTCTACTTTTTCCCGTCTGGCCCGGATTCTACCATTTTTCGGTACTCACACTGATTCGACCTTTTTCCGGTACTCGCCGAACAGCTTTTCCATACTCGCCACGGATTCTACTTTTTCCCGGTCTTGGCCGGATTCTACCATTTTTCGGTACTCACACTAATTCGACCTTTTTCCGGTACTCGGCCGAACAGCTTTTCCATACTCGCACGGATTCTACTTTTTCCCGGTACTGGCCCGGATTCTACCATTTTTCGGTACTCACACTAATTCGACCTTTTTCCGGTACTCGGCGAACAGCTTTTCCATACTCGGACGGATTCTACTTTTTCCCGGTACTGGCCCGGATTCTACCATTTTTCGGTACTCACACTAATTCGACCTTTTTCGGTACTCGCCGAACAGCTTTTCCATACTCGCACGGATTCTACTTTTTCCCGGTACTGGCCCGGATTCTACCATTTTTCGGTACTCACACTAATTCGACCTTTTCCGGTACTCGGCCGAACAGCTTTTCCATACTCGCACGGATTCTACTTTTTCCCGGTACTGGCCCGGATTCTACCATTTTTCGGTACTCACACTAATTCGACCTTTTTTCGGTACTCGGCCGAACAGCTTTTCCATACTGCATACGGATTCTACTTTTTCCGTCTTGGCCGGATTCTACCATTTTTCGGTACTCACACTAATTCGACCTTTTTCCGGTACTCGGCCGAACAGCTTTTCCATACTCGTACGGATTCTACTTTTTTCCCGGTCTTGGCCCGGATTCTACCATTTTTCGGTACTCACACTAATTCGACCTTTTTCGGTACTCGCCGAACAGCTTTTCCATACTCGCTACGGATTCTACTTTTTCCCGGTCTTTGGCCCGGATTCTACCATTTTTCGGTACTCACACTAATTCGACCTTTTTCGGTACTCGGCCGAACAGCTTTTCCATACTCGTACGGATTCTACTTTTTCCGTCTTGGCCCGGATTCTACCATTTTTCGGTACTCACACTAATTCGACCTTTTTCCGGTACTCGGCCGAACAGCTTTTTCCATACTCGCACGGATTCTACTTTTTCCGGTCTTGGCCCGGATTCTACCATTTTTCGGTACTCACACTAATTCGACCTTTTTCGGTACTCGGCCGAACGAGCTTTTCCATACTCGCTACGGATTCTACTTTTTCCCGTCTTGGCCCGGATTCTACCATTTTTCGGTACTCACACTAATTCGACCTTTTTCCGGTACTCGGCGAACAGCTTTTCCATACTCGCTACGGATTCTACTTTTTTCCGGTCTTGGCCGGATTCTACCATTTTTCGGTACTCTCACACTAATTCGACCTTTTTCGGTACTCGGCCGAACAGCTTTTTCCATACTCGCCACGGATTCTACTTTTTCCGGTCTTGGCCCGGATTCTACCATTTTTCGGTACTCACACTAATTCGACCTTTTTCGGTACTCGGCCCGAACAGCTTTTCCATACTGCATACGGATTCTACTTTTTCCGGTCTTGGCCGGATTCTACCATTTTTCGGTACTCACACTAATTCGACCTTTTTCGGTACTCGGCCGCCGACAGCTTTTCCATACTCGCACGTTCTACGGATTCTACTTTTTCCCGGTACTGGCCCGGATTCTACCATTTTTCGGTACTCACACTGATTCGACCTTTTTCCGGTACTCGCCGAACAGTTTTTCCATACTCGCACGGATTCTACTTTTTCCCGGTGCTGGCCCGGATTCTACCATTTTTCGGTACTCACACTGATTCGACCTTTTTCCGGTACTCGGCCGAACAGCTTTTCCATACTCGCACGGATTCTACTTTTTCCGATGCTTGGCCCGGATTCTACCATTTTTCGGTACTCACACTAATTCGACCTTTTTCCGGTACTCGGCCGAACAGACTTTTTCCATACTCGCCACGGATTCTACTTTTTCCGGTCTTGGCCCGGATTCTACCATTTTTGGTACTCACACTAATTCGACCTTTTTCCGGTACTCGGCCGAACAGCTTTTCCATACTCGTACGGATTCTACTTTTTTTCCCGTGCTGGCCCGGATTCTACCATTTTTCGGTACTCACACTAATTCGACCTTTTTCGGTACTCGGCCGAACAGCTTTTCCATACTACTTACGGATTCTACTTTTTCCCGATCTTGCCCGGATTCTACCATTTTTCGGTACTCACACTAATTCGACCTTTTCCGGTACTCGGCCCGACGAGCTTTTCCATACTCGCTACGGATTCTACTTTTTCCATGTCTGGCCCGGATTCTACCATTTTTGTACTCCACTAATTCGACACTAATTCGACTGCTTTTCCATACTACTCGCCGATTCTACTTTTCCATACTCTTCCGGATTCTACCATTTTTGTACTCACACTAATTCGACCTTTTTCCGGATTCTACCAGTTTTCCATACTCGCACGGATTCTACCTTTTTCCGGCCGGATTCTACCATTTTTCGGTACTCACACTAATTCGACCTTTTCCATACTACTACGCAGACTACTTTTCCATACTCGCACGGATTCTACTTTTTCCTTTGGCCCGGATTCTACCATTTTTCGGTACTCACACTCATTCGACCCTTTTCCGGTACTCGCCCGAACAGTTTTTCCATACTCGCACGGATTCTACTTTTTCCCGGTACTGGCCCGGATTCTACCATTTTTCGGTACTCACACTAATTCGACCTTTTTCGGTACTCGGCCGAACAGCTTTTCCATACTCGCCACGGATTCTACTTTTTCCCGTCCTGGCCCGGATTCTACCATTTTTCGGTACTCACACTAATTCGACCTTTTTCCGGTACTCGGCCCGAACAGCTTTTCCATACTCGCACGGATTCTACTTTTTCCCGGTACTGGCCCGGATTCTACCATTTTTCGGTACTCACACTAATTCGACCTTTTTCCGGTACTCGGCCGAACAGCTTTTCCATACTCGCACGGATTCTACTTTTTCCCGGTACTGGCCCGGATTCTACCATTTTTCGGTACTCACACTAATTCGACCTTTTTCGGTACTCGGCCGAACAACTTTTCCATACTCGCACGGATTCTACTTTTTCCCGGTACTGGCCCGGATTCTACCATTTTTCGGTACTCACACTAATTCGACCTTTTCCGGTACTCGGCCGAACAGCTTTTCCATACTCGCACGGATTCTACTTTTTCCCGGTACTGGCCCGGATTCTACCATTTTTCGGTACTCACACTAATTCGACCTTTTTCCGGTACTCGGCCGAACAGCTTTTCCATACTCGCACGGATTCTACTTTTTCCCGGTACTGGCCCGGATTCTACCATTTTTCGGTACTCACACTAATTCGACCTTTTTCGGTACTCGCACGGATTCTACTTTTTCCCGGTACTGGCCCGGATTCTACCATTTTTCGGTACTCACACTAATTCGACCTTTTTCCGGTACTCGGCCGAACAGCTTTTCCATACTCGCACGGATTCTACTTTTTCCCGGTACTGGCCCGGATTCTACCATTTTTCGGTACTCACACTAATTCGACCTTTTTCCGGTACTCGGCCGAGCTTTTCCATACTGCTTACGGATTCTACTTTTTCCCGGTATTGGCCCGGATTCTACCATTTTTCGGTACTCACACTAATTCGACCTTTTTCCGGTACTCGGCCGAACAGCTTTTCCATACTCGCCACGGATTCTACTTTTTCCGATCTTGGCCCCGGATTCTACCATTTTTCGGTACTCACACTAATTCGACCTTTTCCGGTACTCGGCCGAACAGCTTTTCCATACTCGCACGGATTCTACTTTTTCCCGGTACTGGCCCGGATTCTACCATTTTTCGGTACTCACACTAATTCGACCTTTTTCGGTACTCGGCCGAGAACTGCTTTTCCATACTACTGTACGGATTCTACTTTTTCCGGTCTTGGCCCGGATTCTACCATTTTTTCGGTACTCACACTAATTCGACCTTTTTCGGTACTCGGCCGAACAGCTTTTCCATACTCGTACGGATTCTACTTTTTCCCGGTACTGGCCCGGATTCTACCATTTTTCGGTACTCACACTAATTCGACCTTTTTCCGGTACTCGGCCGAACAGCTTTTCCATACTCGCACGGATTCTACTTTTTCCGGTACTGGCCCGGATTCTACCATTTTTCGGTACTCACACTAATTCGACCTTTTTCCGGTACTCGCCCGAACTGCTTTTCCATACTCACACGGATTCTACTTTTTCCCGTTACTGGCCCGGATTCTACCATTTTTCGGTACTCACACTAATTCGACCCTTTTCCGGTACTCGGCCGAACAGCTTTTCCATACTCGCACGGATTCTACTTTTTCCCGGTACTGGCCCGGATTCTACCATTTTTCGGTACTCACACTAATTCGACCTTTTTCCGGTACTCGGCCGAACAGCTTTTCCATACTCGCACGGATTCTACTTTTTCCCGGTACTGGCCCGGATTCTACCATTTTTCGGTACTCACACTAATTCGACCTTTTTCCGGTACTCGGCCGAACAGCTTTTCCATACTACTCACGGATTCTACTTTTTCCCGGTACTGGCCCGGATTCTACCATTTTTCGGGAGTCACACTAATTCGACCTTTTTCGGTACTCACGACAGCTTTTCCATACTCGACCGGATTCTACTTTTTCCGTACTCGCCCGGATTCTACCATTTTCCGTACTCACACTTTTACGGATTCTACTTTTTCCACTTTTGTCTTGGCCGGATTCTACCCGGATTCTACCATTTTTTCGGTACTCACACTAATTCGACCTTTTTCCGGTACTCGGCGACTTTTCCATACTACCGGATTCTACTTTTCCCCGGATTCTACCATTTTTCGGTACTCACACTAATTCGACCCTTTTCTACATTTCCATTCGCCTTCGGATTCTACTTTTTCCAGTCTTGGCCCGGATTCTACCATTTTTCGGTACTCACACTAATTCGACCTTTTTCGGTACTTCGGCCGAACAGCTTTTCCATACTCGTACGGATTCTACTTTTTCCCGGTCTTGGCCCGGATTCTACCATTTTTCGGTACTCACACTAATTCGACCTTTTTCCGGTACTCTCGCCGAACAGCTTTTCCATACTCATACGGATTCTACTTTTTCCCGGTCTTGGCCCGGATTCTACCATTTTTCGGTACTCACACTAATTCGACCTTTTTTCGGTACTCGGCCGAACGGCTTTTCCATACTCGCCTACGGATTCTACTTTTTCCCGTCTTGGCCCGGATTCTACCATTTTTCGGTACTCACACTAATTCGACCTTTTTCGGTACTCGGCCGAACAGCTTTTCCATACTCGTACGGATTCTACTTTTTCCGGTCTTGGCCCGGATTCTACCATTTTTCGGTACTCACACTAATTCGACCTTTTTCCGGTACTCGGCCGAACAGCTTTTCCATACTCGCACGGATTCTACTTTTTCCCGGTACTGGCCCGGATTCTACCATTTTTCGGTACTCACACTAATTCGACCTTTTTCGGTACTCGGCCGAACAGCTTTTCCATACTCGCACGGATTCTACTTTTTTCCGGTACTGGCCCGGATTCTACCATTTTTCGGTACTCACACTAATTCGACCTTTTTCCGGTACTCGGCCGAACAGCTTTTCCATACTCGCACGGATTCTACTTTTTCCCGGTACTGGCCCGGATTCTACCATTTTTCGGTACTCACACTAATTCGACCTTTTTCGGTACTCGGCGAACGACAGCTTTTCCATACTCGTACGGATTCTACTTTTTCCGGTCTTGGCCCGGATTCTACCATTTTTCGGTACTCACACTAATTCGACCTTTTTCGGTTGCTGGCCGAACAGCTTTTCCATACTCGCACGGATTCTACTTTTTCCCGGTACTGGCCCGGATTCTACCATTTTTCGGTACTCACACTAATTCGACCTTTTTCGGTTCCTGGCCCAACCGCTTTTTCATACTTCGCACGGATTCTACTTTTTCCCGGTATTGGCCCGGATTCTACCATTTTTCGGTACTCACACTAATTCGACCTTTTTCGGTACTCGGCCGAACAGCTTTTCCATACTACTTACGGATTCTACTTTTTCCGGTCTTGGCCCGGATTCTACCATTTTTCGGTACTCACACTAATTCGACCTTTTCCGGTACTTCTCGCCGAACAGCTTTTCCATACTCGCACGGATTCTACTTTTTCCGGTCTGGCCCGGATTCTACCATTTTTCGGTACTCACACTAATTCGACCTTTTTCCGGTACTCGGCCGAACAGCTTTTCCATACTCGCACGGATTCTACTTTTTCCCGGTACTGGCCCGGATTCTACCATTTTTCGGTACTCACACTAATTCGACCTTTTTCCTTTCATCTGCTAGACGGACTCTTTCCATACTCATACGGATTCTACTTTTTTCCGTCTTGGCCCGGATTCTACCATTTTTCGGTACTCACACTAATTCGACCTTTTTCGGTACTCGCCCGAACAGCTTTTCCATACTCGCACGGATTCTACTTTTTCCGTCTTTCCCGGATTCTACCATTTTTCGGTACTCACACTCATTCGACCTTTTTCGGTACTCGGCCGAACGACTTTTCCATACTACTGCACGGATTCTACTTTTTCCCGGTATTGGCCCGGATTCTACCATTTTTCGGTACTCACACTAATTCGACCTTTTCCGGTACTCGGCCGACTGACTTTTCCATACTCGTACGGATTCTACTTTTTTCCAGTCTTGGCCCGGATTCTACCATTTTTTGGTACTCACACTAATTCGACCTTTTCCGGTACTCGGCCCGAACAGCTTTTCCATACTCGCACGGATTCTAATTTTTCCCGGCAATGGCCCGGATTCTACCATTTTTCGGGAGACACACTAATTCAACCTTTTTCCGGTACTCGCCCGAACTGCTTTTCCATACTCACACGGATTCTACATTTTCCCGGTCTTGGCCCGGATTCTACCATTTTTCGGTACTCACACTAATTCGACCTTTTTCCGGTACTCGCCCGAACTGCTTTTCCATACTCACACGGATTCTACTTTTTCCCGTTACTGTCCCGGATTCTACCATTTTTCGGTACTCACACTAATTCGACCTTTTTCGGTACTCGGCGAAACGGCTTTTCCATACTACTCGCGGATTCTACTTTTTCCGTCTTGGCCCGGATTCTACCATTTTTCGGTACTCACACTAATTCGACCTTTTTCCGGATTCTACAGCTTTTTTTCTTCATACGGATTCTACTTTTTCCGATCTTGGCCCGGATTCTACCATTTTTCGGTACTCACACTAATTCGACCTTTTTCCGGTACTCGGCCGAACAGCTTTTCCATACTCGCACGGATTCTACTTTTTCCCGGTATTGGCCCGGATTCTACCATTTTCGGTACTCACACTAATTCGACCTTTTTCCGGTACTCGGCCGAACAGCTTTTCCATACTCGCACGGATTCTACTTTTTCCCGGTACTGGCCCGGATTCTACCATTTTTCGGTACTCACACTAATTCGACCTTTTTCCGGTACTCGGCCGAACAGCTTTTCCATACTCGCACGGATTCTACTTTTTCCCGGTACTGGCCCGGATTCTACCATTTTTCGGTACTCACACTAATTCGACCTTTTTCCGGTACTCGGCCGAACAGCTTTTCCATACTATACGGATTCTACTTTTTCCGGTCTTGGCCCGGATTCTACCATTTTTCGGTACTCACACTAATTCGACCTTTTTCGGTACTCGGCCGAACAGCTTTTCCATACTGCTTACGGATTCTACTTTTTTCCGGTACTTGCCCGGATTCTACCATTTTTCGGTACTCACACTAATTCGACCTTTTTCCGGTACTCGGCCGAACAGCTTTTCCATACTCGCACGGATTCTACTTTTTCCCGGTACTGGCCCGGATTCTACCATTTTTCGGTACTCACACTAATTCGACCTTTTTTCGGTACTCGGCCGAACAGCTTTTCCATACTCGCACGGATTCTACTTTTTCCGGTCTTGGCCCGGATTCTACCTTTTTTTCGGTACTCACACTAATTCGACCTTTTCCGGTACTCGGCCGAACAGCTTTTCCATACTCTTACGGATTCTACTTTTTCCAGTCTTGGCCCGGATTCTACCATTTTTCGGTACTCACACTAATTCGACCTTTTTCGGTACTCGGCCGAACAGCTTTTCCATACTGCTTACGGATTCTACTTTTTCCCGGTACTGGCCCGGATTCTACCATTTTTCGGTACTCACACTAATTCGACCTTTTTTCGGTACTCGGCCGAACAGCTTTTCCATACTCGCACGGATTCTACTTTTTCCCGGTACTGGCCCGGATTCTACCATTTTTCGGTACTCACACTAATTCGACCTTTTTCGGTACTCGGCCGAACAGCTTTTCCATACTCGCACGGATTCTACTTTTTCCCGGTACTGGCCCGGATTCTACCATTTTTCGGTACTCACACTAATTCGACCTTTTTCGGTACTCGGCCGAACAGCTTTTCCATACTCGCACGGATTCTACTTTTTCCCGGTACTGGCCCGGATTCTACCATTTTTCGGTACTCACACTAATTCGACCTTTTTCCGGTACTCGGCCGAACAGCTTTTCCATACTCTCACGGATTCTACTTTTTCCCGGCACTGGCCCGGATTCTACCATTTTTCGGTACTCACACTAATTCGACCTTTTCCGGTGCTCGGCGAACGCTTTTCCATACTCGTACGGATTCTACTTTTTCCGGTCTTGGCCCGGATTCTACCATTTTTCGGTACTCACACTAATTCGACCTTTTTCGGTACTCGGCGAACAGCTTTTCCATACTCGTACGGATTCTACTTTTTCCGGTCTTGGCCCGGATTCTACCATTTTTCGGTACTCACACTAATTCGACCTTTTTCGGTACTCGGCGAACAGCTTTTCCATACTCGCACGGATTCTACTTTTTCCGGTGCTGGCCCGGATTCTACCATTTTTCGGTACTCACACTAATTCGACCTTTTTCCGGTACTCGGCCGAACAGCTTTTCCATACTCGCACGGATTCTACTTTTTCCGGTACTGGCCCGGATTCTACCATTTTTCGGTACTCACACTAATTCGACCCTTTTTCCGGTACTCGGCCGAACAGCTTTTCCATACTCGTACGGATTCTACTTTTTTCCCGTCTTGCCCGGATTCTACCATTTTTCGGTACTCACACTAATTCGACCTTTTTCCGGTACTCGGCCGAACAGCTTTTCCATACTGCTACGGATTCTACTTTTTCCCGTCTTGGCCCGGATTCTACCATTTTTCGGTACTCACACTAATTCGACCTTTTTCCGGTACTCGGCCGAACAGCTTTTCCATACTCGTACGGATTCTACTTTTTCCGGTC